>VWPU01010091.1:0-153960 GCA_013398955.1 Callaeas wilsoni | reverse complement strand
ACGTGCCTCTGACAACCAGGGTTTTATTTGTCATAAATTGGCTCCTCACAGCATGCACAGCTTATGCTTTCCATATTAAACTGCCTGTACCTCAACCATGAGTTCTCCAGCTTTTACCCTTCTGATTCCCTCCCGGTCCCATTCATGGGGAAGCAACTATGTAGAGCTCGGATGATCTCATTGAAACCTATCAAAAGTGGTCTGTCTGGGGTTGCCTTGAAGTGGAGTATGAAACCCAGGGAAACACACAAGTGAGGAGAGAGAGAAGGAGGAAATGTTTTAAGGAAATGTATGGGGGGAAAAAAGACCAAAAAAAAGTTTGAAAAAGAGATTATTGCAATGTGGCTCAGGGTTTTTACATTTCTTGGCAGGATTACAACCTCCAACTGTGTCCTCTGAAGTCCTATGCAGCAGGCATATGGGCCTTCACACTGAGAAGCAGTGGACAGGCTGGCGAGCTGAGAGCAGAGGGAGAAACATGAGGAAAGCAAGAAAAAAGCCCTCACTGAAGGAGTGGCTCAACCACAGCCACTGCTGCTCTGGGGAAGATTGAGGAGCTACAAGTCACAACCAAAACCCCTCACTGTGATCTTTGTCTGTTACACACCGATGTTCTGGGCTGCGCAGTTGCTCCTTGCCCACGCAGTGGTGCAGCCAGAATTGCGGCTTGGTGCTCATTGCTCCATGCAGCATGTAGGCTGCAGTGTCAGCTGCTCTGGAGTCATTGGAGGGGGAGATATCCCTGAAAAGTGCCAGTGCCATGAGGCTGAAATGCATCCCCAAAACTCTCACGTGCTGTCAAGAGGAGCCCTCCCAGAGAGAAATGTGCTGTCCTCCTGTGGGTTGCCATGGAGTATCACTGCCCCCTTGCTTGGGGCCAGCCAGCAATAGCTGGAGCACTCTGTAAATTTCAAAGGCCTTTAAGTCTTGTTTTCCCAAACGGGAGTGGGGTGCTACACCCTTTGGAGCCTCTGATCTGCAACACTCAACAGCACGGCAAGGTGAGGGCAGATGTGATCCACAGGTAGTGTCTCCCGAAAGGGCACAGAACATGAGCTGTCTCCTAGCACCCTCCACCACCACCGTCAGTAACTAGTAATAAGGAGCACCATTAGTATTCAATTTATTCATTATTCTGTCCAAGCTAAAAAAACCTTCAGCAACATGATTTCTAACTGAGCTAGTTATGGTTTGGTTTTTTTTTCCCCTGAAGGTAAGTAAAGTAACTCTCAAGTTCGTGCTTCATTAGAAATATTTGATATCATTGTCCACTTTTTCCTCACCTCACATTATGGAGAATGTCCTCCATAAATGTTAATACCTTCTGGTGCTTCTCCCAGGCCTGCTGCTGTCCAGAGAGACTAGTGGGGACTTTCTTTAAAAATGTGTTGTTGCAGAACAATTCAGCCTTTGTAAGTAAGCTTGCAACAAGCCTCAGACCCTCTGGTCTGCTGGGTTTGCTGGTTCCAGTGCTCCACCAGCCAGGAGGAGTGGGAGCCCTCAGCACCGTTTCCTTGTGGGATGGCTGCAGCAGCAGTCCCGGAGCTCCTCTGCTGCCGATTGGCTTTCACAAGGATTGGCAGAAACCCTGTGTAGTGGTGCGGGAGTTTTCTCTGACAATTTTGATGTGCTGCAGAATCCTCAGAGCTTTGTGCTTGAAGAGTGGTGGAAATCACAACCAAGTGCAATGGCACTGTTTTGTGGGGATGAGAATGGGGGATGTGGCATGGCAGCCAGGGTGATGTTTTGGGATACCTGCACTGTCGTTTCCCATTGCCAACCTAAAAACTTGGAGGGTCTTTTTTAGATAAATTTGAACAGATTTCTCATGCATTTCTTCAGAGTCCTGTGGCTCTTCTTGTAATTGCAGCTCTCCCTGGAATCACTAATGGTGTTTATTTTCCTGAGGAGCAGACATTAAAATTTGGCTCCTTTTAGCAAAAGATATCCTCATGGTGGTACCCAAACTTTCCTCTGCTGCACAGGATGCAGGAGGAATGGAGATGAAATCCCAGTGACCACCCCTCCCCTTTAAGTAGCTACCCAGCAGCAGGCAGTGCGTTCTCACTGCTTTCTGGGGACAGCTGGTGCCCCCGCAGGGAGCCTCGATGCAGGGGTGCTGCCAGCTGTGCCACAACCCTGGGCTGCACATCCTGCTGCCGTGCTGCTGCCACGGCACTGCAGAGGAGCAGCTTGGCCAGTCACTGGCCGGTGCAATGGGATTTTTTTGTGCTCATAGTGGGAGGAAAATGCTACTTTGGGTACATGCTAATCTCTACACATCCATTTCTGTACAGAACAGCAGGCTATTGTGAAAAATAGATCAGAAAGCCCTTTGAAGTAGACTTCCTATCCAAAACCCCATGTTGCATTTCCAGGTATTGCTATTGGACTGTTTTGTATGTGACTTGATGGTGTCATATAGAGACCACTCTGCCTCTGATAAATTGCAATTTCCTCTATCTGGATAGAGCTTTGTACCTGATTTAGAAAGAAAAAGGGAGGGAAAATGGGGATTTAATTTTGGGCCACTGGAAATCCAGCAAATCTGAAAGCATTAGAAAAAGCGGGTATGAATCATTCCTTTCTTCTTTGTGCTACTTCGGATGAACTGCTCTTATGTTCAGCTTCATTAATAATTAATATAGTGGGGAAGTGGGGCTCGGCCGCAGTATCTTCTGTCACAGACAAAGGGCATGTCTGCAGATCCACACAGCTGCTCTTACACCAAGGCTCTGGGAAGGATGGCTCAGTGTGTAAGAGAAGTGAACAGAAATCTGTGCTTCTTGCTGTAGCTTACAGTGGTAGGTGACAAAAGGTGACAGCACCATGCAAGGTGAAGTGAAGGTGACATGAAGGCTCTCCAGGAAGAGAAAGCAAACACATAGTAGGGAACACAACATTGACTTCTGCAGCATGGGAGGCACAGCAGCACAATCATGCTTGTTACAGGAGAGGGAAACACGAGTTTTCTGAGAATCTCTTAAATAACAGCTAAAAAACCTGGTTTTAGCTGTTTTTGTCATGAGGCAGGTTGCAGCAAAATAAGGACTGCCCAGGTCTTGGCGCCCTGCAGCCTCCTGGACCCACTCTGCAAAGGTACCTGGCTCTGCTGCTTGCCTGGTCCTCAACTCCCACCCAGACATCTCTCAGGGATGGCTGATGCAGGGAAGTGCACAAGGGCATAATCCTGGCTGAGGAATTATGTTATAGTGAGTATCTGAGCACACAGGGAAACAGCGGCTAAAGGGATGCTGGAAACACTTTTAGGGTAGCAGTAAAGCATGTCCAGCAAATGTTGAGAGACAGAGGCCACAGCATACTTACAGGGTGAGGAAGGAACCTTCTGCTCTCACACTCCTGAGACAAGGAGGAAAAAAGTCCTTGGAGGAATGTCTACAGACTAGCTTGTGTGCAGTAAGTGAGGCCCTGGAAAAGAGCAGTGGTGAACAGTGGCACTGCAGATTAGGATCCAATTTTAGTCCCTCTACAACTTATTTTATCATCTCTTCTCACCAAGATAAAGTAGCAACTTCCCCTGATACTGAGGGAAATTAATGTCTGATTACTTTGAGCAATTATCCATGTCAGGATGGTGGGTTGATTTTTGATGGTGGTTGGTTGTTTGACATGAGTTAAAAGGCTTTAGTTCAGTAGAGGTGGTTGTGCATGTCTGCAAGTTAGGGCTTTCCGAAAAGCTTTTACAGTACAGAAATCACAAAAACTACTACTTAAGCGAGCTTTTAAAACTAGTTCCTTAGGGAAGATTATTGTGTTTCTAATTTGTGCTTGGTGTGAAAAACCATACAGATGCATGTGCACCCAGTAGAGATGGAGATAGAGATAGATGATACACATAGATATAGATATATATAGATGATACAGATGACATAGATATAGATGACATAGATGTAGATATAGATATAGATATGTATAAAAACGTGTTGAAAAGAGGAAATTCTGTGTGAATGTATGGATGAATATGCTTCTTTTGTGTGGCCGTTGTGCTCTGCAGAAAACAGGAGCCCTCCATAGCCAATTAGTGCGTCTGCCCTAGAGCAATTCCAGCAGTTACCGGGAGTGAACCTCTGGTCAGACTGCCTGTAAGAAAGAATATCCCTTGCAAAAACATCAGCAAGAAGGAACCTGTGACTGTTCCTTGACAGATGCAGTGTAAGCCCTGCAGGCTCTGACTGACCTCACCTTTGCCAGGAGTCCAAACCGGCACAAGGCTGCAGCGGGGAGCTGTGCACTGATGTGACTTGTCCCACAGCTCCAGCTCTGCTGCAGGGGGCAGAGGGCTGGGGGATGAGCACAGTCCTGAGGCACCATTCCCCTTGCTCTCATATAAGCAGCAAAGTGCACATGGCTTAGAAGCAAGATTTAAGACGCTTACGTAGCCAAGCACAAGTAACAAACACACACACAGAGGCACATACAAGCTCAGATGTTCCTGTGTTACGTACGAGGAACACAGCTCAGACATTCCTTAAGATGGCTCACAGTAACAGAGCCATGGGGAAATCATGCAACACAGCTAACTCTGCCTGCACTTTGAAAGTGTGTCATATACTCCACATTGGAGTAGTCAGGAAAGTCTCAAGGTTCAAACAGGTACTGGCATTTCAATTATTAAAATAGACTTTAAATTTGACACTCAGTTAGACAAACAGAGTAAGTTCACAGTGCTGTTGGCTCAGAGTTCACCCTAGCTGCAGAAAAAGTGAGATGGCCAAGTGGTCACAGAGGCTGGCTGTGCAGGCTAGAGTGGGTGGTAAAATACTGACTCCTCTTTTTATTTATTTCCTTTTTTATTCTTTTTCTTTTTCCTTTTCTTTTTTTTTTTCCGGTCTAAATGAAGAGAGAAAGCAGAGCTGGCTCTCTGATAAAAAAAGAACAAAATTGCAGAATTCTGTCACTGTGTATTTGTGGTTTTTGTTAATGACAAATTTATTGGCAGTAAGATTTGACAGGGCCATCTTCATGAGTCAAAACATGAATTCATCTGTTCATCTGCAATGACCAGTAAGTTTCTTGGATATCAGTGGGGATCCCATGCAAGCCTGGAACTTGCAGAAGCAACTGTGGTAGAGACTGGCACCCCTGTCCTACCCTTCTCCAGGGACTTACTGCCAGCATTGCTGCTCAAAGCCATGTTTACCCCAACCCACTTTGGCCCAAATAATGCACATTAGCTGGGGCACTTTTAATAACAGAGTGCTTTTTTTGTCCTGCCAGTCCTGTGCTATGAGCAGAGGGCAAAGGCCTGCCACTGTGGCTGTGTTAGCAGCATATTCATATTCCTAGCTTATGCACTCCCATTCCTAAACCTTTTACCTCCTTTTCCTGTCAGGCACTGAAAAAAGGGATTAAAAATCTCCTCCTCTTCCAGTAGCTAGGTGGCAACAAAATCCAAAGTGATTTTTAGCCTCCAGGAGGAGGGGAAGAGCTGGAGGAGGTTGCAGAGTCAAAGAAGGGGCTACAGCCTCAGTCTGACCACTCAGTCTGACCACTCTACAAATCTACTTCTTTCACAGCTCTACAGAACTAAGCCACTTGTCAACTGTATTTCATCATATTCACCACATTTCATTATCACTTCTCACATCTTTCCTCTCAGCAACTCTTTGCACTCATAGTTTTGCTGAACACATGGGTCATTTCCTCTTAGGCTGGAGCATTCAATCACTGTTGTTTTTACCTGGTCCCATGGGGTTTCTTTCTTTGTACTTCATATGTCATCATCTCAACACTCACTTTGAGCTTCCTTGGTTAAGCACTGTGAAGGCTGTCATTCTGCTCTCTTTGCTATTTCTAGGATGCGACAACTCACCTCTGCCATATTATGTTGTTTGGAATGGATACCTGAAGTGAGTGATACTGGTATGTAACGGACAAACATTCTCCTCTTGTCTCCGAGTCTCCCAGAAACAACGTCCTCAGATGTTCCTTCCCGGTAAACATCATTCAGCAACAGGTATTTTCAACCATAAAGTGTATCTTTGATGCTGCATTACAAATAAACCCTTGCAGCATTTAAGCAAAAGGATTTTGGCCCCATTCTCTCATCAAAGCATAAGCTGTCTCACTCCACGTTGCAGGAAATGCTTGATTCCTTCTGATGACTCTGGATGAAGTACACACAGAGCATGTGAGGTCTCTGACCTGCCTCCTCTACCCCTTGGGATGTTACTTCTCCCAGAGAAAAAAAACAGCCCACAGGGAACATTGCCCATGACTCAACCATTGCCACACAAAGCCCAGCATCACTGATGACACTGACACTGAAGGCGGAGTTGTGCAAAGACACAGAAATGTGTGCTGAAGCAACTGATGTTTGGCGCCTGCTCTCTTCCTGTGTCTCTACACAGGAAAGGCATCTTCGCAAACAGCGGAGATGACGCTCATCAGGGAGTGTAGCAGCCAGCCCAGTGTGAATAGTGTGCTGTCATCACATACTCCCACCCTCCAGGTAGGTGTAGCTGCATTCACGCTGAATCTATCCACGTCTTTGTGAAGGATGGAGTGGGAAGGGTCACGTTTTTGCGAAGGATGGAGTGGGAAGGGTCACTGTGTGTGCACACAGGCCCTCTGCTGTTCCGTGAGCAGGAGGCTGGTCCATCAGAACGAGGAAGACATACTGCACTGAAGCACCCAGCAGACTTTTCTTCTGCTTGGAGAAATATGATGAAAACAACAAAAAAAAGAAGGTAAAAAGCTGAGCTTGACAGATGTCAACACAGGAGAAAAGTTAAACAAGCTCAAGTGCCCAGGTACAACTGTGGGATGGATCAAGGAAGCACAGCAGTGTAAAAATTTTTAAAGGCTAATTCTCAGTGCCTGATGATCCAATTGGAAAGGGATGAAACCTGGCCTCAAGCTCATATTTTGAGCTGCATCTGTGGAAAGAACATCTGCCTGCAACGAAGATATTTGCATTTTTCTGGAAGAGACAAAGCAGAAGTTTACTACTAATTGCAAGGATACCTGTTAAATCTAAGGTTGCATGATTTGACCATGCTATGAAGCCCTGTTCGATTCTACCTCTCCTCACACTGCACTTGGAGAGATAGCTACAACGAGAAGTGGGCTGAGTGGGGAAAAAAGAAGTTTTGATGAACACGTGGGCTGTCTAGGTGGGAGTGCTGTGTCCAGGCCCTCCCAGAACCAGGTTTGCAAGAGTGAGTGGTTTGTTCTCCTTCTAGAGGGAAGGTGGTGTCTGCAGGCAGTCAATCCAGGTTCATCCTCTAGCCTCTCAAAGTGGTCCATTGGCCTGGTCTGAGCAAGTAATTTCATGTGGCACCAAAATGTGTGTGGGGCCACTGAATAGCTTCAGAGAGCTTTTCACAGGAATGTTTCAAGCAGAGAACAATGTCTGAGGGCAGTGGCTGACCTGGACCCAGGGCATCAGGCTCTGACAGGAGCCTCTGTCTTTGTTCCAAGGGGAGGGG
Source organism: Callaeas wilsoni (assembly GCA_013398955.1). Lineage (NCBI taxonomy): Eukaryota > Metazoa > Chordata > Aves > Passeriformes > Callaeidae > Callaeas > Callaeas wilsoni. The sequence goes on along the minus strand of VWPU01010091.1, from coordinate 146,509 downwards.
TCCTGCAAATAACAGAAAAGTAAATAAAAAGTGAAGGGCACTGCTGTGCAAGCTGTCTTCCGCTGGATCCTGGAGAAAGCCCAGGGCTCTGCTCTATTCCATAGAGGGATCTCCCAACCAAAGGACTTTGCTCTGCAGCCTGGGTAGTATCTGGAACATGGGGAAACGTGGTAGTAGCCATTTTGTGTCCAGATGCCTTAGTGCTAGTCCTGGTCACCTTTCCAGTATTTAATTAGAGACAGCATTGAAAACAGCATGCTGTTCTTTGCTGCTGAAATGAACAGGCAGCTGCTGAGCTGGCAAAGATCACTCCACCAGGTCCCCAGGACACTCATAACTCACTCACACCTGATACAGAGCAAGGCACTCCTTCAGGAATCCTGTCTGTCTCTCAGAGGAATCCATCTGCCACACTGGAGAGGAAATCAGAAAAGATGGGAGGGTGAAGGAGAGAAAAGATATTCCATTTTCCTTCAGGGATGTAGAAAAGCAGTGACTGCAAGGCACAAAGTTTTTCCCACAGTCTCTGTCAGCCACCAGTGTAATAAGCAAGTTGGTGACCTAGCTCAGGATCCATGTATTAGGATGGGAATCATGCAGCATGAACCACTGAACAAGTTCTTTGAGGGTGTATCTGTGCAGTGAGCCACAGCTATGTGAGCATGGGTGTCCCTCCTGGGGCGGTGCACACTGTGCCATTCAGTGTCCTGGGTGCAGCTGTTCAGAACTACAAGTAGGACACATGCCTTAGGGCCATGTCAGGGAGCTGCACCCTGTGGAGGTTCTGCTCTGACAGTAAACCCAGGTGGATTCAGCTTTGACAAATCCCCCATCTCACTTGCATGACACACAAAATCCAATGAGCGAATACATTACCTGAACCAGGGATGTACAAAAGCACAGACACTGCCTGTGAGTCACCTGCTATTCCTGACTTTGATGAATCCCTGATACACTGGTGACATGTTAATGCCACATCATTTGAAACAATGTCTGATACCTCCCATCCTCTTTTCTCGCCTCCAGCTTCTTAACAGGTACATGTAGTATGCCAAAAAAAGGGGAAATGAAACAAAGCTAATGAACTCATGTCTTTTTATAGGTTGGAAAAACAAAGTAGTGTTGTTTTCTGCTTCCTCATTGTGACATTTGATGATTATGGATCTCTGTATAGAAGCAGCAGTGGCAGGGCAAGGCAAACAGGCACAACCTCGTTTGCCTCCACAGGTCATGCACAGCTCTCAGGTGAGTGTGTATGAACCATACCAGCCTGTCCCAGGCAAAATTACAGCACCCCCATTCCCCATTTTTCTGTAGCATATGGTTATCAATCTGACCATGGCAGTTTTGCCTTGGGTTGTTCATGTCCAGGCCACTTGGTGCTGGCCAGAACCAGCTTCCTTCTGTTATGGGGAATTATTCCCAAACTCCCTTGGTATTGACATCCATTGACCAACTTCGCAAACCCTTTTTTCACTACAGAGTCAGACTTCACTTCCCCCAGCAGTATTGCATCTTGACCCAGGCTTTTAATTCAGCCACACAGAAGGTACCCTGGTATGAAAGCAAAAATTCTGCCAGAGGCTATTTATTTCATAAGTTACTCTTACAGCACTTGAAAGTTTTGAGGGGATGGAGAATAGGCAAAGGGATGAGGTTAGCACATTGCCTTAAGTTCTTGCTTCTTTCCTGACTTGCTGCTATGAACAAGCATAAGCAAGAAGATATTTTGGTTTGATGGGTCCATTTTTCTTGATACCCTGCAAAAGCTTGAGGTGTCTAGCTTGGCCACAATCCCATGCTCCACCCAGCAATTTAGGATGTTTGGAACAGAACAGGGAGATGAAGCTGACATCTTTGCCACATTCAAGAGGAGGCCATGGTTAGGTCTCTATCTGTGCTGTCACCTGGCAGGACCACTGTAAACCACCATGTGTGCACTGGCTTTGCTTTCTTCAAAAATAGGTGTGATTCTTTCCAAGAATCAGTACAAACTAGTAAGCTGTTCAAAACACTGTTCAAAAGTGAGACGTAAGCAGAGCACTGTTCTTCCTGTACCTCCTACGCAGGTGCGAATTGCATCTAGCTCTCCTATAACTAGAATCATAAATGTACGTTGGAAATTTAGGCTCCTAATGAGAACAACAGGAACCAGAGAGTGCGTGCTATAATTTTAGCTCATTGCCTCTATTGAATCACCTCCAACGCAACCAGCATCACATGTTGCATTAAGGAATGGCAGTGCCACCTGGTCATAACATAATTTAGTCAATTGAAAGTAAAAATCTTGCTATGTAGACGTCATGGGGCATGTGCAGTTACATGCCTAAAGGATTTTTTTTTCTTCTACCTGAAGCTATGCAGGCTTAGAAGCATGGAGGGTTTTAAATGCCTGCCATGGATAACTGATTTAAGCTTGCTTTCAGGAAGCTGATGGCAGTAAATTAATTTATGAAAGAAATTATTTTCTCTGAGTACTGAAAACGTGTGCTCTAATGTGAAAACAAGCTGAAAGCCAAAAATATGCACGTTTATGGGCATGAGAGGTATTTTTCTTTTTCCCTTTTTTTTCTCTGTTGATATCTCCACCTTTTAGCAGCTCCTGCAGTAGGAAAACCTGTGAGGTTTTCCAGCCTGGCAGTCAGCAGTGGGAAGCTGGGCACGTTGCCTTGAGATGTGATTCGTGCTTCCAGCAGTACTGGTCAAAGTTGTCGTGCCGTGGAATATAAAATAGCCCTGACCTGTGTTTGGATGTGCTCACAGTGATAAAACCAGGCTGCACTGCTCCAGGAACTTGCAGCATTTTTAGACTTGAGAATGATACTGTCAGAGAAAATTATTCAGTGTTTTAAGAGTGTTTATTTCATGCCCTTATGTATTCAAACTGTGTTTTTTTGATAGCATAGCTGAATAGCAAGTGACTCATAAATGCCTGTTTTAAAGAAGGTCTCTAGTTAGCATGTCACGTATGAACCAGGCAACATGAGAATCCACTGGTGAAAGCCAGTGACATGATCTGGTGGGGAAGGAACTGTCAGTCCTAGTGAAGGAAGCACTGTAGATACTGAAAGTGGAGGCAGGTGGATTTGTGGGTTTGGTGTCATGAAACTAAGAAGAGCCAAAATCCCCTGCTCCCCCCCTCATTTACTTACATGGAGTTACTCAAAGCAGTTTGACTAAAAATAGAAAATCTTCCAGAATTATGTTCAAGTAGTTGGATACTTTTCCTTTAAGCTCTTATTCCAAACTGCTTTATCTTTCTTTTGGAGAAACTGCCTCTTCTGAAGAGACTTCTTTCTCTAGAGGGCAATTTTTGTCAGAGCTGGACTGACAGGCTTCCCAGCTGCAATATAATTCATTCTTTTACTAGTCATCATCTTCAAAAGTGAAATTTGCTTATATGCAGGAGCTCTGTCTGAGCTGGTAAGACAGGAAAGCCCCTGGGTGTCTGAGCAAGGGCACAAGGGTGCTACTGAGGACAAAGAAGTCCCACCTCAAGTCTCTACATGAGACATTGTCCAGGTTTCCATGCTGAGTGAGGAACCAGTGCAGCTGTCACAGTGCTGCTTAGCAGCCCATTAGAGCAGGGTTTATTTGTACAAAGAGTATATGAGCATTGTCAACACCCCATAGAGTGTTTACATAGAGCATTTCTGTGTGGGAAAGAGAGGAATCTTTGAGGGCCTTAACCTGAGTAGCAGCACAGTAACATTGTGGGCTCCTAGAAAGCCTTGTTGGAGTGCAAGGGGGACACAGCTAAGCATATACAGGTAATGCTTTGGTGTAAATGGTCTTGGGGAAAGAAGTGGATGGTGCAGGTACCTGATCCTATGCTCTGTGGCATAGAGGAGAGCTGATAAAGCAAACAGACCTTTTAATACCAATGTGGTGGCTTCTGGTTGACCAGAGATAATGTGAGACCACCAATAGCTTAAGCTTTTTCTGAAATGATCATACATGGACACCTGTCTGGAAAGCTGCCGACCTGATACCAATGTCGTAGTCAACACAAGAGTAGCTGAAGACTACAGGTCTTCACGACTACAGACTATAGGTACAGGAGTATGAAGTACACAAATTGCTTCTTGCAGTCATTCCTCACTATTACTGAAGTCCTTCTTCTCCTCTAAACCAAGCTAAAATAAACCTGATTACATCAAACTCACCTGCAATTGTCTCTCTCTCTCTGTGTGTCTCTCTTTGGTTTTGTACAGACTTTGGCAGCGCTTCTTCAGAGCTCAGCTTTTGATCACCTCTTCTCTTCTCTCTGCAGGACACATCTGGTTTCCTAAATCTTAAGCAAATATGCACCTGAGGCACACCCACAGATCTCAATGTATATAAATAGCAGAGTGAGAATTAAAATGAATAAGGATTTTGTTGTTAGCCAGTGCATCACTACCATGTCCTGAAGCAAGTAACACACCTACTGGCCTGCACACGCTGGACTTCATTCTACATGCAGCAGCACTAAAATGCCATTTTTGAAAATAACACACTGTGAACTGGTAACATTGCAGGAGATAATTTTGAAGTTTTATTGAGATACTCATGTTTAACATTGTTTAAAAGGTGAATCAGACTTCACACGTTTGCTAAGCACTCTTATGTGTGCTGTACTGTGTTAATTGCTATTACTTGTTGAATACATCTATTTATACACGCTGCTGCTTTTCTCTTCTTTTTGTGTAAATTCTGACCTTTTTGTGGGAGCAAGGTAACCTTTAATAGCACATTATAACAGCAGACTTTAATTTCTGTTGTTCTGCTGATCCAAAACTATTTTAAAAAACCCGAAAATCAACTGAACAAAAAAATCACGTAGCAATGTAAAATATTTAGGAAGTGCTTGGCATTCAACAAATATTTCATTAAATCATGTTAAATCATATTATTGGATTATATTATAAATTGCTTTTCCTGGAGACTTCTGTTTCCACTGTGGCCCTATGAAAAGTGTTTGATGGGCCAGAGGAGAACAGCATAACAGAAGCTGACCCTTCTGGAAGGCTCTTCTGCATTGCTGAAAGGTGAAAATGTGACCTACTGTGAACTTACTCCAGGGATAGTCATCACAGTAACTTGACAGCAAAAACATATTTTCACTGTAGAGTTCTTCCTGTTTTAAACCTGAAAGCAGTAGCATTTTTGATGAGCACTAAGTGGCTATAATACAGGTAAAACTTTAATCTCCAAAAGCCTAAAATACAAATTGAAAAGAGGCTTTAGCTTAAGTACTGAAGAATTAAATAGAATATTTATATTTCTAAAAATAATATTTATAAGATTGCAAGCAAATACTTGAAATTATTTTTATTTAGAGAGTCATAGCCTTGTTTTCATTAGACAGTTGTCACTTGAAATTCTATCTGCAGGAAGTGGGGGTGGGGGGGCTGGGATCTGCTTGTGCATCAAGAACTAGAAGAATCCAGCACAAGAATCAGCATTATCTCTTCTATCTGTGGAAATATTCATGGCCAGGTTGGATGAGGTTTTAAGCACCCTGGTCTAGTGGCAGGTGTCCCTGCCCATGATGGGGCAGGGTTGACACTAGATGATCTCGTATGATTCTGCAATTCTATGATCCCTATGGAAAGTCCAAAACATTTCTTTTTCCTCCATATGTCAGTATGTGATTTGATGTTAAGAGAATTTGGGAGAGCTAAAAGCCATGAGACCAGGGAATAGATTTTCCACTAAAATGACAAGAAATGTCTCATGCTCTGTAAGGCTCCTCTCCATTCAGGATTTTGCTGGGAGGGACTGCTGACTGAAGACTTGCTATGACTGTATCAATGCCCTCTGGCCCTCAACAAAGGCATTCCTGTAGAAACAGATTATGTTCCCATTGCAGATGTGGTTACCAACTCCAGTATGTTTTTATGGCTCTCCAGCTTCTTGAGATCAGTGGACCATGTTGCACTATTCTGTGCAGTCATTAATGTGATGCCTTAGGGTTTTAATTTTTATATTTTTCGTATATTTGTAATCCTTTAATTCTTCAGTGTGTAACTCTAAACTCCATATGGAGTGTTAGCTTCCCTTCTCCCATTTTGGTCAGACACAACAATTCCTCTCTAGGCCTGGGAATCAAGGACACCTCACTGTCTCAGGCCCTGAGAAATGTAAACAAAAGTGAGTTGGGGGGGAGCAAACTTGGGTAATTGACTTCATTACCTGAAGCTGTAATTGGAAGATTTACCCCCAACATGCAAATGGACCAAACTTATAGGAGTATGAAGGCCCATGACTGGTCATCCATTTTTTGGGTGCAGCCCCGGGTGGGCTTTGTCTGCCCAAAATGTACCTGAAGGCCCTTCAATAAATACAACTGCTTTTTATTCTGTTAATTTTGTCTAGCCTCTGTTTTTAGGTAAGCCCATCAAGGCATCAAATGGGCCTCTACATCTCTGGTTCTGGACCAAAGTAATGTTCACCCAGCATTAGGGCAGGCAGCAGGGGAGCAGCTGACCCCATGAGAGCACTGGTCCTGTCCCTGGGGCTGATCTGTTGTAGGGACTACCAGTCAGACACAAATCACCAGGCTTACGAGGTCCTTCATCAGCTACAGGTGCAGAACATGGATGTGAATGACTACAGGCCACACAATGTTTAGCTCTGATCATCCTGCCCTTCCCTGTCCTGCAAAGCTCTGCTTCCCCTTGAGAAGGGCACCAGGGCAGCATCTTCTCTTGTTCAAAAAGAAGCAGCTACAGAAGTGCCTGGTAGGAAGATACGATGCTTTCATGGTCTGAAATTGGCACACATGTTCTCTGTTCCAGCTTTTCTTACTGTTTTCGCTTTTCACTTAGTATCTGCAAACTTTCAAAATCTCTTCTGTACCTGATACTTCCTAATTCTTATATGCCATTTCCTCCACCCAATCACTTAATAAATGCCTTTATTCCCTTCCACATGTCTCAGTAAGGTCTAAATTTGCAACCTCTGTCGTGCTGCCTCTTACAGTTGCAAGCACGGGTCCCTGTCTGATACTCAGGACCCTGCTCTTCTGTGGGACTTGGCCCAGTCAGTTTAAACTGAGAAATTGAGAGAGGGTGGAAACTGCAGGAGATGCAAGAACCAGAGTCTGTTGGGAGCAGGGATGGGTTGTCCCAGGCTGCTCTTGGCCTGCTAGGAAAGCACGATTTTTGTAACACCGCTCTCTGTCTCTCTCAGGCACACCATTCAGAGACAAAGCCTTGGCCAGCACAGCAAGCAAATGACAGCCAAGACAAAGCAGGGGCATTAGAGGGTGAACGAGAGCATGGCAAATCCCTTGGCAGGTCACAGCAGCCCTCCCCATGAAAAGCCACCACAGAGCCAACTCATGCCTCAGATGAGGTGGTCTGCCTCCATTTCTAGGTTTTTATTTACCTGTTGTTAATGCTTCATGCTCTTGTGAGCAATGATCAGTGCCATTGCTATATAAATTAGACCTGAAGTATTTATCCTAATTGCTTTCTGCAGGTATATTAAGGCAGAATACTGTGATCTGAGAACAGAGACCCTGCATAGCAGAGCTGTCTGAGGGCTGTATGCTGGGCCAGGATGCCTCCCTTGGGAAAAAAAAGGATTATGGAAGGAGTCGCATCTTTAAATGTGAAGTGATGGGGAAGATTGGGAGGGAGAAACCCATAGCTCCAGTAGGTTTTACATGGAACATAAATTCTGCCCTCCATCCCTGCTTGCAAATCATTGGGTAGCTCTATTGGCAGTGCCCTTTCCCTCAGCCATCCTTCTCTTCCACTTAGTTGCAAAGGGCAGGAGCACATATTCTTCCCCTAATACCCTCAGAAATCAGGCTGGCATCCTTTCCAGAGGTTATGACTCTGGAAGGCAGCACTGAGATTCATGCTTTGCATGTGGCTCTGTTAAGAGATGCTTTTGCACTGTATGCAAGAAAGGTTAAGAGGGCACAGCACTAGGTACAACATGAAGGGAGCTTTTGTATTCTTAGCCACCTTTCCTGCTGACACCATGAGACTGGGGCTGGGAAACTTGCATGGCTCGCTAGCAAGGGCAGGAGAATTGTGCATCATCTGTCTGAGCTGAGCATCTTCTCACCTTGCCTTCTAGCTGCTTGGGGGCACATTTTAGGTGTGGGGGATGAGAGAAGAGAATCAGTCACTTCTCCAATACAGGAATGGGGCAGGAGCCTCTGATATTTTAGGAGGTGGTCATTTGAGATTTGCAGCCAGCTCTGCTTTCTCTCAAAGCTGTAACCTCTATTTAATGTAAACACCTGCCCATGGCCTCCAAAGCTGGTGGCCCCCATATCTGAGGTTGATAAAAGGATGAGGAGGCCTAAGATGTCCACAGTATGTGCTCGATGAAGAGTAGGGCCAGCCTGTCCCTAATGTCTCCACACCCCCATGCAGTGTACTGCCCAGGTGGAGGAGCACAAGTCAGGAGCACTTCCACTTCTCCTGGGCAGTGAGTTAATATGAAACACGTTTGGTGTTCCTGCTCTTTCACTAGTGGGTCCGTGTGGTAGCCTTTAAAATTTAGGTTTGGGAACTTACCTGCATAATAAATGTTTGGGAAAATGTCAAAATTTTTTTAATCATTCTGACCTACTGTTAGAGCTAGGGTTTTAAAAGAAACTCCAGAAAGTGTGAAACTGCAATAACATCATGTGAACTAGCAGTAGAATATATCATTTTAATAGACCGTAGCCTCATGTACCTCATGCCTGCCATATGGCAAAGCAAAGGTAGTTGATAGTGTGCTGAACCTATAAGAATTTGCTTGCTTTTCTATCTTGGTGAATCCTCTTCCCACATTATGTCAGGATACTTTTTCCACTAGAAAATGAGATGCATTGAGTTGCAAGGAAGGGGCAAAAGATGTTTCCTATTTCACCACTGGAACCAGCTCTGCCCTACTCCTATCCCTGGATCAGAAAGTGGGGAAAAAATGTTAGGGAGAGACATGAAACCTCTGCTCACACAAACAGTGCAATGTGCATTATGGGGCCCACATTAAAGCTGTGCCTTTCTCCCTCTCTGTAGCTGCTATGGGTGAGAAGCTCTTTCTGCTTTTGAGCCCTCTGCCCAGGCCAAACAGGCTGTGTGTCTGGTACAGCAGAAGCTCCTGCTTCTGGCTCAATTGCAGAACCGGAACAGGAAAGCCTGTTTGGATGGCCCTGTGAACCCATCTGGAAGTGCTGGCAAATGCAGAACTAACCTGGTGCCTGAAAAAGATGCAGAATTTTGAGTAAGCCTCCAAGCTTTTCAATGCTGAGTTGTTTCTGGCAATGGAACTATAATTTCTTGCCTTAGAGTTGTTAAGAAACGATTAATGAGTCTCTTGGCACTAATGCTTCAGGGAGTTTCTAGCCCTTGGTGCTTGTAAAAAGTTTGACAATGTAGGAGGTGTTGTAAGCAGATGCAGCACTGTGGTGCTGAGCTGAAATGGGAAGTTGCAGACCAGGGTGCCCACAAGGGGTAGAAGAAGACCATCTTTGGTCATTTTTCTCTAGAGGCTTTTTTTTTCTTTCTCTTAAGAGCTGACAGCAGGAAGTATTTCTCCTTGTTGCTCTTTCTGTCCTTTACCTAAGCAGCAACTCGTAACATGCTAAACACACATCTCAGACGCACTTGGAGTACAGACAAGAAACCCTATGTACCAGACAATAGAAGGGATGAAGCCAATATATTATATGGTTTTTAGGCGCCTATTTCACAGCTTTCCTGGAGTCAGACTCATGGTTTGGGAAATTACAAGAATGACAATATTGAAGTCTTTAATTAAATGCAGAGTTGAAAAGTGTTAGCAGCTGCCACCAAAATGTGTGCTGTGGGGGGAGCAGGATGGGATATGCGTGGGAAAAAATAAAAAGGAGAGGGCTGGAGCAGAGCAGAAATCTTTCCCACGCTTGGATCCTCGAAGGTAAAAGTAGCAGAGAAGGTTACCTGCCAGGGATCCATCAGACGGCAACAAGCTAAGAAAAAAGCCTTGTCGCCACATCGTGGCCAAGCGAGGCCACTCATTTCTGGCGTCGGTAAAGCAGCCCTCCCACCTCTCTTTCTGAGCAGGAAAACGGGGAAAGCTAGGCACACGTGTAAAGGCAAGCTGGCAGGGAACGACCTACGGAAACGCTTGCAGAGTGTGAAAGGGGCACCGCAAGCCCAGGTGCGTCCGGCGGGGCCGGCGGAGCTGAGATGCTCTGCGCGGCTCCGGCGCTCCCTCTGCTGCCGCCTCTGCCGCCTGCGCAGCTCCGGCAGCTCCAGGCAGGAGTTATCCCGTCCTGCTGCGCTCCGAACGGGAACTGCCGCGGCAGGCTTTGGGCAAAATGCACATTTATCAGGTATGATCCCTTTTGTTTCCAGAGCTGCGCTATCCCTAGGATATGGTGATACTCGTCTGTACAGCCTGTTCTCCAGCACGCGGCTGTGGTGGGGTAAGGCACAGGAAACATAGAATCAATCAGACTGGGGAAAATGCTTAAGATCAAGTCCAATCATTAGCCCAGCACTGTCAAGTCTACCCCTAAACCATGTCCTCAAGTTCCATATTTACAGGTCTTTTGCAGACTTCCAGAGTTGGTGCTTCTACCACTTCCCTGAGCAGCCTGTTCCAATGCCTAGCCACCCTTTCAGTGAAGAAATCGTTCCTGCTGCCCAATCTAAACCTCCACAGCACAACCTAAGGCCATTTCCTCTTGTCTTGTTGCATGTTACTTGTTAGAAGAGATTGACCCCCACCTTTCTGAAACCTCTTTTCATGTACCTATAGAGAGCAATAAGGTCACCTCCTTTTCTCCAGGCTGAACACTCCCAGCTGCCTCAGCTGCTCCTCACAGGACTTGTGCTCCAGACCCTTCCCCTGCTCCACTGCCCTTCTCTGGACTCACTCCAGCACCTCAATGTCTTTCCTGGAGTGAGGGGCCCAGAGCCGGACACAGCACTCGAGGTGTGGCCCTCACCAGTGCCCAGTACAGGGGGACAATCCCTGCCCTGCTCCTGCTGGCCACACTATTGCTGATCCAGGCCAGGATGCCATTGGCCTTCTTGGCCACCTGGGCACACCCTGGCTCATGGTCAGCTGCTGTCAACCAGGGCTCAGGAAGACAGTCAGAGTGACTGTACACACTCACTGGAGCAGCAGTGTGCACTGCAAGCTCACCGAGCCCTCACTTTAGCTCATGCCCTGATTAGGAGAGCAGCTCTTAGGGATCAACCCTTCTTGTACCAACAGACTGTGTTGCATGCCTGTTTGTCCTGTGTCTTGCAGGGAATGAATGGGGTAATGCACAGCCAGAAAATGCAGCCAGGCTTAGTTTGCAGGCCTGACATTCAGCTACAGAGATAAAGGTAATGGTAAAAGTGGATTTCACAAGATGGGGTAGCTCAATCAGTTTACCAGGCTGAGCAGCAGCCTGGGGTTGAGTGAGCAGGTTAAAACGTGAAACTACTTCCCATTAAAGCTGAAATGACTAAAGACTGCTCCCAAGGCCAAATGCTCCGCTGTGTGGCAGGTGACAGTGACAGGACAGGTCTCTGCCAGGTGGCAGGGAGCAGCTGCACTGCACAGCACGGTGTGGTTGCAGCACACACACATTAGAGGGCTATCTAATGCAATCATGAGCTGCACAGAGAGACACCCACTGCTGCTTCCCAAGGAGTGGAGGAAAAGGGGGCTGGAAGGCAGCTGGGGGAGATTTTAGCTTGTAGCATCTGTATAGGGTGTTGGAATCGCACAAAGGAAGGTTCTTGCTGTGAGACCAGAAAAGATGGTGAGTTAAAAGATATTTCTGGCTTCTGATTTTCATTTCAATGCAAAGAAAAGAAAAAAGAAGGAAGAAAAGCAAGATTTTTAGATGAGCCTGTTATTACCAGGCAGTTCAATGTTAAGCTGAAATAGCACAGGTAGTTTGAAAAGCGGCCATGGATCACAGCAAAGTGAGACTACAGCAGCAAGTTCTATTGACCACCCCATGGGATCTCTGTACCTAGGTATGCATAGCCCAGGCTGTAAAACCCACAGCAAGCTTTACAAAGTGCTTGTATTAGGGCTCTGACTAGCCAAAAACCCCTGGACCACTAAAATGGACAAAGGGACTAGGTCATTCCTGATTTACTAATTTTACTCCTATTCTTGAAGAGTATTGCCTTTACACCAAAACTTTGTGTAACTCCCACAGACACACCCTCTCTTTTCCCTTTCCCCATTCCTTCTTTTATCACTATGAGACCATGAGCTGTGTGATTCCCCACTGTTGCACTGAAGCAACACTCGGAGGAAATACAGTACTCAGAAACCTCCTGGCTGGATCATGAAGGGTGGCTGAAGGCAAACAGACAGCCAGAAATGTGGCTGTCCAAAAAATCATAGTTTCCATTGCTCATACTTGGAAGTAGCTTTGGATGGTATCTGTGGTCACCAAAACCATCCAGGCCCAGCTCCTTTTCCCTGTGGCTTGTCTGTCATGATCATTATGCACGTATGCTGTGACATTTATCCACAGCTCTCCTGGTACAATGAATCATTCGTCTGGTTATGTGACCTCATTTTAAAAAAACCAAACAAATAAACAAAAAAACCCTCAAACTAATTTCCCAGAATCCCGGCACAAATGGTCAGTTTCACTTTGGAATATAAGTGGTGAAGGGAGGAGAAAGAGTCTATTTGCTTAGCACTGAGACACTAAGGCTTGTTACCCAACCCACCAATGAGCCCAGTGCAGGAGGGGTGTCTGTTGCCAGCACATCTCCCAAATGTAGTTCTGTGATTTCTCCCTTTTTCTTTGTTAGCAGTTGCCAGGCACCTGCTACTCTGAGTTAGTGATTTGTGCATTATGGGACTGTGCAGACATGGATTATCTTTAGCCAAGATTGGTAAGGCAAGAGAGAAGGCTTAGCAGGCTAGTAAATTGTCTTTCTGGCTTCCTCTGAAATGTAATAATGAAGATATTATCTGCTCAGGAAACAGGAAGAAATCTCTCCTCTTCTAGTTTAGGAATCTCTATTATTATATTTCAGGAAAATAATTAGTAGAAGAAAATTGGGAGTCACATGCAGAAGAGGAATTAGACAATTTCCAGATAGAAATGTTCATCCCAGGACCAGATTCTTATGTCCCCTAATACCATGGTACAGACAGCACTCATATAATAAAAGCAGATAGCAGCCAGACTATTGACCAAAGGCACAGGACTCCTGAAATGGATGGCTGTGTCTGAAATCCTGTGTATGCTCAAGGTTAAATGACGTCCTGCAAATTTGACATGGACACCAAGTACCTCCATCCTGGTAGATGGTCCCCATTCTCTGTGAGAGAAAAGGAAGCTATTTAACCAGCTTGTCAGTAATGTTGGTGAAGATATTTTTATCTTGCATAGACACCAAGCAACATTTGTTCCATGCTGACAGTTATAGAGTAAAACCTTGGTGTTTTTCTGCTATGCCAGGTGGCATGTGGATGGTTATGTGCCCTCATGAAGCAAAGACGTCAGAAAACTCATCTCTCTATTGTTAATTACTGAAGAGAGAAACTGCAGTTTGAAGTGGGCTTTATTTTCCACACAATTTATGGTGTTGTTCCCCAACAGAAATGAAAGAGATGGCCCAGAGCCAGGTTCCACGCGAGACACTGAGCAGATGCTCCCTGAGCCGATGGCTGCAGGGCACAGCTGGCTGGGCTGTGTGCATCATGCTGCTGGCCTGCACAGGGGCTGGTGCTGCTGGGGTCAGGGGCTAAGCCTTCTCCAGCTTGGATAACTATTAAAGAAAACTGTAAAAATGAAGATATATCTCTTAGGGGAAATCTTGAAAAAAAGCAAGGCAGAGGTTTTTATTCCTAGAACCCTATTTAAACTTTAAAATCTCTAGAGCCTAGTTAGAGGCAGATATTCTGTGTGACATCCCCAGATGTTCTACAGCTGTTCATAGCCTTATTTTCTAACCACAGGCATTGATTTGAAACAAGAGTATGCACTTCCTGGGGCCTCAGAACACCCTGCAGGGGACCCAGAGTGAGGCTGCTCTGCTGTGAGCGTGCTGATTGTCTGCACCTGGCCAAGTTGCACTGCCTCAACAGGGGTGATAATTTGGCAGTCCAAGGTCACTCTTCACATGTGCGTGACCATGAGGAACAGGCTGTATCTCCTCAGAAAACCATGATGCTGCTTGTGGAGGCCCCAGATAGCCTCCTCTGGGGCAGCTGTTGGGAAGTGCAGAGTGTAATACCAGAGCTTCTAACTCTCCACGACAATGTTTTTTATCTTCCTAAAAACTGGGAGTTTGAGTGGGCTTTGGACTTTCCACACCATTTTTCCACAGATGGAATGGTCTCTGGTCTCATTTTCCGTTGCATTGCAGTGGGTTGCAGAACTGCTTGGGTTCACTCTTAGGCTGAGCCAGGGATGGAGTGTCTTTTCATCCTGCAGCTCCTTCAGCACCTCCAGCTTCTCCAGCCTCAGTGGAGCATTAGGACCAGACCCAATGGAAGACACTCTGGCTGGGATATCATGGAGAACAGGACCTCACACCAACTTCCTACTGCCTGTGCCTGCTGCTGATGACCTGGGTTCACCATGGTTCAAAGCCCATCCCTTTCTTCCATGAGACAATTAAGCTGTAAATCTGGCTTAAAGTTAACTTCTTCAGGATCTTGCACTAATGCCAGCAGATACACAGATGTAGAAAGGCACTTCGGATTTTTTAAGGCACCTCTGTTTTTCACTTTGCAGCTCAAGAGTTGCACAGATCTATGCAAAAAACAACTAACCTTCAGTTTTCCATTACCTTGCTGGGTACCCTCAGTTGGGTGTAAGCCAGAATTTGTCTTTCTCAGTTTTGGTGGATCACATTGCTAAGTCACCCACCCTTATTTCAGTGGGATGTTCTGCCTGTTTGACCTTTTTACTCACAGCTGGGAATCTTTTCTGTGTCACTTTACCTTTCCCCTTTCCAGCATTTTTCTTATGTTTTTTGGTTTTGCTTTTTGGTTTTTGTGGGTTGTTTTGGTTTTGTTTTGGGTTTTTTTTTTGGTGGCTAGAAACCTTTTGTCTTCAGCCTTCTGACTGGAAATAGGATAAAAATTGTTTTCCGTGAGCAAGCAACACCTATTGCTGAGAGAGGTTTTATCCTGGTAGATCACTGTTCTCATCTACCTATCTGTGATTTTCCCTAGTCCAGTTCTTTAAAAGTTTCAGCATGTTCAAAATAAAATCAATTCAAAAATTCTGTCATTCCAAGGTATTCATCAGAAATCACCTGTTTTTTCCCTGCTATGCTTCCCCTCTTACATCTCATTTTCTTGTCTTCCACTCTCCCTAACACACAGAGCAAGTGCATTAGGGCCAATCTCAGAGAGCAATGACATGAGGGAAGTAGATGGAAAAGATGCTACATTTGCCAATATCTGTAAGGAATGAAGGAGTTTCATTCTCAGATGTGATTTGATGACAAGAGTCCATGCTGCAAAGAGAAGCTCTGTGAGTGAGGGCAGTGAGCTGCGCAGATAGACTCTTCAGCAAAAACCTTTCTAGAGGTATAGGATCACAAACAGTAAGCAAGGAAGCACTCAGTGTTGAAAGAAAATTAAGCAATTATCAGGAGATATTTTGCAGATGAGATGTAAATATACTAGAGAAAATAGGGAGACTTGGCTGGAACACAGCAGAACGGTGAGAAGGGACATGTGCTAAAGGAGTTTGTAGGTGGACGCCTGCTCGCAGGAGTTGGGGGAGACAGGGGATGATGCAACCTATTCAAGAGACTGATTGAAGATTAGGATTTATGTGGAGGGAAAATAAATTCAGGAGTCACAGCAGGGTTCAAACTAGCACAAGTGCATGTGTATGTGTTGGAAAAAGCAATAACTGGACAGTGATACATCATAGTTTGTGTGAAATAACCACCCACCACAACTGAGATGGTGCATTTGAACTAAGATCACATGACCAACTAATTACAGCATCCAAAAAGCACATGTACTGTTTAGCAGTTTAGACAGTGAAAAATCAAAATAAAAAACTTTGCCCTATTTTAAAGGGTCAGCATAGAGGCAGCATGCTTTTGCTACAGAAATGTATAAAAAATCTTTCTCCTTCAGACTATTAGGGCAAAATCTCCAGTGAATTCTGTGGAACTGGTACAGAACTACAATCACCAGTGCTACTGAGAGGATATTAGTGAAATTAATTATTGCAGATGTGGTATCTTTGTCCATTACTTAGTCAAAAATGAATTTAGTCTTTTCCAGTTTTAGTCAGTAAAAGGAAATAAATGAGGGGAGAGGAGTGGGGTGTAAGACCATGTCACCACAACTGAGATATTCGTGAATATAGTCTCTTGAATATTTATTGTAATTGCAAAAGGAAAAGAAAAACTTTCAGCAAAAAAATTAAACAAACAAAGTCCACTTGGTATACAGAAGTCACGTACAAACAGAATATCCAATGGAATACACATGGTCTCTACGTCTGCACAGAATTAAAACTCTCCATGTGGATAAAACTTGTACTGAACATTCAGACAAGACCTTCCATGGATTTATGGAGAAGATTCACAAAATTTATCACCCAGCAGCATTTTAGCTAACATATTTTTTAAAACCACAGTAGCTATATTGCAGTTAGAGTTGGGGGAGAAGGCACAGATTGTGTCTCACCCCCTCACAAAGGTATCTTAAACAAGTACTTCAATTTTTCTTCAAGAACAGTTCAGCAAACAAGTTAATTTGAGAGAACCAGAACAGCTACGTGTTATCAAGGTAAGCATTTATCTTTGTGCATGTAGTCACATGTCTGTGAGGAATTATAAAAAAGCTAGGTAAAATTATCTGCCAGCCCTTGAACTGTCAGGTCACTTAGCAATAAAAAGTTTAGGGAGCCCTATAGCAGGCTGTATATCTCCATTTTAGTGGTACTTCATATTATGACTCCTACTTTGTTGCTCAGCAACAATGATGCCAAGAATTTCCTTTTTATATGAAGCAATCACAAATTTCTATCTGCATACGTTTTCATTTCACTCTGGCGGTATAATTTTGCACAAGTTTTAATGGCATTAGGTACAAGAAAGTTTTTTTTAAGGACTTTTCAGGTCACTGTAAGTACTGTCATGTGCTACTTAATGCAATTTGGCTACTTTGCTTTGTCAGAGAATGTATTTGATGACATCAGAAAGGAAACCCATGATACCGGTTTCCAGTAGGCCTTAGAATTTAATTCTTTTCCAGATCAAGCAAATTAATAAAAAAAAACAAAAAAATTGCAACAAACAACCATACCTAAATCAGCCTTGTACATTGTCACAAAAAATGTGTCAGCTCAAACTAAAAATCTACTTATGTACCTTTTAGTGTGGTGGTAATGAATATACTTTTTTAGGAAAACTGTCTGGCAAAACCAATTCCTCAGTTCCTCCCCATGGCCCAGACTCAGTGGCCTGTCTCTGTTTAGCAAATTCCCAATGCAGATGACACATCCCTTTGAAACCAGAGATTTAGCAAGAATTAACAGAATGAGCTTTTCTGCAGACTCTGCGGTGCAGCTGGGAACCCATGGCAGATCAGTGATTCAGGGTTTAAGGTCCCAAATGTACCCCGAGGGTGTTGCTGAGTACTGATGGCCTTGTTCATGTTCTTAGAGAACCATTAGAATTATGCAAGGAAGCAGGAAAAAATAAATTATTGGATGTCTCCTTTTAATTTCATGGTGAGATGCTGGTCTGCTTTTTGTTTCCGGTTGTACCTCAGCTTTACTCCTAATACTGGAATTGTTGAACTTTGAAGGCCATATAAAAACGGGGTGAAGAATGTGGGTCAGTATCTTTAAGGAGGTATCTTCAATCTTTAGGATCTAGAGACGTTAAGAAATTTAATTGTCAAAAGTTACTAATTAAGGTCACCTTCCACTTTGCTGTGCTGCTGACTGTGACCTTGAAGCTGTTCACAAACATGTAAAACCGGGCCACCAACTGAAGTTTGACAAGTCATCTGTGAGCATATGGGTACCCCTATTTATTATTTCAGGTAAGTATTATAAGTTAACTGTATCAGTTAAAGAAAACATGCCCCTGTGATATTATGCAATACAGGCAGACAGAGCATGTAACTGACTCTTTATGAATAAATAACTAACTCATCATAAATGCTGAGCTCTAAGAGGTTCTTTTAATGCTTCTAGAGAACATGCTTTAAAAATATAGGCAGACATTTTAGAAAAGGTTTTAAGCATTTTCTGACAGAAGGCGCTGTCCCACTAGTGTTGGTGTAACATGACAATTCTCCAAAAGGACACTCAGAACTCTAAAAGTAAAATTGACATGCACTTGCAGTAAACATACAAATATCTTTAACCATAGTCTTATATATGAAAAATAGTTTAAGTTACTTAAGAATATTCTTACACTACACTGGTAAAGTGTTTACTATATAATATTTCTACAAGACGTGTACATTTACTAGAAATCTTAAGCCACACAGGCATCATCAACAGCTTACCACACATACATGATGCTTCTCCCTTTCACACAACTTTATATACACTGAGTAAATAATTAAATATTGCACTTATTGGCCCATGATTCCTCAGTCTTGAGGTATTCAAAAATAGAAAAAATATCTATTTTTATAACATTTTTTCATGCAACATGTAAGACATTTGAAATCCACAAACACTAGTATATAGGTTATACATTGTGACAGTCCAACTGAGTCACAACACATCTGACATTACTGACAAAATACCAAACAGGAGTTACAGCACAAACGTTTCATATATCACTAGTTGCAGGTACATGTCAGAATTACTTGAGGAAATTTATCACCAGAAGTGGTAAACAATCTCTATCTAGCTTTCATTTTTATGTGCTATAGGTGAATGTGAAGTTATGGGAAAATCAGGACTTTTGCTTCCCTCCCAGATCAGGTACCAAGTACCTTATTGTACAAATGACAAGCCATCTACCTCTGCTGGAACCATGGTTAATAAACCTATGGTCTTCAAATGTAACACATTTGATTTCCAGCAGTAATGACAATTTAAGGATATATTTGGGAAAAGTGGCACTGAATATAAACAAGTAACAGTGGGAAATGAATGAGTATCAAAGATGTACTAATGTGTATATGTGCATATAATATGTGTGTAGTCACAAATTCTGCTTCACTGAATACCCATGGGTAAACAAAAGGGGAAAAAAAAAGAAAGCTCAATTTGCAAAAGTGAACTACATTTACCCCTAAATAAAACTGGTAGAGTTTATTTAAATAATTGAAATGCATTGCCTTTTTATATGAGACTGGACAAGTGATCAGCCTTGGAGAATCTGGAGTCAGAATGTATGGATTAATGGTGCAAATTAACACAACTTATTCCCCTATTGGCATAAGTGAAGATATGTTGCTTTAAACCTCCTGAGGGTTTATCTATGAGGCTTCAAACTCATGGTCTCACATTGCTAAATCTGTTATGCTAAAGAAGAACTAGGCTCATACATTGTGAGTCTACATGAAACAGGCCAAGGAGGAAACAGTCTGTCATCAGAACTGAAATTTAGTTGATGCCTGTAAAAATGTAAATAATAAAACTTACTTCTCAAAAAGCAAATATAGAAAAGAGTAACTTGGGAGGGGTGGAGTTTGGAAGGGGGTTTATCTTGGAATGCAATTGCAACATCATTTGTCTGCTCCGAAGAAACAAATGCATAAACATCAAATGTAGAATTTTTGTGACTTTTTTCCTAGAAATGGCAAATTCAAAGCATTCTTAAAGTTAGGCTCAAACTCCAGCCATCCTGAAGTAGCACTTCATTTCTAAAATAAAGAAGGTGCAGGTGGTACAGCTGAATATACAGAGCTGAGCAGACTGGGAAGAAAATTTAAGCTTTCAGACTGGTGCTCTGGAAAAGGCCACGTAGACGTAGTTACTTAGGTAATTTCTCTAGGTGTTGCGTTAAGTATAAGCACAAAGGAACAAACAATTCCAGGTAACAGTCACTTACATAGCTGTTCAGAGAGAAAGAATATTTTTTGACAGAAAATTAGGCTAGTTCATACGTATTTAAAACACCAAATGAGCAAGTCTAAGTAAACTAACCACCACCACCAAAAATAACAGATACAGTATTAAGTCAGTTGCATTTGTAACTTGTGAGCATGAACTCTTACAAGAATCAAAAACATGCATCTGAATGTTCAACCCAGCAGGGCTGGCTAGCTGTTTGGCAGGTTGGTGCCAGAGGCACTGCAGGAAGCAGTCAATCCCATGCTCTGGGTGCTCCCAAGGTATTTTCTGACCAGTAGCTTGAAGGTGCAGCAAGCAACACATTGCCAGAGCATTATAAGGCTGGTGCATTGCCCATGCACAGGATTAGCCTGCTGCTATAAGCTTTAGTCTAGATCATAACTCGGAAAATGGATTGTGTAGTATTAGTTCAGCTTCAGGTGGCACTATGGAACTCAGGACCCTCTGCCCAAAGGCATCTCATCTCTCAGAAATTTAACATGCTCTGTGTATCAACTGCTGTATCTCATCAAGTGGATAAATCTCATCTGAAGGGGGTATCTATGGCTGGACCAATTATTTGCTGTGACATTCAGTCCTATTTCTATGTTGAAAGTGATGAAAAATTAATGCAAGGTGTGCAAGAAATTTTTCACTAAAATTTGTGATGAGGTTGAAAGTAGGTTTGTTTCTGCAATCCCAGTTTTCATCTGAGCCTTCTCCTCCTCCATTACAAAATATGGTGCTTTGCAGCCTGGTACATGAAGGAATTGTACCACACTACTGGATAGATCAGGGATATAACCAAAACCGGCTTGTCTCCTCCAGGAACTCATAGTCAGTGACTGCTGGATAGATGTGAAGAACAAGGCATTGACTGTTTAAATTTAGGCCCTTGATCAAGTTGTGACAGGTTCTTCAAAAATATTCAGCCTACCTGAATTTAAGAAAACTGCTGTTCTGTCATGAGAGTCAACAGGAGCTGAACCAGATTGACACAGGCTGCTTTTGGATATTCTATCCCATAGGAGGCCAAGGCATAATTTTAGACAGAATGAAAATTCTAGCACTGCTAGTCCCCTCAGAATTCTTGGAATATTTGGGGAAGGCATAATAAATTACTTCTCAAAAGCTTTTCTGTCTTTACTGTTTCTCTACAAAAGTCAAGTTCTAGTTGAGAGAGGTACCGAGATCATGATGCTAAATGTGACCAAATTTTATAGCAGAAAACTCAATATTGCTGTGAAGCATGTGACTGCAAAAGCCAACCTATGATGGAAAATCAAAGCCTACTTTTCTGACAGTAGGTAACCCAGATTGAAATGAAAAAGTCTGCTTGAACTTCCACACATTTTCTATTTCAGAGAAAGTGATGATAGGATAAATCTGGTTTGATGGGACCACAGCAGGTCATCCTTTTCAACCTTCTACTCAAAACAGTGTCAACTGAGACGGCTGAGTGGTTTTCCCAGGGTTTTAGACAGTCTGATCTTGAAAAACTCCAAGTATTTTATCTGAAAATTTTAAAAATCAATCTCACTCTGAAGTCCATGACAATGTCTGAGTGTTAGTACAACATTTTGAGGAGATTTTAGATACTGACTCATTCTGCTGCTGTATTTCAGATGAGTTTTTTCCTTTTAACACATTTTTGGCCTTTTAAGGAACATTACTCTGACACCTGCTTGCTCCAGCCACTCCATCTCATGCAGAAGGCCAAATATGTGTGGAGGCCTAGCAGGCTAGTTGCCTCAGAAACAGGAAGCAGGGCTTCTCCTTAAATTTTACTGTTACTCTTCTGTCCAGACTCCTGATGCAAAATGAAAAACAATTAATTAATCCCATTTATGTAAAGAACTATTTATCTACCAATCAATTTGTTTAAAAAGATATCTGCTAATAATGTATTTCTACCACTGATTAGAGTCTAAATGGTCATAACCAGGCAGGGAGGGTCTAAAATTCATTGCAATGGAATACAAGCAAAGTATGGCTGCATCAAGGGACATATTGAAGTCTTTTTTCCTTGTTGCACTGTGCACAGGAGATGACCATTTCACATCACACATCTCAAAGCAAAGCTGGAAGAATACTTGCACTTCTAGCCAAGCTGCATGATTCAAGATATGCCCAAGATCATTGACAATGTCATTATGTCTTTCCTCTCCTTGCCTGAGATGGTTTAGACTAATAACACAACCTAAAATTTCTCTAAAGAACTTGAGAGCTGAAGCTGAGTTCTGTCTCAAGGCTTTCCTGCTCCTTCTTCTTGAACAGGAATCACTGACATAACAAGAAAAGCATGGAAAACTGCCCAGCAACCATCTCAAATGAAGCTTGCTCAACTTTGTATCGCTTCTGCTTTTTCCTATCAGCTAGTACCTAGTGGGTGAAAAGGTGCTAGTGAAAGTCTCTCAGCACAGTTAACAACATGCTGTTTTAAATGCGGGAGGGAAAAACAGCACCCTGGAGAGACACGGGATCATGCTTTGGATAGCACATACCTCTTCCACCTGGCTGCTCTTCTGCTCTAAAGAGGAGGGTGCTTTCTCTTCATGGAGGTAAATCAGCCTCCATGTCTATCAGGGAAAAAAATGCTTCAATAAACTAGCTAACAGGACAGACATGGTTAAAAACCTCAGACTGAAGACAGAACATTGATTCATTTAAGTTAGGCAGCCCAGGTAGAATCCTCCTGGCATATCCATTTTACATGTGTCTATATGCCTTGTTTGGAAGTAACTTTTACTGTGTCAAAGTGTATGTAGATTATTTAATCATTTTTTTAAAAGTGGCCATTTTCTCTTAGTGTGTATCAGGAGTTATAGAAATTACCTTCAAAAAACATAAACTGTAAAGAAGAATTTCTTTGCAGTTGTGAATCGTTCGGTGTACTATGTGTTACTTCCTTTTCTTTTATTTTTCAGATTTTTCCCATTGCTGACAGTTTAAAAAATGTCAGCCTTGTCTTAAATTCTGTCTAACTGGAAAAATAAAATAATCAGTGCTTCTTCAATTATGCTGTTTAGTTTAAAAAGGTCACTATGATACAAGTAAAGCAGTTGTACAAAGCACTTCAGGGCACAGATGTAAGAAACTTCTACCAATCACTTGAGGAGTAAAAACAGTGAAATAGAACTATTTTAACACTTTATCATAAAAGAATTTGTGTACTTTATTCTGCTGTCTTCACAGTCTTTTGCTGATATTTTTAATGTATTCAGCCTAATATTAGAAATGCTGACAAATTTTTATTACTCCTAAAGTTTTAAAAATTCCAATTCTCTTGCTAAAATAAATGGAAAAAAATGCTGTCAAACTTCAGTTCACTGAAACCATCAGCATTTCTGCAATAGGTCTGAGTAAAATACAGACATTTGTAGCCAGTGTCGTGGTAGCTGTCTCAGTGACTGAATGGGAGATGAAGTTCCTGAAAACTGAAGCATGCAGGTTTGACAGCAATGTGACAAGGCAGTTTTTGGCTATGAACAACCAAACACAATGGATTTGGCTCAATCAGGCATAATATAGGACTGTGTGGTTAATGTCTCATGCAGGCAGAAATGGAAAGAGCTAACTAGCCTTCTACTACAGGGGTAGGTAAGACTGGGATCTCCATAATGATGGAATGAGAAAATAAATCCAGTTTCAGAAAATTATTAGATACACATACAGCTCCCATGTAAAAGTAA
Organism: Callaeas wilsoni; assembly: GCA_013398955.1. Classification (NCBI taxonomy): domain Eukaryota; kingdom Metazoa; phylum Chordata; class Aves; order Passeriformes; family Callaeidae; genus Callaeas; species Callaeas wilsoni. The sequence continues at coordinate 122,860 of VWPU01010091.1, read as the reverse complement.
ATACACTAATTATCCAAACAGGATGAAATACCTAGTATCTCTGAGAGTCTGGACTGAATATCCACATCCAGTTGGAAATTCACAGGGAATTTTGGTGGCTTTGGGCCCAGGATCTAACTTTCTTCTAAATACTGCAGTTTTCAGTCAGCCAGGATGTGTAGCGTAGTGAGTGTAGATTTGCCAAGGCAATGTGCTTCAGGAAGTGTCCCTTGTACAAGTGATCTGGACAGAATGAGGGATTACCTCACTACAGGAATACTTCTAAATTCATTTTCAGGCAGGAAAATATACAAGTGGCATCAGGAAGCTAACTCGAAACACCCTGACCGCTACCCTAAAGATTCAACTATATAACTTGAAACTGATGAGGGGAGAGACAATTATAGGCAAATGTGGTCTGAGGACATGGCACCAGCTGAAGAGTGATGTAAAACAGTAAAAAGAAAAGAGAAATTAATATACACCTTGCATGCAAAAGCCAGATTCTAAAATATGGCTCATCCTTTCAGACTAAAAACTGCTCCATCTCCATACGCATATCCAAACAGCTGATGAAGTAAAACAAGACTGTTCTCCCAAATAAATTAATAAGACAGTATAAACAAAGGCATGTAGACCATTCATAAATACTTTGTTGGCAACAGAACACACTGGAGCTGCCTTTGTTGATAGCTGCATTAGCAGCTGCAGTTGGGCTGCTGTGGAGGAGGGGTGTCCTTTAGCTGTGTGTTCTGGTTGCTGGCAGCAATGGTGGGATTCATCTCCAGACTTTCTGACATTTTGTCACAGATGATATCCACAAGTCGCTCAAACGTCTGCTTGACATTAATGTTTTCCTTGGCACTTGTTTCAAAAAATTCAAATCCTAAGAAAATAAACAACATGTTTATGTTCTATGCATATTTCAGTATCTTCAATAAATATACAAACTTCTCTTGACCAAGAGAGACTCAGAAAGGAAACATGTGAGAGCATACATAGGAGAGAAGAGCAGTTAAAATTGTAACACAATCAAACTAAGTACACTAGTGCTACTGGCTTTATACAAGGCCGGATAAAGTCAGGGCCGCTCCAAATATATTCCCTTAGAAAAATTCTACTTTAACACAGTTTAATCTAAGAATTGATACCTGTTTCAGAGTATTATTTTAGGAATGCCCTAACAGCCATTGGGAATGAGTAATCTGCCGCTTCATCTCTAACTATTACACTCCTCTGAGCATTATTCAGTTGGAAACAGCCATTTCCATTGTGTTATTAAGGTGGCGCCAAAATACAAAATAATGCTTGGAAAAGTACAGGTAAAAAACCAAGCAAGACAAGGAAGGATTTTTGCAATTTGATATTTACTAAAGTTAGACATGAATCCATGGGACCAAAGGGATTCCCAACTCCACAAACCGAACTAATAAAAAAGATACAGAAATGCACATAAGGAAGAAAACATCTTAATTAATTTATTCAGAAAGACTTTTTATCTATTCATTCCCAGTGAATTAAACCAAAGGCAAAAACCAGAGCTATCCTTAGCCCATAAGGGACACTGGAAGTTTTTATGGAGCAGACAGCTGTTCTGAGTTCTCCAGAGACAGTTTTCCTAAGTTCTCTTCTCTGCCCCCTTTTGTACCACGTCTCACCTCCCACACGCGTCTCATTCACCTCGGCCAGGTTTGCAGCTTGGCAGTCAGCCTGCAACCTAGAAGGTTTCTGCCTTCTACGTGCTGGGTCTTCCCATGTGTTTGTTCCCTTCACAAAGCATTTGTGTTCTTTAATTTATTGTTTTCTAGGACTTTTCTCACATGCTCTACCTTTTTCCCCAGTTATGACATTAATCACCTGTTCCCTGATAACTCACAATTTTCTTCCACTCCTATCTTTCCATTACCTATGGGTTCAATATTGAAACAGTTTAAAAAACATCTGATTCACTGGTAGTTTTACAGAAGCCTTTGCACTGTCTGGCTTAGCCTTTGCATAACTATTTTGATTCTTTCTGATTAAATCTGAATATTAATGTGCAATCACCACTGTCTTTAATTATAAGAAAAATCCCTATCAGAAAATTTCAGTTACTTGAAACTCCTGTCAGAAGGACAGAAAACAGATCTTTGTGGGCCTGGCAGTTTGGTTTGGGTTATTTAATGTTTTGTTTTATTCTGTTTTGAAAGGCCACATGAAATTTAAATGTAAGTACTTTGGTCACATTAGTATTATGTATTCAGTATGCCATCTAAACAGAATGTAATGTACACATCCAGTCCTATAACAGTTTTCCATGCAGCTTTTGCATATTTGAGTTCTATCCTAGAATTATTGCAGATAATTATATTTAGTGTGTTATGATAACCCAGCAAGAAGTAATAAGCAATGTACAAACTCAACTCTGCTCTGAGTTTTTTTTCTTATTTTTAATTTATGTAAGATGCCTTGGACTGAAGCATCACAAAGTACTAAAATGTTTAAATGTATAGGAGCTAAGCACTGGCAAAAGCTAGTGTTCATAGGGAGTTTAGATAACAAGAGCTACAAATATTGTGCAGGGATTTGTTTGGTCATACTTCTGGTAGTATCAGGAAGAAGTGTAAGGGTAAGCTCACCAGTATGAGAATACATTGCCTTAAAAACTTTTCCATTCCACATCTCTCTGCAAAGCAGGAAAACTGTAAATAATAAAAGACCTTCTACAAATACTACATATGGGGATATAGTTTGAATATATATGATACTGCTTTAGTTTAGCTTTGCTCGCACATTTCCTTTGTTCTAAACTAGAAGGAAAATGAGGAAAGACAGTGTAGCATCACTTGCTGGTGGCTTTGGCCCTCCTGCAGAGTTCCATGCAGGAGAAAGCTGTTCAGATCATTTGGGAGCTGCTTGGGGAAAGGAAGATCCTTCACAACTTCAGTATGCTGTGTTGAAACCCAGATGCAACTCTAGCCCAGCAACACAGCCAAGAATCTTCCACAGCTGCTAGTGTCTTCTCCACAGGAAGGGGGAGGAAAGCAGCTGTTCCACAGAGGAACAAGCAGAACCACAGGGCAATAGAGTTGAGCGACAATGGGGGAATGGTACACCAAAGCTTTGGAGATGATAGAAAGAAAATGAATCTTAAGGACATTTAGGAGTGGAACAGTTTTTACAGTTATAAAGATGGAATAATGAGCACATCATATGATCATAAAATAGCAGATATGATATCTAGGTAAGAGATCTGGACAGAGAAAAGCAGAAGGTGAAAGAAAAAGAGTCACAAAGAACAGAGGAGGCCCATGTCAAGAAATGCTGTAACAAGGATAAGATCGAGAAAACAGGCCCACTACCATGGTGAGGATGTTTTGCATAAGAAGATCATGAAAAACTTACAAGGCACCCATTCTCCAGGTCAAATGGAGGGTTACAGAGCATCAAGCACAAAATAATTGATTTAAATAAAATACAGCTGTGGTGATTTCTATGGAATTTCAGATATGATTTCGATATAAGAAGGAAATTGCAGTCATAGCAGTGGTGTAGTTGGATGTCAGGTTATGATGGTATTCCATTACCTTAGATATTAATTACCTGGACCTTCTAGGCTAGGCTTTGCTGCATAGATGAGACAATGGACAGACCTGAGAGAAAGCGGCTGGCCACCCAATTGCCTCCACAACAAAACTAATGCTTTTATTCTTTACTGGAACTGTACAGGTGGGAATTTTGGACAGTCTTGGAAATTAGCCCAAACAGCTCCTGTTGTGTATAGGCCTATGATATAGGTGCTATTTATATGCCTGATTGTGCAAATAAACATCCATCTTCCCAAGAAGAAGATGGGGCTTACTTGTGAGCTCTTTCCAGGCAGTTCCTGCTGTAAAACAGATTCAGCTGCACATAGGTAAGACACTTGTAGATGGTCTGTGGAAATTGTTCTTGCAGGTGCAGAAATGGTAACACAGAAGAGTCTTTTGAAGCCAGTTAAAACAGTTAAGAAAAACTTTATGCAGTTTCTGGTAATCACTGTCAAAGCATCGTGGTATGTACTGAGCAAGTAGACCAACTGGATTACAAGAATTCAGCAGGAGTTCAGAATCTCATCTGATGGAACCAAAGATGCCATTACAAAGACCCTTGCAAGAGAGGCTCTTGTAGCCACCCAAACAGCAACTGACTGTCCTGGGCAAGGCATTCAATTCCTCATGTGAGTGTTACCTTATGCAAGATACCCCAATAAATTAGATTGGTTCTTTTGGCTTGTTTTTTTTGTTTAATCAAAACCCTCTTTGTGGAACAGTTTCAAACAGCTATACAGAATTTTTCCTAGCAGAGTGTGCCTGGAATCAGCACTTGAATTCTGCTTGTTTTCATTCTGTTATAGAATATTTTGCAGATTTTTTTTTCCCCATGACACCTCCTTCTCTCCTGACTCATCTTGCAATTATTTTACTAATGGCTCTTAGACACCCTAAGCTTCATAAATCCCCATGTATGACAGCCTCAGTTCTATGACTTTTAATACTTTCTTCAGGGTTTTTTTCCACTGCTCATTATTAATGGAGAGAAAAGATTTTCCATGAGGGTATAAGTGTGAAGCGAGGTAGCTATCTGGTGATGTCCAGGGAAGCAGAGCTCAAAGAACACCATGTTCCCACCATGTGTGATGGTCTGTACTGCTGATGTGGATGAGGCCAGGCAGAGGAGATTATTGCAAAGACATGACAAGCTCAGGAGGTAAATGGGTAGGTAAGGCAGAACAGAGCTGAAACTCAGAAAAGCCAAAACATCAAAGTGTTGCGTGAACATACGTACAAAGTGTGTGGAACATGCAATGGGATATTTTAAATGCCTGTTTTGTGTTTAATTCAGTTTGCCCTTGCTGATTCTTTCCCTCTTTCTGTACTACTGACTCAAAGAAAGCTGGCAAGCTCTTGGCAGCTCCTACAGAGCACTACAGCAGCAGGGCTGGACAGGGCACTGGCATGGTGCTGTTGTTCACATGGTGATCTACAATGCACACAGAGTGGTTAGATGGCTTTCCTGAATAATACACACAGCCACATTTACTGACTTTGTACCCTCTCTGCCTCACATGTGCTGGCTCTGTAGAGCCTCCTTCATGACTGCTCATTAGCACTTGTTTATGTCTGCTTTCAAAACATAGGCAAGAAAAAAGCCCAGAAAGCAGAGTCATATGCAAAGAGAAGAATATTCTGCACCCTCTCATCTTCCTGAGAAAACGTGACATCAAGAGCACAGGCTAGACAGCAAATTTTAAGCACATTTCCACAGATAATACAGACAAGACCTATGTTGATGTTTCACCAGTTGATCAGAAAGTCATTTTGCTTTCGGAGTGTTTGTCTACAACAAAGACAATTTCATTTATCACCCCTGATGTTAGGTTGTGCTTTACAGATGTCCACAAGGGTATGTTCCCTCAATAACTATCCTTCTAAACTTTCATGAAGACAAGCTTGAACTGTGGTCCTTAGTGCTGCTTTTGTCAGTGCCTTATTCAATCCAGTATTGAGAGGAGTAGGAGGAGACTGCAGTATCAGAGAAGAAATGGCTGCAGGAAGTTGCTCCCTTTGTAAGAGTGGGATGTAAAAGGCAAACTCCAGGAAGTCATGGAAATTAATAATTTAACAATGTCATTGTATATAAAGGAGAGGAGTTAATAAGGTCTTATTTTCTTGGAATTGCATCCTCTGGGCAGTTCTGAGGGGGCACTGGCAGGCACTTACCTTCTTGCCTGCTATGAATAGTATCTACTAAGTTTTGCACTCACATTACAGGCTGTCAGTCAACGCAACTGCAAGACCTTTCTCCTCTGCTCAGATGTCCACTTCCTCAGAACTGTCAATATCTTTTAGTCAAAGAGAGAAAAGACATACATGGCATGACTGCAAAGGTCATCTCTCCTAGGAAACTGAGCTCAAAGTAGCTGGAGACCACTGCTATTCTTCAAAGTGTCTCCTACATGAGCAGCTATCTGGTTATGGCAGCAGTTCTGATTTGCTGTGCTTTGCTCTCTAGATTAGTAGGATGGGATCTCTGCTGTCCTAACAAGCCCGAGTACTGGACTATGATAAGAAAAGTATTAAAACAACATTAAGCCTCAGAACAGGACTCTGCTAACATTATCTCAGTGAAGAGCAGTGCTTTATCACCATTCAAGGTAGAGAATTAAAAGGAGATAAAGATTATTAACAGAAATGCTAAGGTATTTATCCAGTCTTTAGGATGGCCAAATTTATTAACAAAAACAAAGCTAAAGGGAGACTGTCAGCTGTGGCAGAATGGACAGACCCAAGGGGCAGTTAATGATCATGCACTAGTGAACACCTAATTTTCCAGTCTTTCCGAACAGAAGGTTTCCTATAAATTCCAGCTGTATTGATTTTGATTGTGGTTTCCAGATACCTTTAAAATGAGTGCATTTGGGCAATAAATTAGATTTCTGGCAAAGATATTTTTTGTGTGTTTACAGGAGACAAGGGTTGAGCAAACCCTTGTTTCTCATTGTTATTAAATAACTTTGTTGTAATGTAGCTCCCAGTATGTGAAAGCCATGGCAGGTTGGCGTTTCCCGCTGTAAAAGAACATCCTGGGGACAGGAGCTTTTAATTGCTCTGCCAATACCCTGTCTGTGTTGTAACTAAACAGAAGACTGGTATTTGTCAGTGCTGTCAGTCTGTCTCTTTCCCCTGGAACTAACATTTTCTCATTAAAAAGAGCTAAAAAACAGTGAAGAATGGAAGTTTGAACAGGCATATTGCAGCATAACCCAATTATTTTCATTTTTAATGCAAAGTTAGATGCAGCCATATGTCCGTGCCTCTCTAAGCTGTGGGTGACCCTGCCTTGTGCACCACAGCCTCCAGTCAGCCACAGAGGCAAAACAGAACTTGCTGTTCTAGCAAACTGTGTGCTGAGGTGTAAGCTCCCACTTGGCTCCTGATTTACATGCCAAAATTACAGCACTAAAAATACCTCTTCAGTTCAATGCCTAAACTCACAGCTGCTGAGTACCCCCAGCTGCCCACAGATGCCTAATGTGTGCGTTAGCCGCCAGGCCTTGTGCCCCAAGGCCAGGGAAGGTGCACTCCGGTCCTCATGCTGGGGAGCCGCTGCCTTGTGCCCCAGCCTGGAAGGACTCAGAAACCAGTCGTGTTCTTGGTCCATCTCAGCAGCAGGTCTGCTCTCGCAGGCTGGGTTCAGACCACATACAATTGCACCCTCAGTATGCCCACAACACCGACAAATGCCCCACTTTCAGGCTTACTGGCATGCTAAATGGTTTCATTTGAGGAAATGCAATCACAGCTGAATTGTGTCTCTGTTGTCTCCCTGGCACAACCATTACCTACATAAATATACGAGCCAAGAACAAAATGAAAACCAAATAGGCAGGGAAGGATGATTCTGTCTGAAGTAAGAATTTTTCGTTTTGTTTTTGGTGGAAATTATTTTCAAAGCACTAGGAATCAACAGAAGGCGAGAGAAAGAAAAAAAATAAAGAAGGAATAAAGGAGAAAAAGAAAGAAAAGAAAAGAAAAGAGAAAAAAGATAAGAGAAAAGAAAAGAGAAAAAAGATAAGAGAAAAGAAAAGAGAAAAAAGATAAGAGAAAAGAAAAGAGAAAAAAGATAAGAGAAAAGAAAAGAGAAAAAAGATAAGAGAAAAGAAAAGAGAAAAAAGATAAGAGAAAAGAAAAGAGAAAAAAGATAAGAGAAAAGAAAAGAGAAAAAAGATAAGAGAAAAGAAAAGAGAAAAAAGATAAGAGAAAAGAAAAGAGAAAAAAGATAAGAGAAAAGAAAAGAGAAAAAGGAAGGGAGACAGGAGTGATAATAAAGACTCAAAGGAAGAGATGGTCCGAATGAGAGCAGAAAAGATGGAGATAAGGTATGTTTTTACATCTGAGGGGTAAAATGACTGTCTCTCTGAGTGACAAGCTGTTGAGGTGCACTGAAGTCACAGGCACTGCTGACCGTGGCACACATAATATTCAGAGGCCTTTGCAGATGCACTGAATACAGTGTGAGGGCTGGTTTCTGCTTCCCCTTGCAGAGGAAAATGTGAGAGCTCACCCAGAAAAGGCCTGTTTCATTTTGTTTTCTGACTTTGGTTTGCGTTTAGGAGAGACAGCATGCCAGGATAAATTTAGAAAACAGGCAAGTGCAACCTAGGGCATGCTTAGCCATGATGAATGCCCCCAGCCATGGATGATCTTGGATGGCAAAGTGTAAGAAGAATCTGAGAAACCAAAGAACACATAAAAAATGATGTATCTAATTAGCAGGCATAGCAGAAATGTCCCAAATAACTGGAGAAATTGTACGTCAAACTGCATATTCAACTATCCATTTGCCTGTGCACTTATTCAGTCTCTATTCAACAGTCTGTGCAGACCGCTGCCTGCTAATCCTTAGCTGGAATGCAGATAACAATATCAATATATCATACAGACCATGAATAGAAGAAACAAGACATTAAGCCACCTGTGAGTCACTCCTTTTGCTTCTCTTCTGACAACTGACACCAAACTTTTATGAATGTATGAATTTTGCTGAAAGGCATGAGAGTAATATCTCAGAAGACTGTGTGAGTAATTCAGCTGGCAAGAGTGCAGGCATTTTGCTTGCAAGAAGTTCCAACCCTGTTTTACTAAAATCCTTTAAAGCATGTAAGTGCTGACTATATTGGGGTTTCACTCCACAGCCAATCCATGTACAGCTCAGAGCAAATATTCATGAAGACAAAAAATATCATAAGAATTATATTCCATACCATTTTTTGGTAAGGATTAATGAATAAACTTCTTTAAATGTTTTTGCTGTGATTACCAAATCAATACTAACATTGCATTAATTATTTTTCTCTAGTGGCTGGTTTGTCACATTTCTACACACTCTTGGAATGATATTTATATGAGGAAAAGTTATGTGACTTTATTTTATCTCATCTATTTTAATTTCATTCTAACCTTAGTCTTTTAATGATGCTATTGTGTTAAACGACCATGAACTGATTTCTGAAAAAAAACACTTTAAAAAAGTACTGAATAGGGTGATAAGGAATGACTAATGTATGTCTTTGTGTCTTTATGCCTGAAACAATTAAATATTCTGGGAATTGCCGTATGGAGAAAAAGGAATATGGTAGAGCTCTCTGAAACCCAGAGGGGTACAGAGCAGGTAACAGCAAACAATTGTACACTGTTTGTAAGAATATAACAGTGAAGAAAAAGAAAACTATCAGGGGGCCACTTCAAAGGAGAAGTAGATAATATAAACTGTGCATATTTAAAGAATGTTGTGGGTAGTATGATTCTACATTGCTTCAAAGACATCATTGTACAAATCCATGGAAAAAATTATGAAAGGCCTACAGAATATAAATGTATTGCATTCAGTTCATGAGACCCACAAAAATAATTTGCTATGGTCAGAGAAAACATCACCGCATGTTTGCCAGTTCACATCTTTCACAAAACACCTACTACACTGCTTGTAGCTATGATCCATGGTGGTATTGCCGGTGTCATGTCATTAACAATCATTTTAAAAAAAAATCCTCAAAGCAAACAACACAGATTCTAACCTCATAAACATTCTGTAATTTTCCTTCAAGGTCAGGTCTGGGTCCCTAACTATTTCTTCTTTTTTTTGTGAGCTTTGAGTAGTGCTGTGAGATAGGTATGCAGAGGTACCACAGGATACTTGACTAGTTCAGACCTCCTCTGACAGTAATGAGACCTATTGCTGGTTGATTTAAACCACTTGTTTGGGTTACACTTGAGAAATATGCCAGCACAGATATTTAAAGGAATGAATGATTACACCTTGTTAATAAACTTTAAGGCCACACTTTTCAGAGAGGTCAGGAGCCAAAAGGAGGCCTCATTTTCCAGTAACACTGTTCTCGGCAGAACACCATGTTTCCCAGAGGGTTAAATGCCCAGTGCTCTTTTTGACCTTTTGAATATTCACCCCAGAATGTGCATGTATTAATTTTCTCGGTGACTTCAATTAAAAAAGGGCTGAAAATAAAACCACGCTTGAGAACAGAGGGTGACACAGTGTAGTTTTTGTACAGCACTCATAATTGTATTTGCTTGTGTCTGTGATCAACATTGAGTTCAAAGGGCCCACAGTTTTAAAATAACTGGCTGGACAGAAAAATCTATATTGTTATTTTTAAAACTTGTCTGTAAGAGATGTTATCAACTTACTGCCAGAGAAACAAAAGACAGTGCCGTGTGTATAACAGAATGGGTGTCCTCCAAACCAGCCAGCAAGGCCAGTGCACTTACTGCAGTCAAGGGAAAGCCTTTCTTCTGCTGTTCCTGACACCACCTCACACAGAGTCTGGGCAGATTTAAGAAATTCTTGCAGCTGTACAGGAAACATGTAAACATTTGTGTGTGCAGTCTGACTACAATAAATGACTGGATCAAAGACACAAGTTATCTAATACAATAATCTGCCCTTGAGATAGCCACAGGATATATATCTCAGAAAAGAAACCCCCTGAGTAGATAAATATGGAAATAGAAGATAATCTTCTTCCATAAAGATTGAATTTTAAACCCCAGGAGTTATAATTTGCTTTAAAGCCTGAAACATGAGTTTTGGTATCTATCTCATTGCCCTTTTTTTTCCTTTTTTTCAAGCACTGGTTATTACATCTGAGGATTCTTGACTGTACAACATGCAAAGTTCCTTCTTGTCTTGATAAATTCATGACTTTGGGGATAACTTGTCAACTGACTGCATTTTTTTTTTTTTAAATAGGAATATGGTTCAAGGAATAGAAATTCAGATTTGTTTAAAAAAATCTTCAAACTCTATAGTGAAAATTTATGGTTATTGCAAAACATTTCAGCACCTTGTCAAAATTCGTGGTAAAACTATACAGTTAGATTTTTGGGATCTATTTGTCCAATGAATACACTTTCCTGTCTCCTAGTACAATGAATAAATATTAGAAATTTGAAGAAAAGAAAAAGAAAAATATATGTAAAAATATGACAGGTATTTCTGCAAAGATAAATATCCTCTGTTAATGGTTTTGTTGCAAGGAGTTTGAGAAACTAAATTCTTCACAAATATTGGAATGTTTTCTGGGTATAACCTTCTGTTAAATGTTTCCTGTCACCTTTCAAGGACTAGCTTATAGTAGTCTTTAATGTATTCTTTCAAGGAGTTCTTTTACACATATGCAACCCTTACTAAGACAGATGCAATAGGAAGGTATGCTATTCTGATGAAATTTTTTATCTGGTAAAGTAATTGTACCAGTAGAAAAAGAGTACTTTTTAAAAAATAAGGTCACTGACCTAAGAATATGCATAACTTAAGAACTACCAGCACGAGATTAGATCCCCTCTTAAAACATTCTTTCACCTACCTACCTGTATAGGAATAGTGACAAGGAGATCTTGGTTACATATATGTTGACCAGACTGAGCTTTTACCACACACAGTGTTAAAAACAATAACAAATCTATGCCCATAATTTATGATTCCCTGCACATAAATTGACCTCTAACAATGCCAGAGTTTTATTTGCACACCTGCTGAACTTACTATCCAGAGACCAGGAAATTTGAAGGAAAAAAGAGGCTGGGTAGTAGTATTACAGTGATGCTCTGGATATTTTCCATTAAAGTTTGGCCACTGTCACTTCAAAAACATTTCATGGTATGAAAGAATAGTTGTGTAGGAACAGAAACAACAAAGGTGATCACAGCTTGGTAATTTTCTGTGTGTACAAAATTTTTTTCCGGGAGGGAGACTTTATGAAGCAAGTTCATAACTACACTTCTGTGAATGTACAGTAGTGGATGAAGTGTTAGCAGTGGGAGTTGAACAGCAGCATCCTTCGGTTTTGGATTACTGGTATTGCTAATCATAACCCAAATCTACTCAGGTTGCAAAAAGGTCTAGCAAGCTAAGCCGTTTCTGCAATTTCTCCTTTCCTCTTTTTTTTTTTTTGGTTTTCTTTTTCTTTTCCTGTTTGTTTTTTGTTTTTTTTGTTGGTTTGTTTGGGTTTTCTTTGCTTTGTTTTGTTTTGTTTATTTGGAGTTTTTCATTTGTTTGTTTTGGGGTTTTTTTTGGGTTTTTTGTAGGGGATGGTGCTTGGAGTTTTTTTATTTACTTGTTTCCTTGCTCCATATCAAAAAGGCTGTAGAAATAATAGGGAAGCAGTGTGTTGCTATTGCTTTACAATGAATGTGTCATGAACATGTATTTACAAGTACTGTAGCAATTAATGAAATTGATTTGTGCATTGTCACAAGCAATCATAAAGCTTTTGTTGTGACTTTTCTTACCAAGTTGCTCTGCTAGATGTTTTCCCCTCTCAGTGAAGATTACCCGTTCATCCTCCATGTCACATTTGTTGCCAACCAAAATAACCTGGGCATTATCCCAAGAGTACGTTTTGATTTGAGTTGACCTTAAAGAGAAAGGGAGAGAGAGGAGTCAAAGCAAAGCAAGTTCCCCTTAAGTCAATTTCAAACAGAGTTGCAACAAGACAAAAGAGACAATATTGATTTTGACAACTAGGATAACATGATTCTGTTTGGTTACAGATTTCAAATAAACCAAGGATTATCTGTTGGGCAATACTATTAAGGAGATAGTATCAACACAGGTTTTACTTTTGCTTGTAAAAATAATATTTTCTCCTGACATCAAAATTCTTCCTATATTTTTAAAAAGAAGAGATGATACTTTCTCCCATTTTCACATTTTAATGCAAACCTTATAATCTAAAAACAGAGCTCTAAAAGAAAATCAGCAACGTATTCATTTCATATCTTTTAAGATCAGGATGTAAATTTAGCAGCAAAACTTCAGAACCAGTCTTTCTTCCTTCTGTTGTTTCTCTCCAGCACATTCCACTACAGGTCTTTGACCTACCAGAAGGGCAGCAACACTTACATTGTGCATTAAGCCATGGGCAAGGGCTGAGTTTGAGCTCTGATTTACCTTCCACTTAAATTATACAAGCCTTAAACATGACTGGAGCTCAATGGAAGTATCTGAGGCCTTGAAACACCGTGTGACCATGAGTGCTGATGGTGAAACAGCTTACAAAGCTCTCTTTGAACATGAGCAGATAATGGGTGACTTAGAAGCATACTCATGGTACCTCTCAACTGCTGCCTGCTGTCATTCTGCTGGCACCCAGATCTGCTCTGTAGAAGGAAAGCTCTTGGCTCCAGGCTCAGCCAAGAGTGATTTTGCTGGTTACCACCTTGTGACTGGGAGCAATACCTGCCCTTGAAGGTAACACAGGATACAGGAACTTACTCCAATCACTTAAGCTTTGTCTTGGACTTGTGACTATGTCTGGCTCTAGGCTCCAGTTTTTTGGGGAGATATGGATATCTCTTCTGTCTCCATATAATCAATGGAGACAGAAAAAGACAGAAAGCATATCTCTTTCCACCAGCCTGCCCCACACCATTTCCTCCCTCCCTCCCTCCTTGGACAATACAGGGTGCTTAGGAAAATAGCAATAGAATAGAAACTAACTCCTATAACTACACATTTATGAAAGGATGCCCTAGAAAGGGATCCTGTGGCATATCATGGACCTTTTTTCTCAAAGTCTCTTTGACAAAAGATGAAATAGGCTCAAAAATCTGTCACCTAAGTGTCTTGGAAGCTGGTCTGCATGTGTGCTACATTCACTAGCAACCCCTTCTCATAACGCAGCCATCATCTCTACATATTCAGACCCCTGTCTGCAAACTCTTACATTCACAAAAAAGATCATGATCTAATCTGATAACTGACTCTAGTGAAAGACAGAAAATGGATCAGATCTCCCCAGCTGGCTTTGCTTATTGCAAAACCAGAGGGATGGCCATGGGCAAAAGCTGCTGTAGCTATCTTTGTGACCCTGGGTCCCATGCCATTGCCTACTGAGTCAAAGAACCTCTAGGCCATGTCTGATGGGTTTGCAGTGCCTGGCAGAGAAATTTAAAGGGAAGGATCACTGCCTTTAGGAATGTTTCACTTTATCACAATGACCAAAAAGAAGCTGAGGCAAGTCCCAGACATTTTGTGCTACAGATTGTTCCCTTGGGCCTGACCTGATCTTCTCTTCAAGAAGTTGACACTGTGCTACTTTAAATCTGTTTAACAGTACTTTGAGTAGGTGTACATAAGGTACTGTGATCAAAGCGAAGTCAGACTTCCCCACACGCTTATATTTTACTAAAGATACCATTTCTCAGAAAAAAAGGACAACATGCATTCACTTTGGCAGAAATGTCCTTTTGGAACCATGCTGAGTAGTTAAGCAAAGTAAAATTATTATTGTGCTTTTTAACCAGAACTACTTTTGTCACCACAGCAACTTTGCAAATAGTAGTACCATAAATGTCAGAATATGTTAGTCCATTAAGGACTCTAAAAGAGCTTAGCTCTGAACAATTATTAGTTGGGAGCCAATTTATTCCCTTTATGTCAGCAGGAAATCAAATACATTTCAAAAGCAAAATATACACTAAAGATATTAAGCTTTACAGAAGGAATTAGTTACATAATCTTCAAAGCTGAAATAGAATAAACGAAGAAATACAGCCTGAAGAAATATCATCACACAAGTGTAAAGAGCATTCATACAGCCATGTTTTGCAGACTTTGTCTCCAGAGCTTTACATGAGTTTCTTTCATTAAGAATGTAAAGTCCCTTCATTTTACTGCAGCCAGATGTAATTTTTTATTCTATAACTATGAATCTGTGCATTCAAACGCTTCTCATTACCAAAGCAACTTATTTTATTCATATACATTTTTTTAATCTGTCTTGCTTATGTCTCATCTTCTAGTTGTATTTTTTTTAAAAGTAACAAGAAGAGATCTTGTCTTTGCAAACAAATCCACAGGCTTACATTTTGCAAAAGACTCTGTGGTGCAAAAATATAACTGACTGAAAATCAGTGAAATGTAACCACACCCAACATCACATCAGCAGAAGTTTGACTCAAAGGATATAACAGACTTATCACTGTTATATTTTCTTCTAGACACATATTTCGACTACTGGCTTCTGTAGGTTTTGATTCCCACAACTCTCCACCAAAGCCAACACAGGTCACTTGAAAAGAAAGAGATTTTGCTATTCCTTGTACACATGACCTTTCAAATGACCGAGGCTTCTGATTATTCCAAAACACAAACAGTTGTCCTTGTAAAGAATGTTGGCCTCAGGAAGATTGAAGACTTGAAAAGGCAAAGGTGATGTTTGCAGTAAGATGAAAATGACAGTTCTTGTTCACTCTCAGTGACCTGGTGTATGTCAATAGTAATTTACCCTGTAAATCTTTCCCTTTCTAGTTGTATGGTAGGCAGGCAATCTGCATCATGCTTGAATTTTTATAATGTATAGACTCCAGAGGGGCAGATTAATGGAGGAGTGCAATGATCCATTACTTTCCATCATCAACACCATACTTGTTCCCCTTGCACTGCAATTCTACCAGCCCCTTGTCAGAAAAAAGCACTTGCTGAATGCAAATAAAAGCAGTGCTGTTGGCTTATCTTAAAATGGTGAGATCTTCAAATAACTGCCCAGACAACAATGGCAGGGGGCCTGTGTGTGCTCTTGGTCAGCTTGCAAGGAATTCTCCACAGTGTGACAGAGTGGGGTTCAGGAGCACACAGCCCCAGCTGGCTGAGGCAGCTGAGATGCTGGAAGCCAAGGTAGGTAGCACAGAGCAACATGGGAGCGCTGCTCTGATGTTACTGCTGTGCAGACCAGACTGTTCACATTAGATTAGGTGATAAAAGCTTATCTGTACATCCAAAAGAAGCACAGAGAGATTATGGCAAGAGAGATGAGCCCAAATAATATCCTGGCCCTCACTGCTCTCAGGCCTATTGCAGGAAACATCAGATTATCCAAAGCCTATGTTCACTAGCCTGAAGGAGCAAGAGCATGCTAAGGCAGGTTACCGAATTAAGACTCAGAAAAAAACCTGGATACCCCATCCAGGTCCCTTCCAGGGAAGTCCCAGCTTCACTGTCCAGCATGAAACCCATAACTGGAAGTCAACACCGGAGGCTTATGTCCAGGTGCCAGAAACTGAGGAGACTGGGATCCAGGGGCAGCTACTGGGCAGACTGAGTTTATGAGCTCAGCTGATGGAGGGAGCCACAATGTGTATGCACAGATATATATTTTCATGAGTGGACCTCGATGCTGTGCTGTTTTGGAGGGGAGCAGTGTGAGGAGGATGATTGTCTTGGTGTTTGCAGGAGCACTCTGGGCAGTCCTGGGTGTTTTTGTCTGCAACGTGTGTGTATATGGTCATGTGTATACTCATTTATGCTGTACCTTTGGGAGTTGTGTGCACATGGCCTGCTGGGAATAGATCTTCAGGCTCACTACTGGTTGGACCTGGAGTATGGAGCTGCAGCAGCTTCTCCACTCTTAGTCAGATCTGGCAGGATATATTTTCCCCTGAGTGCACACTTGGCTGTGCCTGGGTAACACTGCATTGCTTCCTGGAAAAACTGCTACAGAAGGCAAACCTGCTGTTTGCTGCACTCAGTATATTTCAGGTTGCACCCACTGCTGGCATACCTTGAGTTTACTCTGAATATCTCTTCAGACGATCACTTTTTACTGACTCATCTATGTCCAGGACAAATATTCATAGAAACTGGAATAGTCTCTAATATATTTTCACCCACAGACTGCAGGGAAGGCAAGCAAATATATTCAGTAAACACATGTCCATAAAGTAAATATACCAGGAATATGAACTTTCAGAGGTATTCACCACTCTTTGGATCAAGTCCTCCAAGGATGCTTGCCTACCATAGAGATACTGGTTTTGTATAGGCTTTTTAGATTAATTATGGAGTAAGTCACATGCACAGACAGCAAGAGAAACACCCAAACGAAAATGCGCCAGAGGGGTCTATGTATAATGTTTATTCCAGCAAGTTTTGAGAAACATGTTGTACTTCTGCTGTTTTGATTTCTGAAAGAAGTGCTCAATGAACTGGGGTGCATCGTCTTGCCAGGAAAATAATAAAGAACCCTCAAACCTAAGCAAAAAACTTCAACTAACCCAAAACCAAATTAAAGAAACCTCTACCAAAACTGGGGGGTTTTTTGAAGCTACTGTTATGTTGAGTTCACTGATTAATCCTGAAAATTCTCCCACCTTTTATCTACAGCATGGTGACTACAAAGCCCATTAGCTGAATTATTAGAGGTTACAATGTAGTGGTGGGATCTGAGGTGCAGCCCAGGTTATCTATTCTTTCTTAGTTTTTTTATTTGGTGAGAGGCAGTACCATTGAAGCATCTATGAGTTTGGAGGTGTTTCCAAAAGCATTCAGTGTCTCCAGCTGAACTTCCTGCTTTTACTTGCTAATGAGTGTGCCAAGTGTCCATCCCTCTCTGAGCAGGAAGGGTTGCCCTCCAGCTTTGTCAGGAGACATCATTTTCCTTCGGTAATTGAAGCAATGAAGGGTCTCTTTCCCCCTTCCCCCAGTCTCCATCCTGTGATGTGGGAAGACACACCACTGCCCTCTCCAACCCCTTGTACAGACAGAGATGGTAAGGGAAAGTTCTGTCATTCCCATCTTTTCAGGAGATGGGATCATGCCAGGAGTCCTTTCCCACCCTCCTTGTCTGTGAAGAGCTCTGACACTCTTCCCATTCAAGCCAGCTTTTCCACAGAGTGAGTCTGAGGTCTCCCTCGTACAGCCAAGTGTTTTCTACACCTCAGTGTACACCATAGGCTCCATTCTTTTTCCCATGCTCTCTTTTATGTCTTCTGAACTCTTATTATTCCCAGCAATGCTGATAGGTTATGTGCCTTAAGAATGCCCCAGCATCTTGGAGTTTACCTATCTCCTCTCTCTCTCATACTTATCTTTTGGATATGTTAAACGAGGCATATGTAGGATTATTCTGTATGGCACATTAAATGACTGCAATGCTCACTCTTGATGGCCCTTTGGAACCTGGCTCTGTGCCAGCTGCTCTGCACTGGGTGCTTAGACCTTGCTGCAGGCAGGGCAGGGAGGGAGGTGGTCTGAGGCTTTTCATCTGTTCTCCAGTAAAGAATCTAGTATCAGTGGGAGACAAGCCATTCAAAATATATAAACCTACCAACCGAAACCCCAACTCAGCTTTCAAATTGGGATTTTGAAGAGAGTAATAAGGTTAAATTTAAAGCAGTCTTAGCAAAAACAAGACAAAGGGTCCTGGTGTACTTGAATACTAGACTTTTTGTGGCCGCAATTATCAAAATAACAGGAATATACTAGAAATAATTAGTAATAATGTTAGTAATAATAAAAAGAATATGCTAACATTTGCCAGATTTTAATTGAACTGATGACTAGCTGGAGCCATACACAGAAATAGAACTATCTTTAATAAACAGCTCAGGATCTTTCCTCCTCTACTGGGAAGGAAAATCTGGATATTTGCAACTTTTGGAATTTTTCTACTTGTTTCATCTTTCTGGTGTGCTCTACCTGCACGCCATAAAAGCTCCATGACTGTGGCTAATACAAAGTATTTTATCTCCTGCATTTATGAACCCCTTAATAATTATTGAAGACATTACTGAAAACCATGGAAAGCAGTAGATAAAATAAATAATTATCAAAATAAAAAGCTGATGCAGATGAACATGTAACAAGAATGGAGGAATTGCACCTCAGTCATTCTCAAGGAGTGTTTAAAATCTAGTGGACATTCTAGCATCTTCACTTCTATCCATGATATATCTATCTATTCATGATATATTGAATTTGTGATGTTTATTTTCAGTGATGGTACTGGCACCCACTGACTGCAAGTACTTACTAACATATGATAGAGAATAGGCAAAGACATCCCAGCAACAGAGAGGTACTGAAAATTGATGGAGAAGGGCAATGAAAGGGGGACAAAACAGAGAAAAATAAATTTACTCCATCCTTAGTATCACAACACAGGAAGGGAAGAAGGATCTGGGGAGAAGTGGATGTGCTAAGGATATGTTTAGTGTGGGTAGCTCGGTGAGCAGGGCAGTGTGAGCTGCAGATTGAACTCTGGCTGGCAGGAGCTCGAGGAAAAATAAACTTGAGCTACTCTTTGCATAACAAAAGGCCCAGCCCAGAAACCTATGGTGTCAGCCAGGTGTCTGGACACTCAGACACAGCGGGAACTGATGACCTCAGACTTCTGAGAGCTTAGACTCTGAGAGTATAAAAGCCCAGTGCATCTTTATCAGGGGTCGCTCCTCAAAGACACCAGCTCAAGCTGTTAATTTGTTCACCATGATTAAATTATTTTAAGGATACAGACATCTGAGACTGCTGTGGATGCCTGAGACTGTGTTATGGGAAAGGTAGGAGAGCCAGTGAGGAAACCTGGTCTGACCATGCCATGCGAGTGCGGGGTGTGCAGGGAGTCAAAAGGGGCACCTGTGAGGTCACTGGAGCCACCTGCTGTCAAGAAGCTTTGATCCCAGCCCAGGTGATGCAGGTGTGGCTCCTGGATGGTTGGAAAGGAAAGTTTTCTTTACAGAAATAGCAAAAATAGGATATATCAACCCCTCCATGCTTGCAACAGAGCAGGATATGAATATTTCTTAAGACTGACTGTATTTGATGTGTCAGTTGTTGTTTATATAATACTGTGTTTTCTGTCTGGATTGAAGGGCAAATGAAGAAAAATGCCTTATGATTGTGAAAAAAGCACTGATATTGAAGAAACCAGAACAATACCAATGATTCACCACTTCTTCTGACAGGCTTTATCTTCCTTGTGCAGAGCCAAAGAGTGCACACCATGCAATGAAAGGCTACACATTTAACTTTTCCTTGGAGGAAGATATGCTGATGCAGAAGCAGCATGACAGGTGTGACACTAACAAATTTCTAGTTCATTATCAGCCAGAAAGCTAGTCAAAATGCACATTATCCAGAGCATCACAGGTTTTTGTTGTTCTGGTAGGAATTGCATCTACTTCAATGAAAAAAACCCTTCATTACAAGCTTCTGAAGCCATAACTTCATTTTAGAAAACCACGTGTTACATTTCAGTTTTGACAGGCTGTAAAGACACTCAAAATTAATCCAGTTCTTTTGGAGATAAAACTGAGCTTATCTTTAATACATGCATTTTTATAACCTTATGCAAAGAAATACTACATTTTGCAAAAAGTTTAGTTACTTAAAAACAGAAAAGAAGATAGAAAGCAAGGATAACAACTAAAGATGTAAAAGCTGATGTTCTCTGTGTGTTTATGACATTTATTCTTATTTATTCTTGGTGATATTCCATTATCATAATTGTAATGAGGAAGTAAATACTTGCTCAGTGATGTCCACTCTGGGTCTGCATTTAGTAGAATGCAATAAGAACTGACATAGCATTAAAAATTACACAATTCTGTGTGGTAATTAAGGTGAGAGGTAAGGCATTACAGATGTTCATCAAATGGAATTGTCTTTCTAGTCAACTATCTCTAGCTGTTCCTACTCTACACATGGAAGTGCCTTCCCATCCAGAGTTCTCTGCTGAGTACTTTATTGAGTTACATTTCACCTTTCATGTAATATACAAATACTTTTCTGAAGAGTCCATATGTTAGCTTTGTTGCCTTTTCTGTACAGTGTTGTTTCAAATAAGAGCACCAAGTGTCTGGTATTGCCTGAAAATCATTTTCTGACATTTAAATGCAAATCTATTGGATAATGGTCTATGGTATCAAATTAATATATTGTTGGCAAAAGACATTAATTTAAACTCTAATTTTTATGTACTTCTCTTTAGTTGAAGTTACAATGAAGGACCAGAAGCCTACAGGGCATACTCGACTTGTGTTAATTAGATTGTAGATGTCCTTAGTTTTTGCACCTTTGGCACAATCTTTGCAAACTGCTTTTTTCACAGCTGCCAAATACACCTTGAAACTGCTTTCCAATACCAGTGTAGCAAGAGCCCAGTACGAAATTATTGTATTAATAAAAATAAAAAAGACTGTGCTCTAAGTTGGTGCTATACTCTGTATCCTCCTCCCCAGTACCTCCTGTGCTTGAGTTCTAATGGCCCTCTCTTTAGACAAAAAGGCATCAGGTGGGGTGTTTTCCTGTACCTACAGAGCCAGCACACCTCTAGGCAGAGTAAGGTCACCACACAGTACACCTGACATTGCACACACTGGAGACTGTTTTGTCAAGGAGACAGATAACAGAGAATTTGTGGGGGAGTTCATGACCCAGTCCTAGGCAAGGTGAGCTTTGGCTGAAGGTACGCAGAATTCATAAAAGAGAGTAAATTGCTTGTCAGTCAATCACATTCCTTCCTTTTCTGGTGTGTAGTATATACTAGTTTTCCAGCCTTTTTGTTTAGAAAAGTAGAATGGGTATTTACAAAACCAGTGAATAATAGATAAAAATAGTGTGTTAGACACTAAGGGCAAAGATATCTTCCAAGCAACTTCCTTGTATTTTTGTCAAGATAAAACAATATAAAGTACATCTCAATATTTGATTCTTATTCACAGGAGTACAAAATCCTCTCTTACAACAAGGTTTACTTATGGGCAGACCAACTAATCTAGCACATTTTTCACAGTAGGACACATGTTAATGAAGAGTTTTTATGTCATGTATAATGCCACAAGCTGTGTCATACTGTGGGAAGTGATTTAACAACTCACCACACAGACAAAAGGCTGTACATTTTAATTTTCTTCCCACTGAGAAACCCACCATTAAATTATCATCCTTCAAAGCTGCTACCACACATGCACAGTGAAAACAATCCAAAAAAAATGGGGTTTGAAAAGAGATGGAAAAAAGTCTTTGTAGGAAAATAATATTCATGGAAACAATAAAAGGCAAAATACAGACTGCACTTGCACATCTTTTGATTATCCCCTTGTTTTTGTGTTCCAGATGCTTCCACATAAATGATTCTGTTTATCACCAATTTATGTTGATTGCCCAGATTGTCGCTGGAATTCTGAGTAATAACCCTAATCAATCCAGCTGATCCTAACTCTAGTATTTGAAAAACAGAGCTATAAAACAAGGGAGTTATAAAGAAATTTACTAAAAAAACTACAGCATCTGCTTGAGTATATTACACTTTCAAGTAAATGAGCAATTTGCTGTCACTTAAAAAAATTTTTTGCTTGCCATTTTATATTCTTATATATAAGAATATATATATAAGGAAACAGATACAGGCAGATATGTATGTGTCCTCATTTTCTGTTTTTCTTTTTTACAGTGATGGGCTTTTGATAATTTAAAAAATATAGTTAAGCAAGCAATACTGATGCTGAAAAAGTTCTTTTGGCCCTAGATTCTCATATCTAATACTTTCCTCTTCACTGCACCTACAACAGTCCCCTAACCCTGGACTGCACTGCCTACCAAAGAGGCTCTTGCACCTGGGATTACTGACTAGCCTCTCATTTCCAAAGAGCACCTACCCAACAGTGGCATTTTGGGAGTAGTGACATTCCTAAAGGCACGGTCAAGTTCTTTTGTTCTGTACCAATACTGAGTGTCCTATAGCAATCATTGATCTGAGTCACACAGGGTTATTTAATTTTTCATCTTTTCTTTTAAATAGCAAATCCAGATTCATATTTACAACATATATGGCAAGTATCTGCCAACAGGACATCCCTATTTTAAGGACCTTCTGATTAAACAACTCTCAGGAACTCTGAGTTGACCCTGACTTTTTACTGCCAAATCTCATTATGAAATGCATTGCACATTTGTCACTCTTAATCCCTTTCTACCTGTTTCATGAGGAATGATTTCCAAGTTTCTCTCACTTTTTAAATTCACTGCTTTGGATTTCATTTCCTCTATTGTTTTAACTTTCACTTTTTTCAATGAATGAAATGTTTTAAATGAACTCTGCTATTACTTCTCTTATGTCCAGTTACCTTAGATAATTTTGGGTCATTTTTATCATTTGGTATTTTGCATGAACTCTTTCATAAACAACTCAGTCTTATATGCACATAAATTGAGTCTTGAAATGCCTGTTTAAGTATTAGAGATGGAGTTGAAACAAATCAAACCTAATTGTAATCACTGAAAAATCCTACCAGGTTATTAAAGCTACCTGTGATAAGTTATCATGACCTATCCTTGTTAAGGATTCATGCAGCATGCAAGTATCAGGGCAATCATGTGAATTATTTTACTTCTTCTTGATAAGAGAGACAGCATTGTTTTACTAAAACAACAAGGATATTTTTCTTCTGTTAATACTATTTTGCACAAAATTGATATAAATCCTAGCAGCATTTTGTCTTTAAAGTTGTTTAGCCTGTTATCCTCTGGAAGCAGAGCAATGGAGACATTCAGAACTATACTGAGGCATTCAGTTTTGATTCTCCCACTGTGTCCTTGCAACCATAACTCTTTGGAAGTAATTTCCCTGTGTGGCTATACACTTGCAAAGGCAAGGGATTTGAGGTCCTAATTTTTGAAACGTGGCCTAGTTTTCAGTTGACCATGTGAGCTTCTGACTTTTTTCACAGATATGTGGAACTGGATTGGCAAAATAGCAACCGTCTTAATCTCACTCTTAACTGATGCTTACTGGTTAGCTAGTCAAGTATGAGTTACATAATTGCACTGGGGTTTTGGGAGATTGGTTGGGGTTTTTTTTTTCCTTTGAGGTCACAAGGGCAAATTTTTAATTTGTCTGACCACACTTTTGTTTGGAGGGACTGCTGATCAAAATTCATTCTGTGAGGGCTGCCAGTGACCAAAGATAACAGTAAAAAACCGTTTCCCTGTCTACATCCTGTCTGGCACAGGGTGGCAGGATTGTCTTGCTGACTCACACTATAAGCAAGTAAACGGCAGGCTTATTCCTGCTGACTCACAGAAGATGGAGAGAAGTATTAGACTTCAGATTTTATTTCTAAAGTTAATAATAATAAAAAAAAATTAAAAAGGAAAAAAGGGTTGTGTATTCATTCAAAATGTCAGTAATGCTGCTACGTGATTCACAAATGAAAAGACTGGGTTTATAGAGACATATGGGTACATATATATGTATCTCTTTGCCTCTCAAGCCCTAGCTGGTATATATTTGAATCTTCTTCTCCAGCACAGTTCTGCAAATGAAAATATAGTGTTTTTCCCTGACCACAAAAGCCAGATTTAAAAGCAAATCCTGAGTTATTGCAGATGTTGACAGCAACATATGCAGACATAAATACAACATTCTAGTAAAACATTTGGAGATCACATGAAAAACTTTTTACTACTTTTGAAAACAACACAGTGGCATTTCAATAAGGTAGAGCCCTCTCCTGGGGCTCATGTTGAACTTTCAAAAATTAAAGTTTATTTCACTTTGCCTGTGAGGTCTTTAAAGCATACTGTTTGAACCATGTTCACTAACATATTTCTAAGGTTACAGCTTCTTTCTGGTTAAAAAAAGAGGAAAAAAGAACAGTTTAATGTTGTTTTATCGGGACTTTGTCACTGACTTCAGTGGGTAAACACCCTTCTCAGAGGACACAACCATGTTTATTAAACAGGTGTTTGGGTAGACAGTAATCTTTGTATGGAAAGACTATAAGGACAAGCATCAGAAAATAAAAAGTTCACCAGTAGAATTGCTCTGTATTGTGAAGCAGAGTGAAGTACTGAAAGATCAAAAGAATATCGCATTTCCTATGCATGGCCAGAAATGAAAGTCTGCAATTTCAAAGAAGTAATTGTGAATGAATGAGTTGGTCAGCAGGTCTTTATAAGGTATGGAGAAGTGGTAGAAGCAAAAATGCAGGGTTTGGCTTGTGACAGACTCCGAGGTGAGTTGAGTACACCTCTGTGTGCACGGCAGAACTGTAGAAGGGTTAGCACCTCCTGCCATCCAGCCTCCTTTCATCACCTGATCCCTTTGCCCAAAATGGTGCCCCAATCACAGGGAGTGTGTCTGGGGGGCATAACCCTATGTTTTCCTACAGTGACCAGCAGACCTAAGAGAGACTGTAAGGGAAGAGCAACAAATCTGAAAAGCCTGATGGTATTAACCACTAGGTCCTACAACAAAGAGAAGCTTTGTCTGACTTAATCAAGAAAAGCTCCTGGATTTCAATGAAGCTAAAATCTGCATAGCAACATTTGAAAGTGAGGTCTCTGTTGTTCACAGATGAATGGGAGGTTACAGCAAACCTGGCTTCATTTATACATGCCTTTGTATGTATAAACAGCATCTGCTGGGATTAGAGTAAGAAATCATTGAGTATAAAATATTCACACCTCAGAAACTTTAGCTAGCCCTCACTGTCTTCTCAGCACTGAGTGCTGCTCTGTGCTCATTTAACCCTGTAAGCATGGGGACTGCAGATCACAGACACTAATTGAAGTTGAAGTGGTTAGTTCCTGGGTCTGCCAAATTTTACTGCAGTATGAAGGTAGATTTCAAGATTTAACCAAGACTAAAGCTAAAAGGTCACCTCCAGATCGTCCTCTAAAACAAGGACTTAACTGATAGCTCTGCTCACAAACACAAGATGCCCTCCGTGAGAAGGCTTTCGTACAATGGATTGTGGATTTACAGACTGGGGAATTGCCAGTGGGACACATCAAGGGGTGAAGAGAGGATCAATGGTGCTCTTTTAACACACACAAAAAAAAAAAAAAAACAAAAAAGAGAAGGCATTTCGAGCAGGTTGTACAGTCTCATCAAGGCTTGTGTTCAAAGACACAAGTGATGACTACCTCTCTCAGACAGACAGTCTATATAAATTAATTGATGCAGTCCACAGCCGACCTGAAGCACAGATGTGGGAGGTTTGAGAGGGGAAGCAGAATGCAACTGAACTACTACTTCAGTTGTGATGCAATTGAATCACTCTCTTTTCTTGAGAGCCACAGAGCCCCTGGGGGACATGCAGAGCACATTCAGAGAAACAGGGCTGGTCTCATGGACCTAGTGCTTCACATGGCAGCCCCCTGACCTCCAGGTGAGCATTGATAGCTTCAGTCTTCCACTTCGAAAAAGAGAAGATAATTTGAACAACAAGGTTTAAATCTATCTCCTCCTTTCCCATTTGTCACAGCAGTGCTGAATAGATCAATCATTCCATAAACAAATTTTTACTTCTTTCTCTGGACATCTGGGAGGGGAAGGACTTCGAATGGAAAGAGGATGTGACTGAAGCAAATTATGAGTTATCTGAAAGCCATTCAGTTGAGTAAAAAGGGGTATGCATGAAGAGATGCTAAGTGATAATCAAGTACCTTTTCTAACATTTGTGGCAGGTAATCTCTGAAGGCTCTGAAGTGCCTCACTGCACTTAAACAATTTATAATATGAAGGTAAACCACATTAAAAAATAAAGACTACTGAAAGTGACACAAAAGGTCATTTTAATTTTTTGAATATTACATGTTACATATTTATGTATCATGTGCGAGTGAGTGAGTCTGAGAGAAAAAATAAATAGCTTTAATCTTACTACATCATGGAACAAATATGCTATATTTTTTCTTAATATAATATGATTGCTAAATTAGAAAATCTTTCCTCCCTCTCCTCAGTTTTTCTTTGAAGGTTTTTCTAGAATTTTTGCATAGCATTAGAAAATCCTCATTGCACTCTAAACAATGGCTGCTTAAAGAGAAATCTGATGAATTACCAGTAATAAACAAAATGAAATATCTAAAGGCAGAAGACACCTAAAAATTATATAAATTCTTAATATAACCAAAACTCAGTTTGCTGATTCACTTCCCACTTAGTCACACAGTGCAAAGATAAATATTTAAAAGCAAGATAAATTAAGAACATGCTCTCAGTCAGTGTGGGAAAAAAAAAAAAAAAGAAGCAACCTTGAATATAAACAACTCACCTGAAAAGAAGAGATATACAAGAAGGAGGTAGCTGCTACATTGCACACCAAAAAGGAGTTTGGCCTATAGCATATATATAAGCAATATGCACAAAGCCATCTTTGGCTGCTTGCAGAAGAGAGGCAGGGGTGCTGCAGGAAGATACCACAGAATCCTTATATGGAAAGAAGACAGTGTGGCACAGCATGCAAAGCAGGATGAATTAAATGTGCTGATTAAATGAACAGCTTGCTTCTTTTACTTCACTGAAGTTCAAAGCTTTCTAGGCAACCACTTTAAGCATACCTAGCAATCAAATAAATGACTTATGTTATAAAAGCCTCATGCAGAGAAACAATAGGTAATGCACAATTGATCCCTACAGGCCTCTCTCACTCACCTTTGTTCAGGATTTTAAGAAGAATAATACTTTTTAATGCAGATATAAGGGCTAAAAGGCTGAGAGAAGAGAGACCTTCCACTTCACCAGCATAAAAGGAAACTGAGGACAATGCCCTCTATCCTGACCCTGAAAGATGGTACAAAGAGCTTTTCTCCAAAATTATACCTCAGGTATGCTGCATACTCATTCCTTGTGTGCAGATCTTTAGCTAAAAGATTAATGGTAAAACAATCAGTTTTGCGTGGCCTGTTAAGTGCAAGGCTGCAAGCATCAGGACACCTGGACTCTAATCCTTCATGTAACAGGGTCTTGCTGCTTCCTGCAAATTCATGGCAAGGGAGTAAGGTGGCACAGGTAGTCCCTAGGCCTCATTGTGAGGAGCAGGAGGTCTAACACCTTTGATCAGAGAGGTCAAAGAAAAAACAAACACATCACAAATTTTCATTCTCAGACTTAGGACAAGAGGAAGAAAAGTATTTTTGTTTGTAATCTGAAGTATTACTATATAAATCACTGGCAGATGTTAACAGTAGTGTCCTAACAGGGTTTGGTTTGGTGGAAATGTATATTGTGCTGCAATACTTCAAAGTTGATGACATTTTCAGAGAATGGACATCTAGAACTTGGAGTCATGCTATCCTGAGCTGTGAATTCAGGTGTTGAGTTCTGCTAAACTAGTTTGGTTCTTCAAGTGCCTCAATATGGATTTACAAATCTATCTTTGGACTGTCAATTAGAATATCATATAATGGTTAGAGTTATGCTCTGCTTGACCTCTCAGATACATTAAATGGATTCAAACAGTAAATCACCCCTCCTTTTAATCTTGCCCACAAGCCATGAGAAGAACTGCAAGTCTCTCATTTTCATGGCTTCCTGAGGGTCTTCAGCATAGTGTGCGATATTCAGACATCAAACATCCACATACTTGACCTTGAAATGATCGTGACATGGTCTGTCTCAATCTTTAAGTACAAAAGAAAACAAATGGAAGAAAGATTTTGTTCTTTCTCTGAAATGTCAGATAACTGCTTCTGGTTGGAATATTTCTGTACAAAACCCCTCACATTTCTTATGTCAAGATGCCACCAAATCTCACCTCTGATGTGAGTCAGGAGCCTGGATTGGCAACTTTTCATTATTCAAATAGTAACCTCCACACAATCTCCCAAGCTGTCTTTTGTAAAAAAGCAGCATTATAGTATTCCTCTTTAAATCTCTGCTGATAAATAACCTGTGTAGTCATGTCCCTCTTCAATGAATAGCCAATTGGCATGCTAGGACTGAATTTATTACAGTAATTCTTACTGTTTCACTGACATCCTGTGTTTTTTCTGTATGCTTTCTGTTCATGCTTCACTTAGACTCTTTTAGTCAGGAATTTTATTTTTAATTTTTTTTTTGTACTAATGTGCAGTGGTTAACATAATGGTATGCCATATACTCCATCAGATTTGATAATAACAAAGAGATCTGCAAACACTGAAGAAAAGGCCAAGGACTAAGCCAGACTGCAGGCTAGAGCAAAGCACATGAGATTACAATATAGCATTGGTTTGTAGCTGTCTCGTTCTTGAGGGCAAATAGGAACAAGAGCGGTAACCAGAACCAGCTATAGATGCAGGAGGAACATGGGGGAATTTCATGTACATGAAGAGCTCTGGCTCTTGTTCGCTTCTATTGTGTTCATGGAAACAGGGCACTTCATGAGTATTTGTAAATGAAATAGTTGTTACACCTGAATAGGGAACAAATCTCTGCATCACAGAGAAACAGCTGTGCTAAAGGCTGAATATAAGCTATGTAGGGTACTTATGTAGGCATCATAAAACACACATACGCACACCCCAATTCATAGCATTTTGAAGTGTTGGTAATAAAATAAAAGCAGAATGTAAACTCTTGATATTTATTGTACTTTCAAGGATGCTATGTCCGATTCTACAGGGCCAAATAGAATAAGATTTCTTTTGTACAAAAACCATCAAAGAAAATTTATATGCAGTTGAAGTACTCTAAAGAAATTTATATCATTCAGTAATTGCTTTCCTATTAGTTGTGAACCATTCAGTTGACACATTTTATTTGGACTGCTAAAATTTTGAAACTTTTAAAAGAAGTTCAAGGATTTGGACATGTGAAACTCGAGTCACCTAGCTACTTTTTCTGCCGGAGGTTTAGTGTAGAGACTAAACACAACGTCTCTCAGATATTTTCACCCACAGTAATATATAAACTTAACTGAGGATGAGGTATGGATCTGGGCTATGAGCTGGTTGAGCTGCTGTGTTGTCCTGCTGAATTGTGTACAGCAACAATATAAAGGACGAGCAGCTAAACATAGGTGATGCAGGGAAGTAACATCTCAGGCTGCTGCAGATGTTTGTGCAGTAAACCCAAGTAAATCAGTAAAGTACAAGCCCTAAAATGCCATTATCAAATAAGAGCTGGATAGGAAACACAAGACAAAAAGAAAATCAGCATTTAAGTTGCTGAAAAAAGAGCAGCAATGTCTCCAATTTTACTGTGAAATAGCAAAAATAACATTGTGAAAAACAACTTAAAATGAGAACACATGGAAAATCCCTGTTAGATAGTCGGGATGGAAAATGACTGAGATATTTCTGTATGAGTGAAGGAATCAAAATGAATGGACAGAGTCATGGTTACTAAAATTTAGTGTTTATAAATTTAAAACATGCACATTAGAAGGGATAATCAGTACTACTCATCTTCTCTAATGAAGTCTAAATGAACTACAATCACTTAGGAAAAACCTCAAGAGTCATTGCAAGGGGCCTAACAAAAACCAGTGTTCAATATGCTGCAATAGTTAAATAACCAAGAAAGATGCTGGCTGCATGTATAACACAGTTGAGAATATTTCAAAAATCCTCTTTCCCAAGGTCATTAGCCAATTTCATGGGTTTGCCAGCAGTGTTCTTTTGGGTGTTTCTCTTGCTTTATTTATTTTTTCATTTTTGTAGGAGAGTACCTCATGTGTCTTTGATGCAGTTTCTTCACATACAAAAACTGCTCAAAGCTGAGGTCACAATAGAAATTAAATAGGAGATATTAATTTTTCTCACGGTTCCCAAATGTCATAAACCCAAGCTATTCCCAAAAAAAATTCTTACACAAAGAACTCCTTGCATTTTCTTGGAGGAGAAATCTTCATATTTGGAAGTCGGGGAAGTGTTTGTTTTGGCTGTTTCTCTGTCTTCTGTCTTTAAATACATAGAATAGGCTCCACCTTACCCAAACTGAGATATTTAAAGTGTAAAAGCCCAGTAAAATTCCAATACATAAACTCTTTTTCAGAAGCTTGCTTGGAACAAGATGCTCAGTCCTAGTCCCTCTGGCATGGAAAAGTATAAATAAAATCAGCCTTAAGATACAAACAAGACTTGAGAAAAAGCACACTGTATGACATGGAAATCGGAATTTTTCTGTGCTGTGAACTGTTAATATCCTCTGTACCTATAACAAATGATTGCTACATTTGCATTTACTTTGGTAAAAAGAAATTAATTTATCAGTTTCACTGAAAGAAGCATGCCATATTAATTTTGAAAACTGTTCTGCTATTTTTCAAGTTTCCACAATGTACAAAAAAATATTATTCTGTTGCCTTACAGTGGAATGAATAACTGAGTAGAATGCAGCTGCCTGGTACTCGGACGAAAGACTGCTCTGGGGTTTCAGGTGTCTTAGCCACAAGCCAGAATTATGTCCAGTTTAAGGCACATGAGCACAAGCCAAAAGTTAAAATTCAGCTTATTGTAACTCATAGATGGAAATAACAAAAAAAAGAATATTTAAATGTAGCAGATGGAAGCCAAAACCCAATAATTTTATCCAAGAAAAGACTTACAAATTTATAGGCATCAAAAAAAAAGAGTATTTAAAATTTTTTTCCAGACCTCAGCATTTTACATGGAATGAATACTTTTATTCATGCTCAACATGTAATTTTCCCATTAAATCTGATACCAATTGCCATACAAAAAGTGGAGATGTTTGCTTGGGTACAACACTAAGTAAATCAAGGTTTTCTGACAAATACAGATGATTGGGATGTTTTCAACCCTCCCATAGCCAAGTAGTTCTTACAAAAACCCAAAACATTGAAGGTACAAGTTTGCAAATAACTGTAGATTAATAGAAAAGGATGCTTAACAGTCTTCAAATCCATGCACAGCAGGAACATGATGTTCTCTGAAGATGTTAGGAAGGAGAGCATGAACAACTCATGAGGTTAGTCAGTGCCTTCTTCAGCCATTTCTCATAGGTAACTATGGGGTCAGAGAAACACAGCAAAATACATCGTGCAGGGACTTCTTGAGTGCCAGAACAATTTTAGCATGCTTTACAGCAAAAAACCAAATATGTAGTGGGAGAAGGTCCTTCTGATCTAATTGTTGTGTAAGCAGACAAAGTATGTTTTGGGTTTTTTAAGCTCAACAACCCTTCCTTATATAAATATTTGTAACAATATTGTGCATTTTAAACATATCAGTTTCTATCCTACCTTACTGTGTCTTGACTTCAGACTATTCAAGGCAATTCAAAGTCTTCTTTGTTTTTTTAAATACACTGAATGACTCAATAAAAGTAACACTTTTGCATATCGATGTCTGTCTACTTATGTCTTTAGATCATCATAATTACAATACCACTTGTACTGTCCCCTGTGCATGCTGGAAATTTCAGTATTTGATTTTTGTATAAAAATGAAGGATTTGGTCAGATCTCCATGTTTTTCACTTTGGATAATACAAGTGATTCTACTAATTATGCAAAGAATCATGGTATCATAGAATGGTTTGTGTTGGAAGGGACCTTAAAAATCTTCTAGTTCCAACTGCTCTGCTGTGGTTGCTCAAAACCTTACACAGCACTTCCAGGAACGGGACATCCACAATCTCCCTGAGCAACTTATTCCAATGTCTCACCATGTTCATGGTAAAGTATTTCCACCTAATATCTAAATCTTCCCTTTTTTATTCTAGATTAATTTCCCCTTGTCTTGTCACTATATGCCCATGTAAAAAGCTGTTCTCCTCTTTTTTTATAAGTCCTCTTTATGTACTAGAAAGTTGCTGAAAGGTCTCACTGGAGCCTTCTCTTCTCAAGGATCAACAAGCCCAGCTCTCAGACTGTCCTCATAGAAGAGATGCTTCAGCCTCTGAACATCTTTGTCATCCTCCTCAGGGCTGTTCCAACAGGCCCATGGCTTTCTTATGCTGAGGGCTCAAGAGGTGGATTCAGCATTCAAAGTGCAGTCTCACCAGAGCACAGCAGAGGGGCAGAATGCCCTCCCTTGCCCTGCTGGCCACACTGCTTTGGATGCAGTCCAGGATACAATTGGGTTTCTGGGCTGCAAATGCATATTTCTGGGTCATGTCCAGCTTTTCAGCCATGAGAACCCCAATGTCCTTCTCAGGGCTGCTTTCAATCAGTTCTTCTCCACTCTCTACTCATGTCTGGGATTGCTTGGACCTGGGTGCAGCAACTTGCACTTGGCCTTGCCAAACTTTATGAGGTTCTTGTGAGTCCACTTCTCTGGACAGCAGCCTGTCCTTCTGTGTCACCTGCACTGTTCAGCTTCTGTCACCTGCAAACTTACTGAGGGTGCACTTTATCTTGCTGTCTGTGTCATTGTAAAGCACACTAAAGGGTCCTGGCCCCAAGCCACGGTCCCAAGCCCAGAGAGATACCACCCATCACCGGCCACTGTTGCAGCGACTGAACCAACAGCTGTGGTGACCAGGGGGCCAGAAGACCCCAGGGCGGGGTTGGCCCGCTGGTGGACAAGCTCACTAGTTTAAACGCCCCCCTTTTTTACTCTGTTTAATGGCTTCTCTTATCAAATCGTGGAGACCCCTATAAGGGTGTAATCCATCCCGTTCTTCTCTTTCCTTCTCCCCACTGGTCGTTGATTGTTGAACCCTGCCCCTCGGGACCTCTTTACAAGGGAGTCCTGTGGGAAAAATTTCTCTCTCTGTTCATGGATTTCACTGAATAAACACCATCAGAATTCCATACGGAGGCTGCCTCTCTTCCTCTAGGTGCACCTGGACAAATCAGCCCCGTGTGGGAAGGCTGCATGTGCTCTCCAGCACATGGGTGTGAGAGGGTAAGCTAGCGAGCATGCAAAGTGGCACCGCAGGGGTTTCCTTTGCTAAAGGACTCCTCTTGAACAAGTGGCTGCCCCTCCGCCCAGCCGCCCACACGGCGCATTAGGCCACCACCTGGACATAGAGCCATTGACCACAGTTCTCTAGCTCTGTCCAACCAGCCAATTCCTTATTCATGAAGTAAGTCACCATTCAGACCCACGTATCTCCAGTTTGGAGATCAGGATGTTGTATGTGACTGTGTCAAAGGACTTACGGAAGGCTAGGTAGATGACATCTGTCAGTCTTCACTTGCTGACCATTGCAGTCACTCCATCATAGAAGGCCCTCAAATTTGTCAGGCACAATTTTCCCTTAGTGAAGTGGTGTTGGCTGTCTCAGAGCTCTGCATTGTTCGGTATGTTCCTTAACATTGCTTCCATGAGGATCTGCTTTATGATCTTCCCAGGCACAGAGTTGAGGTCCACTGCTCTGTAGTTCTCTGGATTTTCCATTCTTCATTTTTTATAAACTTTTTTTCCCTTTTTCCTGTCCCCCAGGACATCCCTTGAGTTCTGTGACTTTTCAAGTATGATGGAGAGTGGCTTGGCAACAACATTGTCTAGATCCTTACAGTTTCCTCAGAACTCTGGGATGTAGAGCCTGTGTCCTTGTAGTCATTCAGTTTTATCAACTGGAACCAAAGATATCTTTCACTTACAGTGAGAGGGACTTCACTCCCCCAGTTCAGGCACTTGGAGACATGGGAAGCCTGACTGACAGTGAAGACTGAGGTGAAGAACTCATTAACTGTCTCAGCCTCTTCCATATCTGTAACCAGTTCTCTTCTTGTTTATCAGAGGGAGTAGTCTCCTTGGCCTTTCTCTTCTGACTATGTACTCATAAAATCCCTTCTTGTTATTCTCACATCCTTTGGCAAGTTCTGTTCCAGCTGTAGCTCAGCTTTCCTTGTCCACTCCCTACACATCTGAACCATATCTCTGTACTCCCCCCGGTAACCTGTCCCTGCTTCCACCGGCTGTGCATTTCTTTCCTATTCCTCAGTCTGAGGAGCAGGTTCTTGCTCAGCTGTGACTGTTTCCTGCCTTCCCCCCTTGATTTAGGGAACAGACAAATGCATAAATAAAAGAGATCATCTGTAGGAGGACTAAGATATTTTGAAATTAATATTTTGCTATAACATATGTAGACTTTTTCCAAAATTCTTTTTTTCAGGTTATTTCTGTTTAGGTTATAGCATTGCTACACTGAGAAACTTGTGAAGGCAAAACTGATAGTAGGATAATGAGAGATATGGCAGCAATGTCAAGTCTGTCATAATTGGTATGTAAAAGTCTTTCAGCATTTTTGTCAAATTATCTTTGTTAAACCATGAAGTTCTGCAGATCTAAAGAGTATCTCTCAGAAAAGTGAGCAAAAGTCCAGGCATTTGTGTCCTGCCGACACCCATCATACATCATTGTTTTATCATATCCCTTCACAAGAGCCTTTGAAATCAGTCATCTCAAAGGTTTAACCTTATGCCAAGAATTTATGTACAAAGTATAACCATTTTGTCTAGTCTCAGTCAAAATCCATTTTGATCAATGCATTTAGCCAATTCATATTTTTCTGTGAAGAATATCTGCTAATAAAAAATATGTCTCTCTAAATTGGATGGATTTGAGGAGTGGACTGTTAGATGGATAAGAAATTGGTTGGATGGTCACATCCAGAGGGTCGTGGTCAGGGACTCAGAGTCCCAATGGACATGAGTGACAAGTGGTGCCCTCAGGGATCTGTACTGGGACCAGTGTTATTTAATATCTTCATCGGTGACATAGACAAAGGGATCAAGTGCACCCTCAGCAAATTTGCAGATGACTCCAAGCTGAGTGGTGCTGTTGGCACCCCTGAAGGATGGGATGCCAGCCAGAGAGACCTGGACAAGCTGGAGAGGTGGGCCCATGTAGTTTAACAAGACTAAGCACAAAGTACTGCACCTGGATTGGGGCAAGCCCCACTATCAACACAGGCTGGGGATGAAGAGATCCAGAGCGGCCCTGGGGGGAAAGACTTGGGGGTGCTGGTGGGTGAGAGGCTGGACATGACCCAGCCATGGGCACTCACAGCCCAGAGAGCCAAACGTGTCCTGGGCTGCATCCAGAGCAGTGTGGGCAGCAGGGCCAGGGAGGGGATTCTGCCCCTCTTCTCTGCTGACATCTGCAGTNCTCTGGGGTCCTCAGCACAGGAATGACATGGAAATGCTGGAGCAAATCCAGAGGAGGCCACCAAATTGATTTAGAGGGATGGAGCACCTCTCCTATGAGGAAGAACTGAGAGAGATGAGTGTGTACAGCCTGGAAAAGAGAAGGCTTCAGGATGTTCTAATTCTGGCCTTCCAACACCTGAAAGGAGCTTACAAGAGGAAGAGGGGCTTTTTACAAGAGCATGTAGTGACAGGACACAGGGCAATGGCTTCAAACTGAAAGAAAGAGGGTTTAGATAAGATACTAGGAATAAATTCTTTACTATAAGGGTGGTGAGGCACTCAGAGAAGTTTTGGTTGCTCCATCCCTGGAAATGGATGGCCAGGCTAGATGGGGCTTTGAGTTTGATGGGGCTCTAAACAACCTGATCTAGTGAAAGGTGTTCCTGTCCACAGAGGAGGGAGTGAACTAGACTATTTTGAAGGTTCCTTTCAACCCAAACCATCCTATGAGCCTAAGATTTAGTATATATGATCTTTTTACAGTAAAAATTGCATATTCTTTCACAAAATAGCTGATGAGGCAATGCTCAGTCACTCAGGCAAACAGTTGTTAGTTGGGAAATTAAATATAGCACGGAGTTGTCATTTGTGTGTCTGAAGACATAAATTTGTCCCTAATTTAAGTAGTACATTGTGGGGATTCTGGTGTACCTTAATGAAAGTGCTTAGCTTCCCAATTTGTTTTTCAGAATAGCCAAAAAGTAGGATATATCCACACAATAACTATCTTCAAGTGATTGGTGATAAGCAGAAAGGTGTTTTCCATGGAACAAAGCTATGAGTAGCTTTGGGTGGGAAAGGGGAGAGTAAACAAAACCCAAAAATTCTATATATGTCTTAGAAGTAAGCTGAAACTCATCTGTACTGGTAGCCTGATGAAGTCCAAGTGTTCAATATATTGTACTTGATACCTCATTTATTCTTTAAAATAAAGACTAGTTTTCATGCATAATACAAGATTAATAACAGGAGAGAAATGCATGTCAAAACAGCAAAGATGGTAATGAATGTCCAGGAAATTTACAGACATATTTAAGTCAGCAGAGTATGATTCTTCTTATGGCATTAAGGAACTTTTTGAAGTGATCCTTAAATTATTAGCTATTACCTTTGAGCATTCCTAGAGTGTTTAAACACAGGAATTTAAACACAGGAATGAATAGAAATCATATTAAAAAAAAAAAATTAAAAGCAGAAGCTGAGGAATTACAGACAAATAATTCCATTTAATGCCTGGAAATATAAAACACCTGAAGAGTGATACTGACATTGCTACATCAATAACAAAGATTGTCCAAGCCAATTTTGTTGCCTTCACTGATAGCCTAAATAACCTAGCAGGTACTGGGAAGAAAATGACTGATTTTAGTAAGATTAACCTGTAAAAGTAATTTTCTATATAGCAGCAAAGTAAACATGCAGAGAAGATTCTGAAAAAAAATTTTAAATTTAAAAAATTTAAATTAAATTTAAAATTTAATATTTGCTGTCAGGCCAGTGAAGCTAGAAAGGCACTCTAAACATTTGTGTCAATACCATTTGTTGCTGTATTAATGATCTGGATGACAAAACAGGAAATACACTGATTAATTCCCTAGAGGTCATGCTGGAGAGAAGTATCTGCAAGAATTTCAGTGAATGGGATCAGAATTCTAAGTGATCTGGTTAGACTGGTGAGGTAATCTGAATTGAATGAGGTGGAATTTAATACAAGTGAGTTCAAGGTGCTACCTTATGGAAGAAGAGAGAAAATGCACAAATATTAGCTTTGATATAACTGACTAGATGGTCTTTCTAAAGAAAAGGAGACTATGGATGCAGTGACCAGAAACTGAGTGCAGATTATGAAGTGACAAAACAAATCTGATGCCTGGCAGAATTAAAAGGTATTATAAAGAACAAGGATTATTTCTTCTACCCAGCATTTTCTGGACTTTTGCTACATTTTCATGCCACAATTTTGAGACAAATTAGGAGACTATAGAGGACAGCAACAAGATATAACAAAGAATTAGAATACTTTGAAAAAATAATAAAGGATTATAATATTAGATTATAATCTGAATTTAGAAATTATGGTAGATGAAGCAACAATAGAGAATACTCTAAGACATTTAGAAAAACTCCGATCAGATATAAAGAAAAATAAGAAGTCGCAGATGTATATTTTCACCCTGAATGTCTACAGTTTTTTTTACATGGAGCTGTGAGCAATTCTAAATCCAAAAAAAATACATCAAGGCTAGAATTCAACACTTTTAACTTCAGCATCTGAAAGCCTAGATATCCAGTGTAATCCAGGTGCTTTGAGTCCTTCCTCAGTCAAAGCAGACAGCCCTTCAATCCACTGTATAATCACTATAAACTCTCCCAGGTTCTTATTTCTCTTTCTTGATTATCATAGAGACTTGGTGACAGGCTTGACTAAAACCTAAGTTTAGAGGGATTCAAAGTTAAGAGAGATTGACTCTATTATTAAAAAACCAGCGTATTATATTGCTTAATCATCTCAATTTACACAAATCTGAAGGATCAAAGACAAATGAACGTTGATTAATATGCAACACCTACAGAAAGTAAATAGACTTTTAAGAGTTTGAAGATGCTACATATGAGCAGAGAGAAAAATAACTTTGGACTAGAAATATAAATAGAGATCAAAAGTGAAAAAAAACCCCCATCCAGTAGTAACCTGAGTACTTACCAACAGAAATGCTTACCGGTAAGCAGCAAAACTTCTCTAAAGGAGGCATTTACTGAATATAAAGTGCATTTTTCTGTATGACCAAGATAATAAGCAGTTTTTTAAATAACACAATTAATGTGTCCTGTGGCCAAAATGTGTAAGGCTGTTATAAAAGATCTAAACAGACTATGGCTATATGAACAGCTTTCATTAAATAAAACTGCAAAATAAATAATTTTAAAATAAATATGCCTTTGTCTAATGTTGGATTTTCCATTCCCGATGATATAGGCAGATATGTTTCATGCTGATTGATAAAAGACATTTTACAGAAGAGGCAGAGAAATGCGATTTTCATAAAAGGAACATGAATTCACTTCACTGCTTCTCCTTGAACTGTGCACCTTACACTGAAACACTGCAAACCGTCATTACAGAGGTAAATGCTTCTGAAGGTCACCTTCATTAGAGTTACCCAGAGCAATATCAGGCCTTGATGTTTACTTATGGCAGTGGCTTTCTGCTCCTAATTCTGTCAATAGAAAACTAATCATAATCCTCCCTGCTGTGGTTTAGGTTCAGTGCCCACAATGGGACTCTCCAAATCCACACATCACTGTCTCTTGCTTCCCCTTCACCTCCTGCTTCCAGCTGCAATGGGATGGAGTTGGGAACAGGAGACAGAAAGGGCAAAGGTTACGGGGTGAGTTAAGAGCAATTTACTGGAAACAGAAATGAGATGAGAAAATAAACAGGAACAACAATACTAATGACAGATGGTATAAGAAAAGAAAAAAATGCCATGTTAAAAAAACCCAAACAATAATAAACAATACTGGTCAGCTACCTCCACTGTGTTTTCTTGACCAGAGGAATCCCTTCTCCCCAGAAGAGACTCCCCCAGCAATGACTTGAGCTCGTACAGAATAAACTCCATGTCTCAGCTATGCCCCTCCTGGCTACTGCAAAAAAATTACCCTTGTCCTGGCTGGAACCAGTACACTCTCAAACTGAAGCTTAAGGTCATCCTTGGTGTTACAAATTAACTGCAAGGCATGGAAGAGCAACGCATTCACTCATGTAGCTGTAGAATTGAATTTAGTGAATTGCCTGTTTCCTTCTTTTGAGACACTCTCTGTCACGGGGAGTGTAAGCTTATTTATCCAGGTGATACAATTGGTCACATTTCCGATAACAAATTAAATTTCCAAAAGCTAAACCAAAAGGGTGTATCACGCTTCAGGGAAGTGTATTAGCAATAACTGAAGACAGATATTCTTTGATTAATACTAGTATATGATATGATTAACAGATTAGTAGACAAACAACCTTCCATATTCTTTGATTAATACTAGTATATGATATGATTAACAGATTAGTAGACAAACAACCTTCCATATTCTTTGATTAATACTAGTATATGATATGATTAACAGATTAGTAGACAAACAACCTTCCATATCATTATTAAGTCTTCCACTGAAAATCATCTGTAGAGTTGATACATCTATTGATCAGAGCAGGAGCAGTTTTCATCTTGCAGCAATTACTTTGTTTTACTTTACTCTGTCATACTATTTAGGAAACTCTAAATTGCCTGTGTGGTCAATATGTAAATAAATAAGACAAAAGAAAAATAAAGTTTAATATTCTTTCTATAAAATAGTGGGAATATTCAGAATCTCATCTATCAGGTATCATGTTCACAGTTTTTTCCAGAAAATAGAAGCTATTTTTGCAAGGGGTTTTTTTAATGCCTGCCACATCTCCTTTACTCTGTACTCTTCTATGTTCTACTGCCATGTATTTTGTGTTTCAACGCTCTCAAAGACTTATTGTCTCACAAGAAAACCTAACTTTAAGACAAAAAAAGATCTTTCTGAACTTTTGCAGAAAATATTGTAATGTGTGTAGATGCACTTGGAATGTGCAAAGAAAACTTGCTAGAATTAGTGTTCTGTCTTTACATGCAGATGTGTGGAGCAACTACCTAATGCAATAGAGACATGGCAGTTTATGCACTAAATGGTATTACCGAATATCATTTGCCTCTATTGACACATCCTCATTACTCTCCACAGAATAGAGTATCCTTCCTAGTCTGTGTAGAGAGCACAGAACAAAGGAGACCATAATGACCCGATGCCCGGGTACCAAGAAATTCATCCAAAATTAATCTGCCATTCCTGTAAAAGCTGTTTGTTCAAGGGCTGCTTGGCACCACTTACAAAAGCTCTGCGAATGTGCTACTGAGACACCTGCATTAACAGTTTAAATATTAACCAACTCCTATTTACTTTTGTTGTCTCCTTCATCACAGTGGAAACAAAGCAGCATGTGGTGTGTGCATACACGTGTGTGTTAAAGTTCAAGCTGTACCTCAGGAAATGAAAAAAACATTCAGTTTCACAAAACAGGTAGAAGCACAGCAGAGATTTATAGAGGATGGGATTGGTTACCTTGGAAACAGGTTTGAATTCTTTCATCAAACAACAAGATACTCAGTATTGACCTATTTCCAACTGCTGTATGGATTTAAGGTGGAACTATATATGCAAAGTTTATAGAAAAAGGTCTTCCTATCAACACTGAATGTTTATTTACTGATTAAATGCATTACTTTGTTTCCTCTGTACTTCTAAGCCTTTAAAGTGAGAAAAATAGTTGAGAACAGAAAAGCAAAAGTGCAGAAGGATGTCATCATCTACTCAACAAGAATTTGTTTCCAATGTATATGAATTATGAATACTCATTTTGGTCACTATATTATCTTCTTTAAAATAACTACTTCATTAATATAGGTGAAAAAAATTTTATGGAAACAGCCACTCCCCATCCCATTACAAAACTTTAAACTACAGCTAGAGTTCCTGGGATAAGTGCAGATGTTTAGCTTTATTTTGTCTTCCACTATCTCAGCTCCAAAGGTTTGTTTTATTTTTGTGAGAACTGACATTTTATATGGCCTTTTTTTATGAAGCCTAATACAACTGGCAGTCAGATCTGTGAAGACCTTGAAGGCAGTGCATTAACAGCAGAAGGGTAACTGTAACGAAGTCAATCTACTTTTCTCATCATATTCTATTAAACTTCAGGATATAGGAAAATGAAAAAAGAAAGGATCATTAATGTAGGATTGATAAACACACAAAGACAAATGGAGAGCATGTGTACAGCATCATGTGTTACTAATTTAGGGAATCTCCTAGATAGTCTGGGTGTCTAAATAATACAATGCAATGCAGCATCACACAGGGACATGACATTGAATCCCAGAAGCAGTCAGATTGCCTGCCTGTTGCATATACCAATTATTTGGTCTAAACTATTTTGGTGTATTTATTCTATAGTCCTTG
The DNA here is from genome assembly GCA_013398955.1 of Callaeas wilsoni. Taxonomy (NCBI): domain Eukaryota; kingdom Metazoa; phylum Chordata; class Aves; order Passeriformes; family Callaeidae; genus Callaeas; species Callaeas wilsoni. Next base: position 81,183 of record VWPU01010091.1, on the reverse strand, counting down.
GCATCACAGAAAGCCCAAGCTTTCCAAGCAAGGCAAGGAGCAGAAAGAAAGCAAAGCAAAAGAACTTACTGAATTAAATTACTTCCTTCACTATTGAGTGAAGGAAGTAATTGCAAACTGCATAAAGTTACTTCATATCATCATATCTAATGATAATATAGTCTTAAGAGTCATTTTTAAGGTCATTGTGTATATCACATTTTCTGAAGCCATACATTTTTCAGTAATTTCCAGAGAGAGCAGATGGATTTGTTTGTGGTAGGGTATGTTTCTTGCTAGGAAATATATTAAAGGTTATATTTTAGCACATTCTCTTTAAAAATATCATAAACCTCAGCATTTCCTTCTAAATGCTTGCTCTTGAGATTGTGATATTACATGCATTTTTTTAAAAAGGGGACATTTTTGGCTGTCAAGGTAAAGGTCTGAAAATATTTAAAATGCAAAAAAAGGTATGTCTGAACCTCAGCCTATGGAAACAAAGCAAAATGGAGTCCTTTGCAAGCCACACAATCCCTTTCACCAAAAATGTCTCCAGTTTTAAGAGAGAACAAAATATTTATGTCACTCTGGTATTTCAAACCGATCCCTCCCCGCTCCTCCCTTCCCATCTTACTTGGGTATCAATATTGCTTTGGAGGTATAAAGACTCTCAGACAGACTAAATTTTAATCTTTTTTTCAGTTTGGCCACAGAAACAGAACTTTCTCAGCCCAGTGATGAATCCAGCTGCTGGTCTAATAGGATGTACTCCCTATCTGCATACAGAGACCTGTCTGTCTTTAAAACACTGGGCATGTATCTGGCAGAGCACAGCTTAAAATTATTATCAGAGCATTTATTTCTTTGTCCTTCTTCAGTGTGTACTGGGTTCAGACCAGATAATTATTGACACTCTTACAAAAGGGTTTGAAAATCCATCATAAAAATCATTCATATGGATAAAGTGTCAACAATTAGACTATAATCTCTTTTCAGTTCATAATGTCCCAAAGTTCAGTTGTCTGCTTTTCCTATTATATATTGACATATAAGCCTAAGTACTATATTTTAGAGTACTATATTACTCATTTTCATATGCTTCTATTACTCTAATTAAATCCATCTCACTGAAGATTAACACTTTCTTTCCTAGGACATCTATCAATGGTGTATTCATTTTATGTAAAACATAATTTTTTTTCATGTTTCTGAATCCATTCTTCCCTAGACTACTTTTTTTCCCTTCTTTTTTTTTTTTTTCCTCATAGCTCAGTGCAGATCAGCAACATCAAAAATCATGTTGAAATGTATCAGGGAAAAAAGTGATAATGCACATGCTGCTCATCAAAAGCAGAGTTGCTTAAGCTGAAGAGATGAAACCCAACTATTTCCTCAATTCTAGATACTGAAAAATAGTGTTCCACTGCTTATTTTTCAAATACTCCTTTAACAGTCAAACATATTTCAAAATAACAATAAAGCACTCTGGATGCATTCCTTGCATCATTTGCATCACATTCATTCACAACAGTGAGGTATAGCAAAAAAAATTGAACGGTATTAATGCTGATCTACAAAAGACCTAAGTCTTAAGCTTGTGGAAGGAATGTGGCCACATCCCTTTGATCACCATGAACAGTAATATGTTTGCTGTAGTTTTTCTAGACTCTTTAAAACCCAGTGTCTCTCTCTTTAATGTACATAAGACACCAAATGTTGGGATGTGCTTTGCTCAACACCACTCACCAGTGTTTGTTGTGTTACTGGCCTATAATACATTTGCTAGCTGTTCAATGAGTTACAGACACATGATTACATATTGTGGTTAAATAAATGAATATTCACTGCTGCCGCAAGGAATTAATACTCGGAGCAAAGGAATAAATGTCTGGAGAAAGAAAAAGGCTCAGCTTCACTGTATTTTATTTTTCTTTTTCATCTCCACCGTTTTATACGTCGGGATATACTTTGACTTTCTTTTTCTCAGAACATTACATTTTTCCTTATAATTTTTCTCGAATTTGTCTACACCTTGATTTATTCTTAAGCCTCATTCCATGGAGGTCTAAATTTCTGGTGGTGGCATCAAGGATGCTGCCAGTCCAGGAAGCTGGCCAGTCCTGGCATTGCCCTGGCTAAGCAGAAAAACTCTTGCAGGTTCTAAATAAGACAGCTTGTTCTGGCTTTAAACTGCCCCTGGCCTGCAGGGTGAGCAGCACTGCCCTTTTGCATCACGGTGAGCAAAAGGTGCACAAAATGCACAAAATGTGCATCGCTTGTCAGCCACCCATGGGGACATGGGAGTTTCACAAATTGAGGAGTGTCTGGAATGAGAACAGGCAGTGCTGCTGCCCTGATGAAAGCCCACCAGAACAACGTTATTTCTTAATTATCTTTCTTCAAAAGAGTGATTCTTACTATGTTTTTCCTGTTCTTCTTAAGTACAGTTCTCACTGTTCACACTTTGAACGCACATGCCACGCCCCACCCCTATTCTTTAGACATTTGATTTGGGCCTCTTATTTTGCAGTCAGGCTTTTTTCTTCTGTATTATATAGCCATCTTCCCAAGAGCCAGAGCCCAAACTAACAGTCTCCATCCACCAATATCCTGATTTACACCTTTATGTGAACAGAAATTAATCAGAAAAAAACACAACAAAATAGTCACCTGATATAATAGCAAAGATTCCATCTCAATTTTTTCATGTCTTTTGCTTCCCCTCACCCCATCCCCATTTCCCCCCTGCTTTAGATGCTAAGCAGAACCAGAGGACATTCCCAGCAGACTTCATCGCTAAGGATCAGAATCAAATGACATACTTCATGGTAAGGTATATACATAGTCTTTACAGAAATTCTCTCCTTTCATTTCCTTAGTTTCCTGAGGTTTTTTATGAATGCAGAATTGAATTAAAAATAATAAATCATGAAATGGCAATCAAAGGAAATGTTAAAAATGCTGATTAAATGCTAATTATTAAATAAGTAATACTCCAAGCATTCATATTTTTCAGGCACTCAGTTAAGAAGGATTGGCTGATTCCATCCTTGATGGCCTTAATTATAGCTGAAAAAGTAAAAGCAAAAGATATTTAAGACCTGATTTTTTAACAGTGTGGAGGACTTCAGTTTATTCTACACCAGGTTTTTATGTGTGTGGAACTGGCCATGACTGTGAAAGAGAAAAAATAAAAAAAGGAGAGCAACCAATGTAATGAATCAATAGTTTTCAATTAAGTCAACCTAGGAAAGTGCAACAATGCCTTCAGCTTAAACAAAAAACTCCAAAAAACAATACAATAAAAAATGAAAGTTATGGAATCTGTATAGAATGATTGACTTAATAATGCTGAAAAGTGAATCCAAACATTTTTGTTATTAAGTACTTCTCTTCCCAGGATTCTCTGTCAGAATGTACTGACTTTGTTCTTCTGTTGAAATATTACCACATAAGAAAGCAGTGCTGCTTTTCTGGGAGTCTTTAGTTAATAGTAATATGAGTAATCCCTAATAAAAAAACTTAGATATATTCAAATATCAAAATAGTTACTTTATCATGCCATTCACATCCTTATGGATTTTACTACTAGAAAATTATTCTTTTTTTGTAAAATTGAAATCACGATTTTAGTCCAAGTCAGTCCAAGTCTAGAAGAGACTGCTGGACTATTAAAAAGGTGAATAAGCATGGGAAATATGGAAACATATTATACATGTATATAAATAATGTAATAAGGTAATCATTTGAGTATCCTACTAAACAAGAATGAGTCTACATTTAAATTCACCTTGACAGTTCTTGCAGCTTGTAAAGCCTAATTTTTATTCATTTTCTCCAGCTTCTTTATTAAAGAAATCTATAAACTGGTTTCAGTATACTGTATATTGGTGAGAATGGTACACACCAGAAGACTTTTGCCTTTACAAAGGCAAAAATCACCTGCAGGAAATGAAGTTGGACAGGGATCCATGCAATCTGAGGAGTGCTACAACAGCATCTTAATCCAACATGTGCACACAGTGCAATTTTACACTTCAAAACACTACCTCAGTTCTTCCTGGCTGGCTGGGCTGCAACAGAAGCTAGCAAGCTCTGTCGGTGCCTGGGGAATAAGGTAGCTCCACATGAGGAAGCTTTAGTCTGGAAGGCATAAAAGCAAACTTAAACATTTCCTCTGTATAGGACATTGGGCTAGAGAAGACGGTGTCCAAGTGTCCTCACTTTGCACACCTCATGGAAATACAAACTGCACTAAACTACACGCTATTTAATACAAGCCTTTGTGTTTATCACCTTTCAGTAACTCATGGGATGAACACTAGTACTTGAAACTCTTCCTTCAGAACAGCATGCCCAGGGAAAAGAGCTGACAATGTTCTTACAGCAGGGAGCTGTCCATACAAGTGGGGATAGCTGTGCTTTTCCAAGCCATCCCTGCACTTCTGGGATAACACAGTTATCTGTTGTTTGGAGCTGAGTGTGCTTTGAAAGTGCCTACTAGCTGTCAGTGCTCAGGAAATGATTTTGTGGAGAAACGACTGTCATTATCAGCTTCTGCTGATCAATATTGAAATACTCTAGTTTGATGGGTTTTTGCATTGTTTTCAAGATAAACTTTGCAGTCAGAAAAGTAAATTTCAGCAATTTATTATTAAAAAATCAGACTGAAATGCAAAAAAATCTGTGTCAAAACCTTTCCAGCAATGCATGTGTTCACCAGTGGGCTCTGGCAGACTCTAAGTGAAAACAGAACAATTTCTAGACTTGTTTAAATACATTTTAAAAATCTACTTCTACTTTATGAAGTGTTCTCAGTCTTCAGCATTCTTCTTCCCAGCAAAAGCCTTTTCCCTTCCTCCTTTGCCCCTTCCCACAAAGTCTTTCACCACTTAAGTGAGGAGGGGTTAAACCCCTTTTTTGGAAGATGCTTCTCAAGAAGATGTTGGTGTTCCAGACTCAGGAGAAAAACTAACACCAACAACAACAGAGGATATGGAAGATAGCCAGAAAACAGTGAAAAATTATTTTTGAAACAATGCAGTATAGACTAAGGAGGGAAATCAGCATGAGGGGATGTATGAATTAAATAAAGATCAGATAAATAACAGAAATACCAAAAAACCCCAAATTTCCAGCAACCATTCCCCAGTGATTTTAGTGTGTGAGCCCCCCTGCTTCATCCCAGTCACAGGGGGTGCTCAAACCGCCTCATTACACAGCTCTCACTCAACTCCCTCTGATTAATGGCATTTTCTGCTTCCCACGGGTCCCTGCATTTTCTCCCACAGATCTGTGATCCCCACTCCACTGCAAGTACTGTGGCCCTCAGCAAGAGTTTATGCCCTTCACCTGCTGCAGAAGCTGGCTTGAGGAAAGCTCTGAAAGATGTCTGATTGCATTCTAGTTCTTCTCTACAAAAAAATATATCTACTCTTCAACGTAACTACCACACTGGACAAACATCTTTGCTTCTCCTTGGCTGACTTAGATGACATTTCTTTTTTTAGATGCCTTCTTTTAAAATATCCTTTCTGTTCATTTGAGATTTTGTCGTCTTCTCCAAAAAGGAGACAGGGCCTCAGACCATTCACTTTCTTTGCCTGAACTCCCTATTTCCTGAGTAGATCAGCATCGCTTTTTGGAATCTTAAAGAGAACGAAAGTTTTGTCATTCTCTTCTACAGTTCCCTTCTTCCTCGTGGGATACTTCAAATAAAGCTGACAGGACAGCTCTTGTAAGCTTTGAATAGATTTTCCTTGTATGACTTTATTGGGAAAGAGAGAATAGAACCAGAATTAAAACAAATTCAGCTTTAGCTCAAAGCTTTCAGCTTAGACAGTCTCATAAAACAGCTTGTAACATATCCCAAACTTCTTGAAAATAAAAGTCCTGAGAGTCCTCTCTTTTGAGAAAGCGAAATTGAAGACACCTAATTAACTATTTAAAGTTTAAAACCTTAACTTCAATATGAGAAAAAGATTAGTTTTTGGATTTTTAATAGCCCAGTGGAGTGGAAGACCAGTTTACTATGGTAGAAACGATGAAAAGCCCTTTAACAACCTCAAATAAATTCAGACTTTCCCTCTAGCCATCATATCCTTGCTTTTGTTTATATATCTAAGCTGTGACTGCAGTAACTAACTCAGTAGAGTTTCCATGGAGACTGGAAAGTCATTTTAAACACCCATGACTTTCAGAGTATAAATCTCTCTTAACAGATATTGTATGAGTTGCTAGAGGCAACATTTCCTAATCATTCTTAGTTACTTCTGTATATTTTTTAATCTACTTACTCAAATAAGCACAGAGACAACAAAACTCTTGAGATGATTATAAAAACTGAATAAGCATTTGTATTTTATATGAAATACTAATATTGATTTTCCTTGATCTACGAAGGAAATGTCTTTAAATCTGCTTAGATTACTTTAACTTCTATGCAAAGAATTGAGCATTTGTAGTTTAAAAGCTCAGAAAATATATAGATTAAAAAGCCTGTACTAAATAAGGAGAGAGGCTAAAATGTCTAACTTCAATTTGTGCATCTAAAAATATAATACAAAAGTGATACTTATTACTTCTCTCAACTTTACCACAGTTTACATAACCAATTTTAATCTATTGGTGGTTTGGGGTTTGTTTGTTTGTTTGTTTGTTTGTTTTTGGGGGGGAGGTTGTTTGTGGTGTTGTTTTGTTGTTGTTGTTGGGTTTTGTTGATGCTGTTGTTGTTTTTTAATTGCAGGTGCAGGTTTCTTATCATGGAGTCTTAATGGTGTGTTTGCTGATTCTCTCCAAGCAAGCAAAACCAAAAGGACTGATACTAAATATTACATCAAAGGAAGATTTGCGTTGCTGTCCATTCTGGCTGGTTCATATTTTGTTCTCTCCCTTTCTCCCAGAGGCTGTAACACTCAGCTCTGTTATAATGAAAGGACTAATGCTGAATATTACATCAAAGGAGGTTTTGCATTCCCATCCATTCTGCCTGGCTCATATTTTGTTCTCTCCCTTTCTCCCAGAGGCTGTAACAGTCAGGTCTGCTACTTCCTTGCTTGTAGCAAGCGAGCTGTAATACACAGGCTCCTCTCACTGACCAGCAAAAGAAACTGCTAGATCTTGTTCTTTCTTCAGAATAGTTTTGAAGCAGAATTTACTTCATCTTTTTTCTTTGTTTTTGCTTTCTTTAGTACATTTTGCCTCTGCTAATGTACGCACGTATCTAAGTAAGTATTTCATCTGTCCAATTAATAGGGATTTGCTACAGAGTTTTTCCCTCCAGGAACAATAGGAAAAAACAACCACCTCATGTGCAGATGCAAGTTTTCTTGCTTAGTGTACATCTAAATGGCTCATTTTATAAAACAAAACTCAGGGTATCAGGCAGATATAGAAAAACTGAAAACGTCATGCAGATTTCTCTGCCAAACTGGGCCAGAAATAAGTTTTGTCAGTATTACGGTTTTCCAAGGGAGCCGTTCTGTATGAATTGCTTTTTAATTGATATAATACTTTCTTTTCACATGGCGTGAACAAAGCACTGTAAATAGAGATGTATTGTATGAGTGGAAGAAGGCAATTGAAGATAAAAAACATTGATTTATTCTTCCCCTTGGAGTTCTTCATGATGTGAATTTATGGGAGAGCATGTTTGCTACAAGAAGAGGGAAGCGAAGAGCTTAGGAAAGCCTTCCCTGCTGAGAACATTGAACAACTACAACTTTCCTCGTGTTTTCAAGTGAGAATCAACTTTTAGTTTGATTTTTTAAAATCCCAATGGTATCAAGAAAGAAGAACGGATAAAGTCACTACTGTCCTTGGTAGAGTCAAAACTAACCTGCTGTGCAGCAGTATCTGCTTTTCAACAGTTTCCTTGCTGTTTCCCAGAGTTGTGCACAGACCAATGCCTTCTACTTCCCTCTCCTCAACTTGAATAAAACCATATCCTCAACTCCAATAAAACTATAGCTCTCAATCTCCTGCTGAAGCAATGATGCAGAGATTAAATACTTGACACAGGTTACCACTGAGCTGTCACTGCCTGACCCCTTGCGAAGGTTATTTTAGGAAATGCTGAAGCAATGTCTGCTGAGTCTAATCTCAGAGACAACTGCATAACTTGGCAAGAATAATTTGTATGCAGAACTGAGCGCTGCACTGTGATATCCAAGTATGGGTGAGGCAATTTAATTTATATCTTGGAAACACTCTTATCTCAGGCTCTTCCTGGGACATCTCAGCTTGGTTGCATGTTTCTGTGGTGCTGCATTATTTGCCAATGGCAACTGCAACATTTTCAGCCGCTGAGGTCCTCAGTTGCTTGGTGGCCAGCACAGAGAAGGATTAAAGCAGAAAGACAGTCCCTCCTTTGGTCCCTGTGGGGAGTTTTATCACCAGTTTGTGACCTTCAAGGCGCAGTTTTTATTGCCCGTTCTGCAAGTGTATCTCACAATATCTAGATAAATTCAATGAAGTTTAAGTATGTTTTCTGTTAAAGCATATTTTAAAAACATTCAAAATCTTGGCCCAAATAGCAGGCAGGTTTTTCTGCCCTACTTAAAGAGACTATAATGCCTCTTGTATTGTTGGAAATATGAGCAAGCACCAGGTAGAAGTAGAAACTGTAATTTGTATTAAATAGATTTTTCCCTTCTTTTTCCTTCTTTTATAATGACTTTATATTCATAAATCTACCAAATCAGAAATGTTTACTCATCTTTAACATGCTGCCACGTGACACTAAGAGGACAAACAAGTTCTTTTAGTGATCCTTGGCAGAATAATGATGGTACTAAACTGTAGTTACAATGAAAGCTTTATTTTATTAATATTTTCTTAATTAAGAATTTTATGATTAGCATAAAACAGCACAATAAATGGGATTGGGAAAAAAAATCTACTTTAAAAAAAGGTTAAAAATCTTCATTATTAAGCATTCACTACAAACACCTTAGTTTAATGGTCAAGGCCTTGCAATGTTCTGATGAAAGACAATCTAAATCACCTAACTAACATTTGGATATGCTTTGATAATAACCACTACCAGCAGGTTACATTGTTGTGTCACTTCGCTTCGTTTACATTTCAGTATAAGAACATTAACGGCATTTTTTGACCAGCGGGATCAATTTCAATAAACTTGTTGTACTCCCACAGTATAGACTGTATCTCACATAGATAATATACTTGCACAACTGCCAAGGCTTGACACTTGAAACAGGGATCCTGAAATCATGTGCAGAGGAAAGGAAGGGAAAGGGGAGCAGAGGTGAGAAAGGTCCTGAGGGAGAAGGACTCAGTTAAACTTCGTACTGCCCACAAAGTTGTACACTGCTTTATTGCTGACTCACAGAGTCTGGATTTTTTTACATTTTGAACAAAAATCATCCAGGCTGCATGAATGAAACTGCAGTCTTAATACTACTGAGATATCCCAACCCAGAGAAGATACCTGCAAAACTGAAACCCCAAAGGAACAGCTCTATCAGCAAATCTCAAGCTTTGACTGTGGTACAGGGATCATGATATTCCTCTGAAGTTATGAGTAACAGATTCAGAACATTAAGAGTAGCGAGAAAAGCAAATAATCTGCAGCTTCAGATGAGAGTGGAAACTGTTCAGAAACATTACTAAGTCACTGATTGGACTCGTGTTGTTGGCTGGCAGCAGGGTTTTCATTTGGGAATGCTGAGCAACAGTGTAACTCTGTCAACATACAGTTACAGGGAGATAAGAAGAGTGTATTAGTTACTACTCAGCCAATAAAAGCTGTTATTGCCACAAGATTGTATGACTTTTATTACTAACAAAAATAAACACAGTGAGTTGATTATAATATACTAGGGTTTGTTTCTTTTACAATTGGCAGTGTGTAACTATAAAAGGGACAGACTTGCTAAATATTAGACTCAGCCTTTCATATTACCTTCTTTAGCATACTGTTATATTTTACCATGCCTAAGTTTGTTTATCTTTCTGATAAATTCCAGCAGCTCACCACTAGCCTGTCAGAGGTATTTTCCACTTTAACCTTTTGAAAAATAAAAGCATTATCATAGGAAAAAACGAACAAAACAGAAAATCTCATTAAGAATACCTTAGCATAATCTAATTAATGGATAGAAGTTCAGCACAGCAGCATTTAGACACTTATCTGATCATCTGGTTTGCTTTTATCTACCTCAGTGTAACCCTCAGTGATCATATCTCAGTAAGTGCAGGCTGTGGTACAGATTGGAAGACACCTACTTTATTGAACAACAGTTCTCTGAATGGCCAAGTATTTACATTGCCTCATCAACTGCACAATAAATCTCCACTGTGAAATTTCCAGTCCAACAAAGCAAGTTTATGGGGATAGTTAAGCCAGAGCTCTTCTCTTGCCAGAAGTAGGTAGGAGCGAGGCATAATTTGCTAGTTTGTCATGTTTTCCCAGATAAAAGATTCTGATCATGTAGTATCAAACAGAAAGCCACAATTTTATGACTGAGGAAAAGGGTCTTAGGAAAGGAGTGATGCAGCCTTCCTTATCACAGACCAGGTATAACAAGAAGAGAAGAAGTTAATCCCCAGAACTGCAGCTCTTATCTGCAGTGGTGGCAGCTGCAGAGAAGGTGCAGCCACATTCATGATGTAGCTGCCAGTCTGCAGCTGGTGCTAACAAGGAGGCTGCAATGTGGTGGTAATAGCTCATGTCTAGTTACGGCCAACAGCTGTTCTAATCAACTAGCATGTCAGCTGATAGATATAGACATAGATATATATAAACTTAAAAGTTATTTAAGCCAATTAGGTGCAGTGGAAGTCAAGAGTGACTTAATCCTGAAGCATGTTATTGCAATAAGCTCCACTGAGGAGCTGCACTCACCAGTTGGTGACTGAGTGGGACATGGGTGTGTGATTGCTGTCAGTGACTTACTGACTGTACTGCCTGAGCTCAGATTAGAGGGAAAAGAAAGACACAGTACACCCTGAGGGAACTCTGTCAGTGTTTATTCCTCTTTCTTATTAGACTTCCCACTGGTAGCATTAGTAGTGTTTGATGCAGCTGAGGACAGCTGAATGGACACCCTGATACTGGGTGGCTGCCTAGAATCTAAGAAAATGTCACATCTGCAATGGAGGAGGTTCAAGGAGGAGGTTTCATTCATTCAAATGAATGAAAGGAGCAAGTGTGAGTAACAGCCAATCGGATCAAGAACTACATAAAAAAAATTTCCATTCCACAAATGTGTTTCTTTCTAAGGTTTAAAGAAGGATAATAAAGATAGGAAAGAATGAAAAATGCCATGAAAACTTAACATCTTTCTTTCCTGATTAACTGTTCTAATGCAGGAATTACTTTTTGGATAGTAAACCTTCAGAAAACATTTTCTCATGAGGTCTGTACTTTTAAGTCAAAGGTTTACTATTTGCAAGACACAAACCACTTTGATAAGGATTTACATAAATTCCTATTTATAATGTGCATATTTAAATTCAGGGTTTAGTAGGAAGAAAAATATAAGTATCTTCATCAAAGCAATGTACTTCAGGCTAGTGTGATGCTTAATCCTAACATTAAATGTTATCAAGAAAAGCCTTTAGAAAAACAAGTATATGTTTGTCCTTTTTCATGGAGAGCTTTCCTAAAGCCATGCATTGGCAATCTCAGTGATAAGAGAGGGTAATACTTTATGGCATGTACAAAACTTTGAGCCAGCAGTACCCTGACAGCTGGAGGGACCAAGCGGGTCTCGGGGGACATCAGGCACAGCATCGTCAGCCGGGCAAGGGAGGGGATTGTCCCGCTCTGCTCTGCAACGGGGGCCACCCTGCCTGCAGTCCTGGGAGCCACAATATAAGACAGATATCAAGCTATTGGAGAACACCCAAAGGAAGGAGAAGAGGATGGTGAAAGTCTGGAAGTGAAGCTGTATGAGGAGTTGCTGAGGTTGCTTGGTCTGTTCAGCCTGGAGGAGACTGAGGGGAGACCTCCCTGTGGCCTTCAACATCTTCATGAGGGGAAGCAAAGGGGCAGACACTGATCTCTTCACCACTGTCACCAGTAACAGGACCCCAGGAAAGATCATGAAACTTAGTCAGGGGAAATTTAGTTTATCAGGAACAGGTTCTTCACCCAGAGGGTGGTTGGGCTCTGGAATAGGCTCCCTGGGGAAGTGGTCACAGCACCAAGCTTGACAGAACTTAAGTGTTTGGACAATGCTGTCAGGCATAGGGTGTTATTCTTGGGGTGTCCGGCACAGGGCCAGGAGTTGGACTTGATGATCCCAAGAGTCTTTTCCAACTCAACATATTCTGTGATTCTATGACTTTATGAAATACTTTGGACGACACAATGGTTTTTTTGGTCTATCATGAGTGATCTTCTGAAAGTTATAGAACCGTAAAAAACCCCAAATGATCTATTTGCAACATTTTCTCTCCTTTCAATTCTAAATACGTTTCTTTTCTCTTTTAGGAAAACTCAATCACATATATGTTACTCCTCAAATATCCAGGGCTTTGCCCTGCCCTTCGGTTTGAAATGTGGGGATACTTTTTTTTTTATATATCAGGAGAAACATTGTGGAAGACATTGGAGTGGGTCTTAAAATGGAAAGCATGTAGACAGTTTGAGCTAGGACCAATTTAGCATTTGTGAGACAAAGTCTGATGACATACTTTTGAGGGAAAAGATAAGATGTCATCTCAGACAACTGTTTCATGTATGCAATTTCCCACAACAGGAATTCTGAAGCAGACTATGAGTGAAAAAGGGCTAAGCAAACTGGTCTGGAATACAGAGTTTTGAAACATATTTGTTCCACCAAGAATAACTTTTTCACCTTTTTTAAATAATATTTTTAAATTAGAAGATTTCTTTTTCAGAAAAAACATCCAGTTTGCCACTGGTCTTTGTCCCTCTTATAGTAAGAGGGAAGATAAAAAGTGAAAAGAATTTTAGAGTTATTTTGTCCATAACAAAAGTACATTTACAATTGTAAGCATTAAAAAAGAAAATGATAAATTTCCTATTATTGCAACTACTACCAATACTTCAAATTGCAAAACTCATTTTTATTTCTTATATTTAAGTCCATAAATAACACCACTTCTCTTTCTCCTTATCCATTCTACAGACAAAAGACTTAGAAAGAAATGAAAGGATAATAACAAACTGTGATAAATTTCACTCTTTTTTTCACAGCATATTATTTGCATGTCTTTTGTTTTAAGAAGGAGAATGGCATGAAACTATCCACCAGTGTGCAACTCCTTGCTCCTCAGTGGCTGAAAACTATGAATATGTCAAAAGAAACTGAAGGGAATCTGCTTAAATATGTGTTGATATCAAGCACAAGTTACTCTATATATACATATATATGTGTGTGTGTATAATACACTACACGTTATAGATGCATTTAACACAAGTCTGCTACACCCGAGTATTTTTCCAGCTGGCTCTGAGCTGTGTGGCTGTGCCGATGTTGCTGCCAGCCCCACGGCAGACACTCAGCCTGTGCATAGGTCACCACTGGGCACAGCACCGTCCAGGCACTGTCCCCAGGGACAGGGCTCCCGAGGATGCGCGTGGGCACTGACACACACGGCACGTGTCTGCCCTCCGTGCCGCGGGACCCCATCAGCTGCTGTGTGACAGGTCACGTGCTTTGGCAAAGAGAGATGGAGGCTAAATTTGCCTAGAGGCACTTTCCAGATTTGTTCCCTGGTACACAGTAAATAATGGATTTTTCTTCAGTGATAGAACTAGGGTCAGTATCTAGAGGTAATAGAAAAATAGCCTGTCTGTAGATCAGACTTGTGTTAGGCATGAATATTAGACTAAAATTTTGGATGTGGAAGCAAGAAGGTATGAACTTATGCCCTTTAGAAATGTGTGCAGCAGTGCTGACATTCACTTAATGGCTTAGTTTGCTTTGAGGACTTCTTACATTTGCCCATAACATACTAACATCCTCTCCAGTTTGGGTTTTTCTTTTCCCTCAATGACTATTAAAAAAATGCCATCATATCTCCTACTGCAAGGCATAACAGAATACACAAATGCCCAATTTCTAGTGCACTGTAGCTGTAGCTGCGAACTTCTAGCTTAGATCATGTGTTAAACAGCAAAAGTTCAAAGAAATGGAAGAACTTTTTCCACCATGTTGTTGCAGAATGACAACTACTAATGACATATCTAGTAAATCCAGTAGCCAAATGCCATGTGAAAGTGAAAAAATTTCATATTTTTCATGCCTTAATTCTCAGTATTATCTTGAATTGATAGTAGCTTAGACACTTTTTAAGGTTCCACTTTAAAACAATCTAAAATTATAACCTGAATAAATTAGTCAAGACATGTATACCACAAGAACACCCCTCCCTTTCTCTTCTCCCCCCCAGCCCCCTTCTAGTAATGGCTAGAGTAAGATTGCACAGCTCAGGATGTGCTCTGGTCTTATCTTCTGACATTCCTATAGTCTTTGCCTAAATCCACTTCCCAATAGCTACCTCCCACATGTTATGGGCACAGATGAAGAATGCATAATCAGTATTTAATTCTGTTTTTAATTTGAAATTAAATTAGTTTTCATGCTGTTCTGAGTATATCAGTTGTTACTAAATTCTGCAAATAATTTCTTTCTAAATATAGAAGTAAACAGAGTGTTATAAAGTTCTTAAAATCACAAATTGTCTGCTGGGAACTGAGACACTGTCACCTCATGAAATAGTATCTTCTGACAGATGATTTCTTTTCAAAGATGATAAGCTTGAGCAGTCTGCAGCAGGGAAGAAGGGGGCAGTTAAAGTGACTCCTTAGAAAAAGCAAAGAAGAAAAGGAAAGAGAAGTATCTTTCATGGAAAACCCTTTGAACTTCTTAAGAAGATATGTAACCATAATATTTCCAACAGGGACATTAAAAAACATCCGTCATATAATTTTTCACAAATGCTATATTTTTTAAAGGGTGAGGGTAATCAAAGTGTTTCCTAGCATACTTTCCTCCCTGCTCCCATAGACCTCAGCCAAAAATGCAGGAAGAACTGATTCTGTAGACCCTGACAGCTTTACAAAAGACAGATCATCAGTAGCTCAAAGCCTCTCAGACTCCTTCAGCCTTATGTGTTTCCTGAGGAACCATTCCCGAATCTGAGACTTCAGCAGTGTGGAATTATCAAATTTTGAATTCATGCACAAGGAAGCCCTCCACAGCAGTGTCTTCAGCAGTCACTAGACAGTGATAAAGATACTGCTGGACAAACATTTGTAGTTGGGACAATGTTTTCAGGTGCAGAGGTACAACCTAAAGTGAGTGTAAATAACTATATACCGTGTGCTCTATCCCCATCCAGCCTTCAGATCTAAAGAAGTTCCACATCTAGGGTTTCACCCTGAAACATAAAACTTTAGCCTTTGAGATCATGTTTAGATACCTGCTGTTTCTGACCTAGGTG
Organism: Callaeas wilsoni; assembly: GCA_013398955.1. Lineage (NCBI taxonomy): Eukaryota > Metazoa > Chordata > Aves > Passeriformes > Callaeidae > Callaeas > Callaeas wilsoni. Next base: position 65,760 of record VWPU01010091.1, on the reverse strand, counting down.
AAATATTGTATTAGAAACATGCTGAATATAAGGATATTTCAATTCCTTCCAATTGAGTCATTAGATGTCTAGAAACGTATTTATAAAAACACGTTTAACTTCGACTCAGAGGCATTTATTTCCCTGGATCCTCTATAGAACTCAGCATATTGAGCTGATACCACTTGCAAAGACAGTACAAAGCCTTCACCCTCTCCTTTCTATCATAAAGGACCACTTCCATAAAGGCCCCAACTTATGTGGACTGAAACACTAAGATGAAAAGGGGCATAACCTCTCCTAGTGAAATGCATAGAGGGAAAAGGCTAACAAATGTAGGTGCTACAGGTGGTAGTATAAAACAGGAATTAATGCAAGCACTGTGACATTGCAGCTGAACTAAAAAATATGCATTGAGGTGGCATTGAGCCTGTTTCTCCTTCAAATTTAATTAGAAGGAATTTCTAAAGACAACAGATCCCACTAGGCCAGTTTCTTGAAACACGTGGATGCTGTCTTAAGAATTCAGCTGAAGGGGAAGTTTTGGTTATTTGGTTCTTCCCTTTTTCTAATTTAAAACTCAGGGAAGCAAAAAATGATGCCCTACAACTGACTCCTATTTAAAGGAAATAAATCTATTCTCAAAATCTTCCTCATTTTATGATGGCATGACCAAAGCGCATCAAACTATTTCAAGGTACACATCTTGCAGCATTAGCTGCATTTCTGAAAGAAAAAGCCTCTTAGTAAAGGCAGCTTCAGACCCTGGGGAGAGTTCCATAGGAGAACTTCTGAGTCAAAGCATATTTGATTTGCTATTTTTGCTAGCAGACAGACTTTCAGCACAAATCCACTCTCTCTGATATATTACATATATAGGTGCTAATAAATTTAGATAAAATTATGGATACTGATATTTTTAATGTAAAATGTTAATAGTAACATTGGCTGTAGAATTTTCCACAGCTGAATAGATTTATGCAGACTTAGATATGGCATCTAGAGGTACAACTATTATTCATGTATATCTGTATTTAAAAAGGAGAAATGTCAGTCATATTTCAGGCTGCAAAAAAAAACCTTTTAATATAAAAAATCATCCCAAAACACATTTTAAACCAAAGTCCTTCATCCAAATCTAAAAGGTACCTGTGTATTCACTGTCCTGACTGCAGTGCAGTTTCTAGATCAAGTCTTGAAGCTGATGTGATGTGATTTGAACTTGGATTTGACCTGTTGTGCATGTATATGAAATGGCACTACTGCTTAGAGAAGCACATTTATCACAGAGAAAAGCACTTTCAGCCCCAAAAGGACTTAAAAGCTTCTGTTTCTCCTGCTGTAACTTTCAGAAAGACACAGATACCTGCACATAGCCATGCTTGCTTTTCTGCAGTATTGGTAATTGCCAGTTTTCTTTAACTTTTCTCACATTCAGAAGCAAGCTGTAGTTTTGAAATTACTATTAAAATTGAAGCCAGGGCTGATCAAAATTAATTATGAGCTGTGAGATGGGAGTAATGAAAAACAGGAAGAACAGCAGAACAGCAACTAGGCTTATGACATTAAAAATATAAATAACAGGCAAATCTATGTCTCATCCTGGCAAGTGAGGCACTCAGCATATCTGTCATTCCTTTCATCATGCAGATGACTTCTCAGTAGCTCTCAATACATAATACTGCAACCCATTCTTTCCACCAAATTTCTGTAAGAGTTGTCAACTGTTTGTAAAACTTCTAGACAAAAATGATTGAAAAATCATATTTCATAATGAATCTATTTAAGAACTCCATAGCTTTTAAATATTCTCTTGCTTCATTTTACAGTGACTTTTTTCTTTTTAATTAGCATGAAGCCTAGTTACTTTTTACCAGGAGACAGAGTGCCAAACATAACAGATCTAGGATACTGGAAAGAAAACAGGTGGGAAAATTAATAATAAGTACTCATATTTACACTTGCTATAAAAGAAGTCTTTGTGTTAGAGGAAGAGAGATAATACATGGCATGCCATCTGGTTTGCCTGGAGATGGGACAATGACATTTTCAGAACACAGCTGGTCCTAGACAAGACATTATCACCCAGTTAACTAGTGCTAGAATAGAATCAGCCCATGGACAATGAAAAGCAGAGCAAAGCAAGAAAGTACTTCATCTGGCAGGGCCAGGAAGCAGTGCTATTGGCAGTCACATCTGCAGGTTCAGCTGAGAGATTGGTGTACTCCTTGATTCCCTGTTTTTCTTAAACATTCACAGCAGCATCTATAAATTAACACTTTCAGCTACTTCCTGTTAGATAGAAGATTCTGTCTCATGCTGTTGAACAGAGCAGTACTCACAAATGTGTAACAGTAAATTCTCACACGATGTTTCCAGCTTGTACAACATGGGCAAAACATCCCTTTGGCATAACAACTCACAGGGAGCAAAGGTTCCTTCCTCTTGGAGTATCAAGCAGAGACTCCACTCAGATACATTCAGTTGTCCAAAGATATTTATCCAATCTATACTAGTCATGCAGGCTTATTGATTCTCTCAAAAATGGAAAGAGATGCTCATAAGAGCAATTTGGTGTAGAGGCATACAAATAACTTGATGGGGAAAAGATAGGACACAGTCTGGAGTTGCCCCTTTCTCCTGCAGGACTGTGAATGACTACATCCCTGGTGCTTACATGGAAAATGTTGGGCAACCCAAGATCCCATTTCATTGCAGCAGAGTCTAGCTAAGGTCTTCACTTATTATTTTCAGAGTAATAAATGAACAATCTCATTCTATACAGAGCAAGAAAAACTCCAGGTGTTGAGAGGGAAAGTGCATCATGGGTTCCATCACACTTTCTACCACAATAAGTAGAAGATTATGAAAGAGAGAAAATTCTTTTTCTTGGATGGTTTAATGCTGTGCAACAATTTCTCTTAAAAACAGGCATCACAGCATCACTAATCTTTAAGTGTGAAATGCGCTTCTGACCTTGTCTGTCCTTAAAGAAGGACACAGTAGAACACACCTTAAAATAAATTTTAAAAAGCCAAAGAAATATACTGAACAAATCACACAAACTCGGAGCAAAACCCCCTTTCAAACACAGTTGTCCTGTGGGAACTGCATGCAAGAGAGCATGTGTAGCACACATGATAAATGTTATTCATATTACTCAGAAAACTGCTGGAAGGCTCTTGGATATTAAAATAACTTGGAAAGGGGAAAAAAATCGCTGAGGGAAACTCTGGCTTTCTTTTTAGGTTAGCTTTACTTAAAAAAGCTTTAGATTGTCTTGATGCTGACTGACCCATGTGTGATTAAAATGATATCTCTGCTTTTATAGAGACATCCGGACATTCACATAACACCAGGTAATACAAATTCCAGCCATTCTAGGTTCTTCTATTCTGATAAAGTTTGCTCATTTTAACACTTGATTCACATGACTGACTGAACAACGTACATCCAGCTATGGTTAAAAGCAACATGATGAAAAATTAAATTCAAAGATGATCCTCAAACATAGTATCTCATTTTTTTCCATAAAGTATAGGAACACTTTCTGGTATCCTAGCAGTTAGTGTCCACATTAGCAAGTTCTTGTTTTAGTAGTGTCAATAATGTATATGAACTGAAATTACAGAAAACACAATGTTTACAATTAATTATATGCAAAATATTTTAAAATATTCATTGTCTTTCCTGCTTAAAAAAATCCCACTGTCATGTACTCAGGTATAGGAATCCATGAGTACTGTATCTGGAAATAAGTTTTCCAAAACAATTTACACTGTCACAGCAGATAAGTGGTATCACACATACTCTCTGGTATTTAATATCAGTTACAATTTTTACTTACCAGTCCTGCACAGCATTGAAAGAGTCTTCATTTGTGATGTCATACATTAAAATGAAGCCCATTGCACCCCGGTAGTAAGCTGTGGTAATTGTTCTGTACCTCTCCTGGCCTGCTGTGTCCTGAAACAATAACAAACAAAATTTTTACATTGCAAATAAATTGACAATTTTTTCTTTTTTCTCTTTTTTACTTTTATAGAAAGAAAACTCTGACAAGAGTTATTGTAAAACTTTGCAATCCCGCGATTAAGTAGAAAAAGGAGGACTCTGCACTGGATTGAAATAGGAGGGATATATCAATTTTGCCATGAGGGGAGAGTGGAGAGAAGCAGAAAGGCATGGCCACCTGTGAGCCCGGATATCCTGAGTCATTAGTGATTCATTGTATTCACCCTGAGAGGTGGGTAAGAACCCTCTCTTTTGCTCCTGCCTTGTTACCTTCCCATTGTGACAGAAGTAAAATATGGATAAAATGCTGGAACAAAATAGCATCCTTAGGACCTTCATTACAAGAACAAGATGGTTCCTGAAGCCAGGAAACATCTTGAACAAAAAGTCAATGTCTAATCGTTCTGTTCTTGTGATTTTAATCCACTGGTGCTCATGTCAACAAGCACCAATACAGCTTTTTGCTGACAAAAAAAAAAAAAAAAAAGAAAAAAGAAAAAAGAAAAGACTGTATAGCAGTGCTCTTAAAATGATGATGATATCTGACCAAAAATGAAGAAATTTGCCATCAGTCCCTTACCTCAAACCAGTTTTCTCCCTCATCTTAATCAACTGTCTTTAAAGCAAGAAATGTAGAAATGTAAGTCTTATCTCCTACTCCTTACTCTCCTACTTTCTTTATTTTTAAACATTTCAGGGTAGGGACTATCTGTTAATACATTTAATGCAACGTCTAGCATAGTGTTTAGTCTAGACAAAGGGCTGGCAGCAGATCCAATTAATGCTTTTATAAATATAATATAAATATTTCAAGAACAGGTGCCAAGAGGATGGAACCAGACTCTTTCAGTAGTGCCCAGACACTGGACGAGGAGCAATGGTCATAAACTAAAACACAAGAAGTTCCACCTCAGCTCGAGGAAGAACTTCTTTACATTGAGGGCTGCAGACCACTGGAGCAGGCTGCCGAGGGAGGCTGGGGAGTCTCCCTTTCTGGGGACACTCAAAACCCATAGGGAAGTGCTCCTGTGTAACCTGCTCTGGGTGACCCTGCCTTGGCAGTGGTTTAGATGACATGATTTCCAGGGGTCCTGTCCAACACTAAGTATTCTCTGATTGTGTGATACAACCACCTACGTCTGCACTAAAATTGAGACACAACAGCAATAACTGAAATACAGGAAATGCATAACTATTTCACGTTTCAGCATACCTATTTAATATTTTTAAGCCATTAATATTAATAGCATTAGATGAGACATATGTCAGTGCAATCCTGTAACTAACAGAACATCTGTGCATATTTAATTTTAACAAACTTTGAAAATTAATTATAATTATTTCCAATTTTTTTTAATAGCTAGGAAATAGATGACTCTACTAAACAGGTAAATCTATTTCATTTACCTTCCTACAAAGAGGAATAACCAGTAGCAAATATATTTGGTATATTTTCTGAAATAGTTTCTAGGCTAGAAGTACTCCCATCTGAACAGAAGAAAAATCGATTAGGTGGGCCTCCATTTTTGCATACACATTATTCATTTCATGAACTAATAAAATAAGAAAAGGAGATTCTACACACAATAGAAAACACTTTTAGATTAAAAAAAAAAAAAAAACAAGGTCATTACTGAAACTAACACCATTAGGTAAAATATATTATTCCTGGTGATCCTGGATTACAGCAGCTGCTGCTTTGTTGTCATTTCAGTGATTTAAGATGGAAAGCTAAAGTAGTAGTTAGACTTCAGCAGGTCTCACAGGAAGTTAGGTTATGTCTTTGTGGGAAAGGACACAGATCTAAACTTTTTCTGCTTATGCTCTGAACTGGCTAAGCCTCTACCAGCTATGGTCTGGAGCTTGGATAGCTGTTCCCAGACTGTCTGATGTTCCTGAATATTAAGGACTATGCACTAAGCCTGTGCATATTTCATTTATGAAAAAAGCTTTACTTTCACTTTTTTTGTTTGTTGGTTTGGTGTTTGGGTTTGTAGGGGGTTTTGTTGTTGTTGGGGGGGGGTTGTTTGTTTGTTTTTTATTTTTTGTTGCTGGTTACATTTATTTGATTTGCTATTAGATAAAACACCTGGGAGGGACAGAAGCAAAATATGGCCTACAGCAAGCATTCAGCCTGTACAGAAGAGAGATGATTTTCAAACAAATTTTATCAGTGTCTATCTGCTTGGTTTTTAGTTAGAGGCATGTTTGATTAGTATGTATGATAGTATGACAAGTGGGAGGCCACTCTTATCGAAAACAATCTTATTTTGCTCTGGGCTGTTTCCACTGAAGCCCACCTGCAGATAAGAGTGAAAAGCCCTAGCAATAAAGCCATTAGCCAATGATGCTTTCTATCCAAGACACCAACTATTTTCTGTGCAGTGTAAAGCTGCGTAGGGTGGGCTTAGGAACTCTTATTATAAAAATAAATAATGAAAATAAAAAATTAGTTTGAAGAATGACAAATCAAGATGAAAGTTCTTAAATGATTTTATACAAAGGGGCAGGAAGCTGCAGATAAAGACCCAAAAACTGACTGACTTTGGGACAGAAGACCCAAGTCTTTTGTCCCAAGCATTGGATTTGTGTCGGTCTGGGAAGGAACCAGGTATTTGGAATTGTTCTCAAATTCTAATTCATAATTCTAAATTCATAGCTAATACTATGTTAATAGGATGATAAAAAAAGATTTTCTAAAGTGATATTTCAGTATATATGACATAGATGGATAACCATTAATAAAGGGGAGTACATTAGTTCCAAATACAGATAATCACATCCCTCTTGGTATTGTTTTATATTCACTTGCTATGATGAAGCAATTAAAATTTTAATACGCCTAATGCAAAATTTATGCAGTAAAGTGTTTATGATAATGTAAGAAATGAACCCAAATATAAATAACCAATGTGTAAAAACTTTTGTGTTCCACACATTCATAAGCATATTCTTTGTATTCAGACAAGAATATATTCATTAGTGCCCTACAATAGGTCCTTTCATTTGACCATTAAGGAACTTAAATACCATTTGACAGGAGAGGTAGCACACTAGAAAAATCATATACTTTAATGTTAAATATGATATTTTATTCACTAATTTTGTTTATTTGAAACAGATAATACAACTATGTGCATGGTCTTTCTGTTTATTAGCTTTTATTCTTATGGAGGAACTAAGCAGAAAAGAACTGATTTCCATATTTTATCATATTTATAGTTGTACATCACTATGATTGTATCCTCAGGTACTGTTACATACTTGTACTTGAAGATAACCTTTTCCAGTTCAGGTAGGGCTACTATCCGCTGCTATGTTATCTTAGTCTATTTGGCAAGACCACAGAATTAATCTGATGACTGTCTTCTTAGATTTAAATTCTGAAATATAACATCTGTATTTGCACCAACTGATGTTTATTTCTAAGCCAACTAAATAAAATAAGCCCAAGGAAGAATAAAATTTGGCCTATTATTGACTGGCATTTTAAGCAAGGCAGTTCATTTTTATCTTTGATGGGCAGAAAACAAGACACATAGATCATGTTGGGGACTTCTTCATTCATGTAGTTAATGTCTGGTAAGAACAGATGATTGTTCATTAAACAAGTAGAGTGGAAATGCAAAGGGGAATGAATGAGGGTAAGGGAATGCTTTATGAAAACTACCACATACAGAAGACAAAAAGAGGTATTTTACAAATCTTAGACAAAACACACATACACATATACACATACAAAAATCTCAGCAGCTACAAGAAATATTTTCAAATATTACATTCACTTTCATAAATTCAATTTTTAATACAGCTATACTGTTCCATTAGCTTCTGGTTAGCTGATCCTATCTTTTTGAATCGTTTTTAGATTCAGATTTTAATTATTAAATCACATTATAAGGTTTAGTGGTCACAGTACTTTAGAAATTGTCCATTTTCTGAGCACTGTCTACAGCACACTGGCTAATAGCCCACAGCCTTGAGTATTTGGAAGACTCTGATACTCGCACAGATTTCCTTTTTGTGTTTTGATGCCTCTAGTATGCTTTGTTGGGCCTCTTTTCTTAACTGATTATTTTCACGTATAATAGAAATTAGTCATCTGCAAATATTTTCATGCTCCAGATCCTGATATGTGTGATTTCATATTAGAAAAATTCATTGCTTTTTGTGAATGCTTCAATAGCTAAAAGGACCAATAAAGTTTTCCTATCAGTAAAGGTCTTGAAGAGGGCACATACATCTGTAGACATGGAAAGAAGAATGATAGAGGTATAGATTGAATGCAAAATATCTGGTTCAGCCTCTTGATGAAGATAGCAATCTGGTATGCTTTTGGCCAACTCTCCTTTCATTCTTCTGGCTCATATATGTATCAAATGGTAGGCAGAAAAATAATTCCATATTGCCTTCGCTTTTCTTTGAGTTAAACTTTTAACTGTGAAATTTGACATACAATAAAAAAATAAAGCCTAAGATATGTTAATTGTTTGTGCAGTAACTACATGAATCAATGTTTGTCCTTTGTTCCTCCCTTTAATAATGTTATGGGAAATTTCCTACAGAGTCTGACTGTTACTGTGGAACTACTCTACCATTGGAGGCTTTAGTGTATGGGGACTGCACCAGCTGCTGACAACAATGTTCCCAGAGGAATGGAGAGATATAATGTAATAGCCATCCGTGAAAGTAGAAACACGTAAGGACAGGAAGCTAGCTGACTCAAGAGGAATCATGTGTTTCACATGAAGTTAAGAGTTCAGGGGGCTGAAAAGTCTCAAAATACAAACCAAGGTTCTGATAGTAATCCTGGAGATACTATTTAGTATCTTACTTGCAAAGTACAGTTATCTAACTCAACAGAAATAAAGCCCTCCTACTGTCTAGTCCTGCTAAGCTAGACTTCATCGAGAATGTACCATACCAGCTTAGACTACAGCAGTGTTTTTGCAATGGGTTAAATCAAGCACTTGAATTCATCTGCTGTGTGCCCTCCCTCTCACCCTCGCCTAGCACTGCACCACTGACAGAAACAATACTTTATGCAAATAACTTTCAAGTAGAGTTGCTCATTATTAACATAGACAGTTCTGAAGGTGAAAACAAATAGCATTTGGCAGCAAGAACTTTTAACGAGCCTGTCATGAGAGAGTTCAGCCTGCAAAACACAAATTTATTTTTTAGCATGCTTGAGCATGCTGTGCCTCTTCACTTCTGTTCCACATGCCAAACATACAAATATCTTTTTTAGATCCACTTCCTCACCACAAGTTTTACTCATATCACAATACAGCCTGCTCTATGTGCCATAAACCTGTCAAGAGTAGAGGAGGATTTCTTGGATGGTGTTTATACCTCTGCTTCACATCCACAACATTTGAAGGCAAGGCAAACAGAAAGATAAAATTAGAAATGTTGAGTTGGGTTAATCCTCACTTTGCAGGCCAAATTTTTCTATTAAGGTAAACAAAATTGGCACAGTAATCAAGAACCTCAGCTCCTTAACGAGTTCCATTTTTCTTTCCTGCTGTTGCTACCCAAAGGTTATTTATATACTCAATCAAAGAGACTCTGTATTTCTTTAATTTTTCTGATCTCTCTTCAGGTATCTCTGGGTCTCAGAAAAAAAAGGATAAAAATAAACATATGACAAAGCATAACCCCCTGAACCAACCAACCAACCAAAAACCACAAAAAAACCCCCAAAACCCAAATATTCACCCCCCTCAGAACTAAGAAACAAAAAAAACCACCCTAAAGAGTTATTCAAGGAGAGGCAAGAGATGACCTCTGCAAAAATCGTTTTGAGATGAGGAGTAAACCTACCTCAAGCCTGCTGCTAACCACCCAGGAAGAGCAGCTGTGGGTTTACATCAGAAGCAACTGGGCAGGGCACAGAGAAAGAGGAAAGGGAGAAAAGCTGCTGAAGCAGGAGGAGGTGATTATCCTGGGAGTACTGTTTCTCAACAAACAGCACTTTCAACAGAAAGTGTTAGGCACATAGAAACACAGACAGATGAGCTCTTACAACAAGGAAAGGAAAACACAGTTCAAAACACTTTTTTTAGGTAATGTATGCACAAAAGATGTAACATAGTGTATTTCCAATTCAGTCTTTGCTTATGAACCTATTTCCTGTCAGCAGCTCTTTCTAAATTTCTCATGGCTTTGGTTTCCCTGGAAGTCTGTCTTTTATATTCATATTTGTATATGTATATATCTATTTATACATGTATTTATACATGTATAAATATATGAGTGTATCTGTGAATGCATACATGTGATTTTAGAAATATACATACATACATATATATATTTATATGTATATAAAGGCATTTGGTCCTTGAAAAGCCAGCTACTGAGCTTGCCAATACATACTCGCTAACCCTATGTGCTTGCTATTCCTTAGAATTCACCTCAAAATCAGAGCTGACAGTTCATTCCTCATACAGGAGGGATGCAGGAGCATGGCAGGGCTAGCTGGAAATATCTGGGGTCAGAGTGGTGGGGACAGGCATTATTCCAAATGTGGCCAGCACAAAGGGCCTGGGCAGACTGTCCTGGCAGGACAAAGATACAGCAGAGCCTGCACTAAGAGACTGGCCCCTAGAAAGGTCCGGGCTGGCACTGAAGAAGTATTTTACTGCCAGATTAACTTTCTCGCACTCCATCTATGGAGCTGCTCACTGTGCCTGAAATTAATATAATTTTAAATTTTCCGCTTTTCTCTTTTCCTGTTCTTTCTTCTCTGTCCTTTATTTTTAAGACTCACATAAAATGTCCATTCTCTGCAGTTCAGCTATCATGCCTTCCTAAAGCACAAAATTTAGGAAAGCAGGGTAGCACTGTCTCCTTTCCAGTCCAGTGGAACTTGACCTCAGTTGCCATCAGTTTGGGCCTCAATTTTTGAGCCCTGCTGCCATTTCAGTGCATGCCCTCCTCTTTTCCTACCATAGGCTGCAGCTTTCTCCTGGTCCTGTCTTCACTTTGACTGTCATCTGTCCTGATTTCCTGGACGCGAGGATCTATTCCTCTTGTCCTTCTTCCCCCTCTTTGGACACATGTTGGATTAGCAGAACTTGGCATTATCCTTAAAAGTAAAACAAATTGAAGTACTCCTTTTTATTTTAACCAGATTTCATGTTAAGCCTTAGGCAGAATTTCTTTCTGGACAGGCTCAGGTTTAGCTTTCAAGATCTTTTTTTTATCTATTTTATGAAAAGTGTTACAAAATCAAGGCTTATATACTGCTACTAAAAAGGTATAGTGGAAATAATGAATTTATAAAATCTAATTTTTGCTTCATGTAGTATTGCAAGTATATTTTAGGAGTCACATTAAAAGTTAAATGAATATTGGAGTGCAGCTTGTCACTACATCTACAGAAAAAATGAGACAATAATTTTCTATTTGTAATATTTTGAAATACTTGTAAATCAGACTGTAAATTTTCCTCACATTTTTCAGAAAAATTATGAAGCAACAGAGACCCATTCAGAAAAAAATAGTTCTATACAATCAAAACCAGCAAAGCTGTGACAAGTATCTTTGTTTTACAGGCCGTTATTACCATATGGGAAGCAGCACTGGAAAAAATGTATGTTTTTAGTTTTGTCATTTTTTGTTTTTTAAAGGTCCTACTCCCAGTCTTGAGGTTATACAAGAACAGCAGTGTTTTTTTCTTCTTTTTAATTTTTATATTCAGAGACCAAAAATGTGTCCTGGTGCATAATGAAAAAAAAAACAAAAGACTTTTAATATGAACTGCAATTAAGTTATCAATAAAACTTTTACTAAAACCAAAATCATTTTGGAATGCTGAAATCTGGCACTGAATTCTGGAAAAGCTTGAGAGGATCAGAACAACCTGCATTTCAATGAAAAGAAGATGAAATATAAGATCTATGACAACATTACAAGGAACAGCAATTTTAGAAATCTCATACTCAACTACAGACAACCTTTAGACTTGAGAGAAAGTGTCCTTAAGCTCCAGAAGTGTACTTGATAATTTGGACACTAAACAGTGGCCATCACACTTACAATGGGACGGGTACAGATTGGAAAGGTCATTCTTAATGCTCTGAGACCTATGCCTATTCCTATAAGGAAAATAAGTATAGCTGTTTCATCCACAGATGAAATATAGGAAGGCATAGATGCCTTTCACTTAGCAGCGAGCGGAAAAAAACACTGATCTATATTAGAAGTTAACAGAGTTAGAGTCAAGTTGACTACTGTCATATAAACAAAGAACAATATCGAGGGATATTGGAATGCCAGAGGACACTCCTCTTCCCACTTCTGTACTTTGATTATATAGTTATAAATCTTTTTGATTAACTGCTTCTCTCTAGAACTTGTTATTCACAAAATAATAACCTTTCATCTTTCTCTTCCCCTTGTTATTCAATCATATTCTGTATCTCTAACAGCTGTCTCTAGTAATATTACTCATATTTAATTAACTTACCCTTATTATTCAGGATGAATTGGGATCCACTGATAGCAAAAAGTTTGACCAGCCATTTTGATAATAGTTCTATGTTAGCGGCTCATTGCACTGAAAAAATTTGCATAATAGTGTCATCATATTACAATATTATGCAAATTCTTGTCCAGTGATTAGCTAACAGTACCTTTTGGCTATTGAGAGCTATGCAAATTACTCTTTGCTCATGACAACAGTGAGCTTAGCACATTTTGTTCTGGGTCTTTTTTAGAAGAACCATCATATAACACTCCAACTCTAACAGAAAAATGACCTCATAGTAAAAAGGGCATTTAAAAACTATAAACCAAGCACTCTTGCCAGAAATTCTCTCCCCACCTCTACTTTTTCTTGTGATAAACCTCTGTGTTTAAATCTGCAGTGCAGTTTCTCTCACTTGGAACAAATTACAGAAACATTCCTATTAAATATTAATAACCTTCCAAACCTCCCCAGGAGTAAATGCATGCACTCCTAGTCAGAATATTAAGTTTAAAAACATGTTTAAAGGCTCACAGAAATTACTATGAACTTGTACTTTTTTGATTTTTTTTTTTTATTTAAAACGTATAAAAAGGAAAGAAGACTACTTGCAACACAGAACCAGACACATTTTACCTACTCTAAGTAAGAAATTATAAATGCAATATTTCTGGAAGGGTTCAGGCATGGCAGAAGTCCAATCCCATCCAGAACTTATACGAGGGCTGGTAAAAGGCAGAGCTTTGTGCTTTAGAATACCTGCTGATTAAAAGTACTGGACTACAGTGTGGTCAGTGTTACAAGAGTTTGTTTCTACCGTGGCAACAAAATGCTGCTTTAGAGCTGTCTGGAAGATTCCTTGTAGGAGGATCTATAGGTAACTTCTGCATGCTCTTTCTACATCTATGGAACCATTGTTTCCTGGTGCAGGCATAAAGATACTTAAGGAAATTCTGAAAGCTCTTTGTTTATCACACTTTAGGCAGATATTTTATATTCTAAGGCTGAGCTGAAAAAGCACATGGTATTTTCTGGAGAACTTCACCAGTGATGTATCAAAAGCACAGAATGCACCATTCTCTCTCCATCAGCAACACAGTTCCCTCATGTGTTTCCTGGGACTGCTCCCTCCACTGACACAGAACTATTGAGAAGTGTGTTTGCAGGATGCTCTCCACCAACCTCTCTCTTCCACTTTTAACTCCTTTGCTTTCCAACTGTTTGTCATCCCTTTTTTACTGCAGAAGAGTCCACTGCAGCTTTCAGACAGTTATTGGCACAAAGGTGATTCAAGAAAGACCAAGAATCTGGCTCCAAGTCTTTTAGACTTAGAATGACTCCTTTAGTTCTTTCAAAGCCAATCTTTAATTACCAAATCCTGCAAGATGCTGGAAAACACTTTTTCCTTACCCTTAATTATTTTGGTTTCTTTGTGGAAGAATTAAGAGGACAAATTCCCTATAACATAAAGATACTTTTGTTATCAACATGCTGCCAGAATTATCTACACATAAGATTTCTCTATTAATTTGAGGAAACTCTAAACTGGATTGAAGTCACCAAAAAAAAAGGTCTCATCAAAGCAAGACGGAATTCTTAGATACACTATAAGCACTCCTAAAATCTCTGCACTAAGGAAAGAAGGTTTAAAGATGCCAAATAGAACCAACAATTTAATCTACTACGTATTGTGGGAGTGGGGTTTTGTCTGAAAATATATTATTTTCATCCAAAACAAAAGTGTATTGTGTTCTCTTGCTTGTCAATAAATACGTCTGAACTATGGTTGCATATCAAAAGGTCATGCTTAGAACACTTCTCTAGTGTCCTGGTATTTGATGACAGACATGCAATTGAAGAGAGCACAGGTTATTCTAACAAGAAAATATTTATTTACCATGAAAATGTGTCAGCAGCTGACATGGTTTAATGCACACCCACCAATCATGTCTGTTCTTTTGTTATGGTTTAAAACAGTAAATTATTCAAGAGCGAGTTGTAAAAAGAAGTTAAATATGTCAGGTGTGATTAATCTACATATCTTGCATTATTTCAAGTACACTTATATTTGCATTCTCTTTGTAGGGAATTCTGGCATAAAGTGGCAGAATTAAATAAGATATCATCTAAATTGCTGTTTAATTTGGCCATTGGTCTCTCTTTTTCTTTTAGGTCAGACTATTTGAGAGCTGTGTGCCTAGCATATGTATAAGCATATTTAGCAATTCTAATGACTTTGTAATTTTAAAATCAAACTTTGGAGAAAAACAGTCTTACCAGAAAGCATAACTGCCAAGCCTAGGAATGGAAGGAAAGGGAAACGGAAAGGGAAAGGGAAAGGGAAAGGGAAAGGGAAAGGGAATTTCATTTGGAAGGGACTGACCTATGAAAATTTCAGTTGGAAGAGACTGTCCAACTGTCTGACCACTTCAGGGCTGACCAAAAGGTATAGCATGTTCTTATGGGCATTGTCCAAATGCCTCTTAAACACTGACAGGTTTGGGGGTATGGACCTCATCTCTAGGAGAGAAAGAAATATTATTCAAGAGTTTCTTTAATAAATAGAGCAATAAGTGAACCAAAGAACACGCTTGAGAGATGAAGGTTATTAACTAGGAAATTTTCCTCTTATATTTATATATCAAAAAGCATCAAGGAAACAAAATAGCAGCAAGACCTCTATGCTTCAAGGAATAGCCTTCGAAGTTTAAGAAGTGTCCATGGAACCATGGAACCAAGAGAATATAGACTGATTCTTAACAAAAAAGTATATCACAAACTTCATAAATGCATATGTAGGCTGATGCACTTTGAGAAAGAGATATGTCCAGAAATCTCTATGAAGAGAAATAATTTTTATAAGGAATTCAAGCTTTGGGTGTTTTGTTGGATGATGACTAGAGCAGTAATTATGTTACGGAATCAAATATTAGATGAACAAACAGTACTCCTTGGACTTCCAAGAAAATCTAATTTTTTAGACATAGGTGGAAAAACAGAGGTGAGGGTTAACAAAATTTGTAAAACAAATACTTGCATTTAGAACTCCGGAAAACAAAAGTGAAGCTGCTAATTCTTTACCATTTATAAGTGATGAACATTTTTACCTCTTACATATGAATAACAGTTTGCTGTGACTCACAGACAGTAAATGGTAAGACCCTATGGAAAGAAAAAGATCATATAGAAGGTTCATTATTTTACTGCTAAATTAACTGAAGAAATAATACTAGCATTTGGGATTTTTGATGCAAGGTTAATTCACTGGAAAATGCTGGACTACTCAAATCAGCTTTTGCTAAAGTTTATGTTTGTGTGAAAAATTTCATTACTGCAGGTAATTGGATCAAAATACATCAAGGAATTACTGGCCAAAACTTTGCAATAACTGCCTTTAGAAATAGGTCATAGCCTGTAGAGATCCAGGGAACAGCAGCATCATAAAAACATTCCCTGAAAGACGTTTGGATATGGAAGGCATGGCTATCCAAGTCTGGTTTTGGGTTCACATTTACAGGCTTATAAAGCACGATATCCACAAAGGCCCCAGACGTGCCATCACTTTACACCTGAGAATTTATGCAATTATTTTGATGACTCACTGCTAATGTGTCACCCAAAAATGATAGATCCTTTTAGAATCCAAGCAGATAGATCTCTCAGTTTTCTGAGGAATTCAGTGTTTTTAATTTCACAGTACTAATTTTATCTTCCTTTACTTATTTTTAAGCAAGTGAAAAAAAAGTTAATTATTGGATCAATTAACATGAAATTTTCAAGCACACCACAATCAGAGAAAAAAGTCTCCTTGCTTTTGTAGATACATAGTTACATCATATCCATTCTTAATTTTATTTTTGTTAACTAAATATATATTTAAAGACAGAAAAACTGGATCCTTAGCAGTAAATTAATTAACCTTTTAGAAACATTCAAAACCATTTATGATGATATAAGTAAAGGGGTAGAATCCTATTCATCCTGAAACTGCAATGTTATCACAAGAGTTCAAATCAAATACTAAATCCAAACAGAATGAAGAGATTTAGACTTGCCAGGGTAGAGTGCCTGAGTGATGCACAATTCCTTCCTAAATACTCTATAATTCTCATATTTATTATCAGGCAAAATGATTGCCATAGTTTATTTGAAGTTTTGAATGCAAATATTTCAATAAAATAAAATATGCTAGTATAAATAATTTCTAGAGGTATGATTTAGATCATATATGATGAACTATAATTAATTTTATTCTTCAGCTGTGATTCTTGAACTACAGGTGTTCTTTCAGAAATCAGAATTACTCTGCCTTAATGCATCATAAAGGAATAGGAAATTACTGTCTACTGGAAGCAGAAAAATGACCAGCTGTGAAATCTTTAGCAAGTATAATTATAATCAGAGCTACATTAAAGCACTAGCTACTTCAAAACCAGACATTGGGCTTATATACAGTCAAAGAACAGTCTAAAAGCAAACTGAATGTAAATAACTTTCAAAAGGCTTTGCTGCCTACAGCGTACCACTGAATACATTGCAGTAGTGAATGTTTGATCACAACAATTCTGCTTTAATTTATACACTGTGATATTTGTTCTGTAATTTAAAAAATCAGTAAAATTAAGAGACAGCTTCCTGAAAGCCACCATATTCTACTACATCTCTATCCCATTCCTTCCCAGTCTTCTGTCCCATAATAGTCATTTTAGAGTAGCAGTAGTAGTAGTAGTAGTAGTAGTAGTAGTAGTAGTAGTAGTAGTAGTAGTAGTAGTAGTAGGGTATCCTAGTTCATTAACAATATAGTCTCAAAGGTGAGTGTTTCTGTGTACATACAGAAACTCATAAGCATATATATGTATAACATGACTGTATGTATATAACACAAATCATACATATTCCACTATTCCTATTGTGATATAAAGAGGTGTGATTTTTTGTAAACTTGCCCTATGTATTATGCCTTTATGTTAGAGAAGAAGAAAGCAAATTTTTCACATTGTAAATTTGTGCCTAAAGTCCCAGAATTCTTACTGACCTCCTCAAAGTATGAGGAGAAGGAAATATACTTATCCACAATTTTTCCTTTATACAATTGCATTTCATTAATTATAAAAAAAGAGAGGAATTACCTAACAGGAGAATGCCTTAACAATGCCTCTCCAGGCTTCTTTCACTGCAAAAGACACCTTTTTGGGTAGACTTGTATTTTTCCTTGATGCAAACTCTGCCTTTGCTGCAACCTGAATAGAAAGCCCAGTAATCTGATCACTGAATATAGCACTGACCAGCATATTAACTGGAAATTGCATTATTAGACATTAAACCACGTGTTCTTTGATCCTAGATAAAAACTGGAGATTTTTTATACCCTGATTTGATTAAATTGTGGGACATGTTATTTCATTGTGCAGACATAACTGAATTACCATCCATCAGCTGACAAAATGCCTCTGTGACTGAAAAGGCAGACTGACAGCCAAAGGGGAGGCTTGAATAAAGATCAAAGTGAGAACTGATCCCAAAAATGAGGATTAGGGTTTTTCCTAATATATAGTTTCTATTATAGTGTGATAGGAAAAAAAGTCTGCTCATTTCACGTGCTAAGCATGCCTAAAGATTGCTGCTTTGAATATAATTTGCCAAAGTTGTTTATTAGTGGGCTCCATATATGTTCCCAGGGGTCTGTGTTTCAGCCCACAGCACATAGCTCAAACAGAAGTTATTAATTTTTCTAAACCTAACTGCTTTGGATTTCACAGTCGCATTTACTGATGATCAGAGGCAACAAATGAATATGGAGCGCACATGATTTTTTCCCATTTTTTCACTTTTAATAGGCTACGTGATGAAAATGTGATCTATGTGACATGTAATTTTGTCTAAGATGGATATACTACAATCTTTTGGTTTCATACTACATTTTCTTTGATGCCAGGTACCATCAAAGTTACTGGATACTGCAGGATGTATTTGTTCTCAAAAATTATGAAACAACTTCTCTAATGTACAGGAGTTCCTGAGTACTTTAGCTACCTAGTCTTCAAAACTGTGAATGAGGATAGTTCTGTAAGTCATCATTAGTTGCTCAAGAAAATTGAAGAGGTTCAGGTGGTTCCATCATGGATGTTTCATAATAAAGTACAACATGTACTTTATTATGTAATATACAGAAATAGTAGATTCAATCAATAACTAATTAGTACTTCTAAATCACAAATTCAAACAAAATACACTCAATTTAGTCACTTCATACACCCAAGAAGGATTCTAATCTCACAGAACAATTTAACTGAGCTTGGAGCAAAATTACCAACCACAAAAATTATTCTCTGCTCTCAAATCTTTTATTAGACTTGCCATATGCTTATCTGAAATAGAATAACTGGAACACCAGAGTCACCCTGTATTTTACCAGAATCTCTTGTGAATTAACAAGTCTTTGGAAATGCTGCTGAAAATAACCCATTAAATCTATTTCAATAGTGTGTACCACAGAAGTGTTTAGTAACGAATCTATTATATATAATTATACATTATATATAAACCCTCCTTTTAAAAAAACCAACGTACACAGATTCAAGATAAAAATGTCAATTCCATTTTTATATAGGATAATTTAGACCAAATCTTACCAAAGAAAGCATATAAGGCAGAAATATAGTGTTTAAGATGGGTGATATACTTTCAACCCATGACATCCAAACAGCTATCTCTCTTCTCTGCTGACTGTCACCCCAGGATCCACGCAGCATGATCAGGGCTAGTGAAGTCTGAACTGACTGAAGCATGGCAGGAGCTCTGAGCAAGGGTCTGAGATCATGATGCACTAGTGACAATAAGTGAACTTGGGTCCTGACTGATGACCTAAGATCAATTATACTCCATCATGGTCTCTTTTAAGAAGACTTTTTCACTCAATTAAGAAAGTTTGGAATTGTTTGGAGGTTGATTTGTTTGTTTATATTTTAATTCTCTAATTTCTATAACAGAATCATGAAGACTAAAGCTAGAAAAATCTCTTTAGGCTGAATTTTTTTCTTTCTCAGTGCTTAATACAACTCCTGTACTTTGCATTTTAAACATGATGTGTTTTCCCCTCTGTCTTCTTTCTGACTCTTAAAGCTCCTTTGTGCACTTATAACCTGTTCATCTCTACAGAAAAAAGAAATAGGCAAACTGCATACGTCCCAGGTAGAGTGTTTGAACTACAGAATATCTTGAGTGAATTATCCATGTATAGTGGCAAAGAATATTAAATCCAAGACCTCTTATAATTGTGCTGGTTTTTCTCTTCCCTTCCAGCTTTCTTTCTGAGAAGTGACTAAATCCTTAGTATAGCATTCATTTGCCCCTAAAACAGTAAAATCTGCTGTATACTATCATTCCATGTCCTTCCTCATAAAGAAAGAAAGTGCAACACAATGCCTGACTGCAGGAAAAAAAAAAAAAAAGCCTCACATTATTATATTACTTACACTAATTCCCAGAGATGTGTAATGGGTATTTCATTAGTACACAATAAAATTTTCTAGTATTATTAAAAATTAATTGACATAGAGCTAAGGACTGGATTTTATGAAAGATACAGTTAAAAGTGTTTACTTCTGTAAATATAGATAACTTTTTCTAATAAGTATCTTGTATTACCCTATGTTTTGTATGTTACATACCATACAGAATATATTTATAAATTAGATTTGTATCATTAGGACACAACGGCATAAATAATGTCCTCTGACATTTAGGATATAAAAATGCACTCTATATCGATTCAATCTATAACTTCAGCAAAAATTTAGATCAAGATTAGATTATATTATATTTCAAAGTTTTTAAGAATCAATCATGACATCTTTTCCAGTTAAAAACCTATCACATCAAACAGGTTTTTTCTTAAGCAGGGATAAGGATCATAACTGCTGCATATTTTTAGGGGGATTCTCATGTGTTTCAATGACAATCAAAAAAATTTACCCAAGTTGCTGAAAATTGAAAACTTAGCATGAAAATCAGTATCTTCAGACGGTAACTGCCAGCCACAGTAATGAGAATGTGTTGCAGAGTGAATTCAAGAGCTATCGGCAGAAGAGGAATCTGTAAACATCTTGCTGCTGAGGCTTCCTGGTTCAGCTCCAGTGCAGCACCTTAGGCCTTCAGGCCTGCAGGAAGTTGCCCTCTTCATCTTCAGTATCTATTGTCCCAACTGGCAGCCACTGTTCACATGGGACAGCCCAGCATTTGTCAGTTTGGGTATGCCAGCTGGATGCTCTGCTCTGGCTGTTCACCACACACTGCTGCACTGAGAGAGAAGAGCTCTGCATTGCACATTACCAGAGCGTAACCAGCTTCTGCTTACCAGCTACAGCACTTCATCCCCTCGCTGACTCCACATCCATGGCTCTATTTTCATCTTATTCTCTCTATGTCTGCTTCTACTGTACAGGAGGTAGCTTCCTTAGCTCTACCTTCAGCCCTGTACCACCTCGGTCTTCTGCTATACCCTTCTGCTATACTGCTTATGGTAAGCCGTTGACCTCCCACATCCACCCCTTGTGAAGTGCCCCATTACCACCTCTGGTCACTGTCACACTGAACTGCTTAGAGCCAGAGCTGGGCACACTGCCGAAAAACAGGAAGCACAATATGGGAACTACTGCAAATAAAGAGCAATAATATAATTGTGATCCACATTTTCTGTGCAAAGGTGTGCATCATGAGTCATATGAAGTGGTGCTCTGAAAGTGATCTAATTGTGAATTGCATGCTCTTTCCAGCCCCTGCTGAATGCTGCCAGAAGGCAATCTATAAATTACATTAATGTAAGTAAGGTCATTTGAACTACACAGTGTGTAGTCGAACACAAAAAGTTGGCCTTATTTGAAGAAATTCCCTACATTTAATAAGAGCTGAGGATACAGCTAATATCTATTTGAATATTCAAATACATTTTCATGTGTTTTGTGGTAATTTACTTGTTAATACTTCAGTATTTGCTATTACCCTTTTGTTTTTTGTAGATGCATCACATAAATACACGGTTGTGATCTCTGTCCTAAAACCCAGGGACTGTCAAGTATGTCTTCAGTTGTGCCACTGTTGTGTGCACAAGTATGACAGAGAATTCAAATGCCATGTATACAATCCACACCTTTCTTGCCTGGCTAAGAATATATGTGCCCAACTTACCATTTTTAATAGTCCTCTTAACTGATGTAATTATACCTGTGTAAAACTTGCCCCTACAGTCTAGGTCTCTTGTTATTGTAAATACATTTGGAAATCACAAACTAGGAATTCAGGTAATTAAACCCCAAGGAGTCTCCCTTAACAAAACTTCTGATGTGCTGACAGTATTGAGTTCAGCACAAAACACTGCAGCTACTGCCACTTTTCTCACGAAAACCTCAGTTCTGTGGTGGTTATGGTGTCAGTCACCATTTTGATATGGTAACCTCACAGATACAGCTCTGATCCAGGCAGGAGATAAAAGAGATCAAAGCCTGGATTGTCCAATGGCTGAAGACTGTTCCCACTTTTCAGAAAAGTGTTCTTGTCTCTTGACTCTTCTCATGTAGTGAATGTCCTCTCCCGTCTCTGGCCTTAGGAATGCAGACAGACATTGAAGGATACTTATGTCCCCTACAGATAAACACGAGACTTATCTCCAAAGCCTATAGGTTGGACTTTTTGCATCAAAAAGAGAACAGTGGCTCTGACTCCTGGGAGCAGTGAGCACTGAATTCAAGTCCCATAGATTAGGAATAAGATGGTTATTCAACATATAGATAAAGAAATAGAAGCCACTTAAATCTAGCAATGTTTAGTGCATCTTATTGAGTTAGAGGAATGGATTCCTGAGCTAGACTTTGCTGACATCTGCTTTTTTAAAAAAACTGTCGCCACTACTGATACTATTTTATATATCCTATGAAGAATTCTGGGAATCTAGGGAAAAATTAAAAATAATAACTATAATAAAATTCCTTCGCATTTCCAATACCTCAATTTATTTTTATCAATTTATATATATTTTTTACCAAATCTAGGCTCTCTTTCTCATGAAAGGTTGGACCAGATTGTCTTTTGAGGGTTCTATGTTTCTATGCTATTACTTGTGTAATAAATTCATATAAATACAAACATTAAATAAATTGGTGATAAATTCTCTGCTGTAAAACCCGATAGCATGTCCCATCATCTGTATGCTGGTGAATAGCCACTGAGCTTTGCACAGAGTTCTTTCGTAATCACTTTATGAAATTGGCAATGTTTTCCCCACAGCTGATATGTGTTACTGTACCATGGTTATTTAAATTTAGAATAAAAGCAGAAGGAGCCAGTCTCTAATTTAATCAGGAAAAAAAGCAGAGTAGATCTTGAATATTTGACAGTGCCATTAGCTTACCAAAAAAAAAAAAAAATTAAAGGAGACCAATATTTTAACTGTTTACAGAGACATGAGTTACTGGAACTTCTATTTTGTAATAGGACATTTGAGCTGCCTGTTCTGGATAAGCATTGAAATTCACAAGTTATTCTTTATATAGACTAACTTCTGAGCTGAACCTCTTTATAAATTAGAGAAATATGAATAGCTCATAAAATAACATTTGATTTTTAACTAGGGATTAAAAAAACCCAAAACCATATGGAATGTAAACTATTATTTTCTTATTATTTTGTTTTGGATTTGTATTGTTTTCTGATCTATAGTGGATATATACTTCACTAACACACCAAGTATTGTGTTTCAAGTTTAGCCTGAGCTAAAGAGGTCTGGAAGTCACTACTTTGTAGAGTCCAGTAAATGAACTAAAATAAAGAAGGTTACATTTTCTACATATACGTAAACTATCATAAGACAATTATGATAATTCATTTGATTGACAGCTTTCTTTCTAAACTATTACAAATAGGTACTTTTCTACACTGTGCCTTGAGGAAGACAACTATATGAAAAGTAAATATAGTAACATATTTAATTTATGCGGTTTTAATTCCACACTTTACATTGGAGTTGCACTTCAAACCCACAGAATGAGTGAATGTTTCTAACCTGAGCTAGGAGCTAACATTAGCTTGGTTCTTGGTTTTGTTCATGACCCTCAGGGCTGACATTCTGTATACTTAGCATGAAGGATTTCATCACTTACATTAAGTGGGTATTTTGTTTCTTATCCATATAGTTCTAACAGTTACTAAGTTATTTATTACAGTTACTAAGAGATTTATTTCTCATTTAGTAAAAAGTGAAAATTCTTTGATTTAAACATTACAGCCAATATAAGTCTAAGAAGTACTGACCAAGTCTGCTGCAACTGACAGGATTAAAAAAGAATACTAACCCCTGTTTTTTAAGTTGATAGTCCACTATTTTTCTCCTTGTGGAGGCCCTGGGCACTCAGAGAGGGGAATTTTAATTATTTATGTATATAAACATGGCACAGGCAGACTATCTTACTTTAAATTTTCTCTCTCTACATTTTTAATTTCCTTCTTGTCACGAGTTATTGCAAGGTTTTATATTTATATGGATTTCTAGCAAGATTCTCCTCAAGCCTGTTGCAACAGATGGATTATTTTGTAAGGGCTGTAGAATTAGGTTTACAGTACCTCCAGAATAATTTTAATGATGACAAACTGAAGCAACACCAACTCCTTTGCATCTTTTATTCTTTTAGGATATCTTAATTAGTCAAAGAACAGATCAAATTAGTGTGAATTCTAGCAGAAAAGAACACATTTATTTTAATTCTTTACTTTCCTAATGAATTTTTGTAAAGGGGGAGCTGCATAACAACATTTTCATTAAGATTTGCATTATCAAGGTCCAACTACATATTTTTAATTGTCAAGTATCACTTATTTACTGTCTATTGTGTAAATCACTAATGAAATTATCTTAACACCAGACTTTTAAACAAAGAGCCTTTCATGTCCATTAAACTAGCCATAATGATAGGACAGACATCAGAGAAATTACAACTATCTGTACCAATATTCCCACATTATCTATCTTGACAAATTCATCTGACAAGAAAAACAGAAAGCACATTTGCAGAAAGAAATTAATATCTCCGTATCCCAAACTCATACAAAAATGAGGTCAGGGTGAGCAGGGACAAGGACTAATTTCTCCATGCTGCAACATATCTACCCATAGTTTCCTGCTAAGGGAGAGGGAATGATTTAGACAGTCTCCTTTAAATATGGGTGATTTATTCCAAACCAGCACTTCCTCAAAAGCTCACAGGTAAAAATCTGAAAATTGTTTCAATTTCATGAAAAACACATCAACACAATTCTCAGCATTAAAATTATGGCTATTTCACTGAAATATCAAAGTTCTATATTTCCTTTTATGAATGAAACCTCTATCTCAGGAATATTAAGATTATAATATGCATGTGAAGCCTTTTGGTTTTGCTTTGAGGGTTTTGGGAATTTTTGTTTGTTTTTTTGTTTGTTTGTTTTGTTTATAGGGTGTTTGTTGTTGTTTTTGTTTTAGATAAAACCTCTAAAGGTGATAAATAATTTGCATTATACTTCAATACGGAAAATACCCAACTTCTCTGCATCTATCTGTGTCCCAAGAATAGTAAAAAATGAATACATTTCCACTGCTTTCCTTAATAAACTTAAATACTACAAAGGTAGTCTTCTGATGTATTATAGCTTGATGTTTAAATAAAGTATGTTTAATCAAGACTTGTGGAAAATACATTAAGTTATTGGAAGAACTGGATTCTGCTAGAAATTTTGTCTTTTTTGGCTATATTTTAGGAACTTCTGAGTTATTTGCTAATGAAATTTATGCATCCACAAATATAAGAGAACATAAGGAAGTGTAAAATTGATCCAGACTCGGAACAGGCATCTTGACAAATTTTTACTGAATTACCCAGAATGTACCTTTAAAGAAAT
Organism: Callaeas wilsoni; assembly: GCA_013398955.1. Lineage (NCBI taxonomy): Eukaryota > Metazoa > Chordata > Aves > Passeriformes > Callaeidae > Callaeas > Callaeas wilsoni. The sequence continues at coordinate 40,370 of VWPU01010091.1, read as the reverse complement.
TAATTTGACATCATGACTGTACATAACTTGCAGAATGACAGATATTATTGATTCAATTTAAGACTAGAGTAATTTGGATAAATATGATATAAAGCTGTTGCATGCAATGGGATCTCAAATTATCAAGATCTCTTTATCAAGAGACTCTTTATCAAGATCTCTTTATCAAGAAAATTTGATACTGTGGAAGTTTATACAAGATCAGTGCTTTCTATATGCAGTGGTGTGGCCATGACTGTGATTCAATATTCAGTGCTGTACACAGAGTATTGTATTCTCAAAAATCCACAGTGCCTGAAGCATTTTCCCACTGCATCAGAATGAGACGTTCCACTTGAAGCTGGTCTAAAATAAGCTCTGAAGTGTACTGAAAATGCTTAAGAGATCATCCACATTAAAAGACTGTCTTGCACAGGTCCTGCTGGGCCTGAAAAACAAAGCTGTAGAAGAAATGTTAAGAACACTTATGGGCTTGCTGCTATGAGAACACAAAGGCCTGAAGAAGAGCTTATGAATATCTAGTCAATATGCATGTAAACACTCCTTCTCCACACGAATTTGATAAACTTCTTGTTTTACCTCTTAACCACTGACATCCTCTGATTTTCATCCTCATTTACTGTTTGATTTGGGACTCGGAGGCTAGCTGAAAACACAAATTGAGCCAGCACTCAGGGATGGGAAACTTTGAGTGTTGTTTTCCTCCAGCTTGAACAGAGGTCATAGGGAGAAGAAGCAGGAGTAAAAGTGTGGCCAGATCAGAAAAAAAACCCTAGAAGGTCAAGCAAAAGATTTATGAACGGTCTGGCTAGATGCACAAGGAGAAGTAAACACATGCTCCAAGGCAAGATACAGTGTAAAGACAGGTAAAACAAGAGGAATGCCAACCACAGAATAACACAGGGTCCACACCTGGAAGCAGGTATGACAGAAGAAAGGCTACGAAGTCAGCCAGAGAACATGCTGCAGAAGCTGATATACAGATCAGAACAGAGCTAAAGACAGACAATAAAATAAAATCTGAAAAGACTATCAACCAGACACTGAATGAATAACAATAGAAAACATCTGAGATTCCCTTATACATTAGCAGGGAAACAAAATCAGGTGTACAGGGCAGGGATTTGCTAGACTGTCAGCTGCTTAGGATGCCAGCTGAAGCTATCTGACAGGCTGACAGCTGAATTAAAGCCTGATGGAGAGTCTTTAAATGGCACACAGCTTTCATGTTCCACAAAGTGTTGTAGAATTATTCTTCTGAGAACTTCTTTTTATTGCTGTAATAAAACAGGGATGCTCTATAAAGAGAACATCATATCCTATTATTAAATTCACTTCAAAAAATGATGCTGTTTCGTCTTAAGGTCCATACACTGGCTTCCTTATGGGAAAAGAATGCCCCATATTAACTAATCAGTCAAAAGCACCTCTGGACTATCATATACAAAAGACTAAGGGCAAAGAAGCACCTGATTCATTGGGACAGCTGGCAGCAGAAAGTCTGCAGAGAAATTTTGTCCACAAAAATAAAGGCAAAGTTTCCACTGACTTTAAAGTTTAAGCATATGCCCTGCTGATAAACTCATCTATGCAGCAAGAGTTGCACATGTCATGATGTTATTGCAAAACTGGTGGACAGAAAATGTCCAGATAGTATTGTACATAATGGGTTCACAGTAGGTTAAAAGCTATGGCATTCAGGCAATAGCAGAGAGGAGCAACACTTCAGTCCATAATATCTAAAACAGGTAAGTTAGTAAGGAGTTAATTATCAAGAAAAGCAAGGAAAAACTGTCACGAGTCTTATGTGATTTCTCCCAGCTAAAAAACTCTGTTACTTGCCTTAAATCATCAGCTATTCAATACAGTTAATTGTGAGAATTACACTTGTTTATTTATTATCTTGTTGTTTCAGGTACCACTTAGGAGCTGCAACATTAAAATTCTGAAATTATAGAAGTATAGAGATAAAAAGTGTTTTATAAATCTAGATTTTCATTGTTCCTATCCTGTAGGACTGTAAGAAGTGAAGAAATCTAATAAATACTGCATTGCTAAAATGCAGGCTTTTAAAAACTGATCTCAGTCATATTCGTTTACATGCTCTAAAGAAGAGAAACATAAATTTAACATAGAAATGGAATGAAAGGACCTACTGGAGGGTTCTTTAGTAAGGCAAAGTATTTTCCACCTAGGACTCACAGGAACACATGACAGACAAAACAGAATATGGAAATTCTAACACAAATATGGCAAGAGTAATCTATGATTCCTTAAAACTCAGTTACTCTGTGCTTTGAATCAGATTTGCTGTCTTGGAAGAGTAGTGATGTTATTTCCCCTGAAATATTTTCCTTCTTAATCTTCTAGCTATAACCTAGATGATATGCAATTCTTCTTCTACTGCATCCTGCAGGAAGCCATGACTGTATGAGAAATCCTCTCTGCTGCCCAGGAAGGAGGTCTTGGCACTTACTTATGTCAGCAGAGTCAAACCCATCAGTATGAGACCTGTTGGGCTCTACACCAAGTTAGGAAATTAAAACCTGGGCTCTTGTTCATTTTGTGGGTCTGCAATGTAAGGCAAACAAAAACATCAATTGATCTTTGAGACTTTCAGTCTTGGGTATCAGAAGAATTTTCAGCATCTACTGCTTCCTGTTCATCTCAGCCACTCATAGGACATGAATATTTAGTTTTACCTTGCTTTATGCCAGAAAGTCAACTATTGTAATCTCACTGTTCACAGAGACATTTGTATTCTAGTAGAGTTATTCTCTATTTTTCCATTTAAACTAAAGCATAACAGTTCACAGTGGAGACGGCCATCTGCACATGCAGAGTTAGTATTCAATTCTATAATATATTCATATAGTAATTAAAAGATTAGTAATTTCCTTAGTTTTTAATTGCTGACAAGCAGATCTGGAATAATAGTGAAAATAGCTACTCATAAACAAGTTACATTTAATCTGGTTGGAATGCAATTGTTCCTGTTCTCCTTTTACTGCTTCTTCCACACATGTCCTTGAACTACATTTTTTGGGGAAAGAAATGTCATTGCTATGAAAAAAATGCAGTATCATAGGAATATGTGTGAGGAAAGATTGCTTATATACGAAATATGGCACTGTTCTCTTAGCTACGTTTGTGTCTTCAGTCATGTCCTGATTACAAAAAGACCATTTGAGGAAAGCAGAACTTTATCAGTACCTCTAGAAAAAACAAAAACAAAACCAACAAAATCAAAACAGAACAAAAACCAAAAACACCAAAACAAAAACAAAACCTAACCAAAGTAAAACAAAAGAACCCCTCACAAAGAAAGAAACGAAAACTAAAGAACCCCTCCTCCGAAAAAAAACCATAAAAAAAACCAAACCAAACAAACCACAAAAAACTCTGCCAAGAAAATTCCAAAATCTAAGCAAAAAAAACCAAAAAAAAAACAAAAAAAAACAAGCTCAGGAAGAGAAGATGCACAAGATCACTAATTTCAAGCACTGATCTAGACTGGATCGATGGGCTGAGGCCAATGGTTTGTGGTTCAACAAGGCCCAGTGCTGGGTCCTGCCCTTGGGTCACAACAACCCCAAGCAGTGCCACAGGCTGGGACAGAGTGGCTGGGAAGGAGCTGGGGGTGCTGGTGACAGCAGCTGAACATGAGCTAGGGTGTGCCCAGGTGGCCAAGAAGGCCAATGGCATCCTGGCCTGGATCAGCAATAGTGTGGCCAGCAGGAGCAGGGCAGGGATTGTCCCCCTGTACTCAGCACTGGTGAGGCCACACCTCGAGTGCTGTGTCCAGCTCTGGGCCCCTCACTCCTAGAAAGACATTGAGGTGCTGGAGGAGTCCAGAGGGGGGCAATGGAGCTGGGGAAGGGTCTGGAGCACAAGTCCTGTGAGGAGCAGCTGAGGCAGCTGGGGGTGTTTAGCCTGGAGAAAAGGAGGCTCAGGGGTGACCTTATCACTCTCTACAACTGCCTGGAAGGAGATTGTGGCCAGGTGAGGGTTGATCTCTTCTCTGAGGTTAACTAGTGACAGGAGAGGAAATGGCCTCAAGTTGTGCTGGGGAAGTTTAGATTGGATATTAGGAAAAAATTCTTCATGGAAAGGGTTGTCAAGCATTGGAACAGATTACCCATGGAGGAGGTTGAATCAACACCCCTGAGGATATTTAAAGGACATATAGATGTGGTCCTGGGGGTTTAGTGGTGGACTTGGCACATGAGTTGTCTCAATGATCTTTTCCAATCTAAGTGATTTTATGATTCTGGGACTCTATGAACAGGGGCCAGAACTACACTGACAGTTATTTAAGAATTCAAATAAATTTTTGAGTTTTTTTTTCAGCAGTGATGCCTCATGGAATAATGTTTGCCAAACAGAGTGGAGGTCACTAAGAATAGACCTGAACTGTTTGAAAAGCAGATAGCGTCAGTCAAGGAATGAGATTTAATGTAGCCTACAGCATATTTCTGCTCAGAGTGAATTAGGAACATCAATTTCACTAAGCATCCAGAATGAATTCCACTTTTTTACGAGCAGGGCTTGTGCAGAATATCTTTCTGGATCAAAAAATGTATACAAAGTGTAGCTTTTGAAAGATATCACTGGTCTGCATTGTTAGTGTTCTTGGGAATGTTTGGCATCTGAACCAATACACTAAAATGGGGAAGGTTGCCTTCTGTCCCCAAAAGACCTTCTTTTGCAGCATTATCATCAGGATATGCCTCTGACTCAAAACTGACTAGCACAGATGAATCAGCATGAATAATGCTGCCTTGATGAAAAGCACTTTTTGCATATACTAGTAAAGGGGAAACATTTTTAAAGTTTCATAAAAGGAAAAAATAATAGTTCTCCACTGATATAATGATAATATAGAAAAACATCTAGAGTAAAAAAAAGGAGGTAAGGAAGCTGAATAATTTTAATTCAAAGGATCTCTTGTACAGTGGAAAGAAAGGGAAGACAAAGCCCATTTTTAACTGCTTTCAAATCAACTAAAAATTATGAAGGTATTGTGAAGAAAAAACCAGGCCTTTTAATCAGAATGACTAATGTTTTCAAGAATTAAAGTGTTCTTTATTTCTGGGGCAATGATGCAATCAGAGATTTAGAATATAATTTTGACTGATTGCACCGGTTGCTCTTTGCTCTATACATGCTACCTTAGAACAGTTTTCTAACACATTGGGAGAGGTTTGGAAAATATTTTATACGAAATAATATTTTTAGTTGTAAACATTAAATAATGGCATTTTCGTCTACATAAGCCACTACAAAAGACAACATGAATGCCTTTAAAAATACTCTAACCTGAAATAAGTCTATACATAATCCATATTAAATAAAGAGTCAAGAAAGTAAAGCAAATGGAATCTCAGCAGAGAAATAGGTCTTCATCAGCCAGGGCAGGTGGTTTAAACTTTCTCTGCTATTGCCTGCACATTTACAACACTTGTGTTGAATGCCTGACTTCTGAAGTATTTGAGTATTCTTCTGTTCCTCTCACCAGGGTCCCTTTCCTTTAAACACATAACCAACATAAGTACTGTAAAGAGGGATTAGGTTTTAATATAAAACCGTGATTGCTGTAGCTGCACAAGCACCTTCCCAAAAATGTTTTTGAAATGTGTGAAATAGATTCAACTTCTTAATTTAAATGAAGATGAGAAAAATTATTCCAGTTCTCATATTCATGTCAGGTGATGGAAGAAGCAACATCAGGACAATTGCTGGGGAGGGATGCAGGTGGCAGTGCTTCCACAGATTCTGTGAAACTGCCATGGCCTGCACTCTATGCAATATAAATGCTATAAATAGCACATGATTAAATTTGCAGGTATATGCCAAACATGTTAGAAAGCTTTCCATCTCACATTACAGAAATGTTGAATTTAGAGAGGAACCTACAGACAGAAACTAGGTGAAAATAAAAACACTTCTATTTCAAATTTTGATGAAATGGACCAATATATTACCCAGTTGATATTTTTCTTAATTCTTTAGCTCCTGTAAAAAACAGCATCAACAGAATTATAAAATATCATCCATATTTCACTTTAACTAGAGAATGAATTTTTGCTCTCCTCAGCTAAGATTCTCCCAAGTATTAAACCCCAAATCCAAACACGATTAATTAAAATACAACAAAAAATATCCCTCTGGAAAGAGGTCTTCTCTACTCTGTAAGAACAAGTCAGTTCAAAAGGTCTGGTTAAAACACCTACCTACTACATCAAGCAGACAGTTGGAAGATAGGAAAGAAACTCTAACACACAGGACAAACAAGAAGGTGGACAGCTGCTTCCCAAAAAGAAGTGACAAAGCTGGACACAGAACCAGGCTTTCTGACCTGCCAGCTAATGAGCCTTATCTAACAGATCCTTGTGTCTAAGCTTGTTCTTTCTATTATTTTATTCCGATACTGCTTACCAACACAATGAAATCAAAGTGTCTTGGCATGAGTGATGGTGATTTGAGAAGGTACTTAAATATTTATCTAATTTTCAAATAAGACTGAGTCGGTTGCTAAGAGGAGTTGAGTGCCTCTGTGTAACATATATCATATAGAACATACCTCTGAATCTTACAAATTTGAGCAATAAATTTTGGCTCCCACAACTCTTTCCAGTCTTCTGCTTTATCTGTTTTCCTATCACAAGCTGCTTTCTATCCTTCTATCTGCTGGCAGAGTGCCACATGCTCCCCACTCAGAGGTTATTATTCCATTCGCTTCAAACACTGCAAGTGCTTCCTGGGTCCTCCTTTCATCTCATAAGGAAAACAAAGGGGTGAGACAAGAACTACTGGTGGAGTCAAGCTCTTCAGTACTGCAGCACAGAGCAGAGGCTTTCTGAGGACAACCTATAACTAAGTAGGCTGACCCTCTGGGACACACAGCTTGGCAACAAGCCTGTGACCCACCACTTAGGAACCTCAGATATTGGTGGGTATATGAAAGCATTACTGCAATAGTGTTGAGTCACAGTTCAAAAAGTAGCTAGTAATTCTGTACTGTTATGGCCAAATTTCAGTTCTTAATCTGCTGAATTTGCTAAATTCAGGGCACATTTTGTTGAACACTTTGCACCCACACTTTGCTGAACACACTTTATTTTTCATATGATTAGGCACACTGCTGTTCTTACTGCTCCCTGTCCACATAACCATGACAGCTGAAAATTAGAGTATTCCTTCGTAATATGCGCCTAAGTCATGCAGCCAAGAAATGGAAGCAGTACTAATGTCTTGTCAGTGTAAATCAACTGATAGAGCTTTTATTTTATCAACTTTATTTTGTTGTTTTTTATGTAATCTATTGAAAAACTAGTGTTTTACTGCAGTGTAAAATCAACTGATGAAGCCTCTGTTGATAAGATTGATTTTATTTTACTGTAACAGTTGGTTAGAGGTGTAGTACATCTGACTTACAACATCCCAAGAAGATTCATGCTCATCTCCAGCATGCTTATTCCACAGATGTCAGAAGTATATGCAGGAGTACAGCCACAGAAAGGAAAACTTAATCTTTTTTTGTGTATCATGTCACTGCAAACCTAATTGGACCCATCATACAGTAAAAGAAAAAGAGCTTACTCCTCTCCACATACCAATTTTGATCTGATATGCAGAGCAGGAAAATACCATGGCTTTACAGGACATGGCGCATAAGAAACAAAGTGTCTGATCTGCTGGTATACCTGTACTTTATCCAAAAGAAAACTGTCTGTATAGTTTAGCTAGAACCAAGACAAAGGTACTTCTTGGGATATCGTTATTACCTAGCAGAATGATCATACATAATTAACTTCTTCCTCAATCAACAGAACTATACCAGTAGTTCTTATAAATCTTTAGTCAAGTGTAAAGAGGAGACTATCCATAATTGCCCTTCCAATTTTACACAAATTTATTACAAAATTCTAAGCACCAGAAGAATTTAAATTCCAGTGCAGCAACTATTGCGCAGTAAATCACAGCTGCAGATTGATCAATTATTCAGTTCTCTTCTGTGGTTAATTGTACCGCCATAAACTATTTCAGATTGGAAGGTTTCTATCATCTAACCCAGCCCTCGCCTTCATGTAGGGCCATCTCTAAGAACAGATCAGGTTGCTTAGAGCTATATTCTACTGGATATTGAAAAACCTACAAAAATGAGATTGCACAAGCTCTCAGAGCAACTTCTTTCACTACTTTACTGTTGCTATTGTGGAAAAAAACCTTTCCTTATACATAGAGATATATTTCCTCCTGGTGGAATGTCGATGGCTGGACTTAATGATCGTAAAGGTCTTTTCCAACCTTAACAATTCTACAATTCTGTGACATACAGCCTGATATCGCCTTGCAGGTATGGGAAGGATGCTCTGATGTCCTTCTGAAAGCTACCACACTCCAGCAAGCCCAGATTACTCCATTCCTCCTTACAATGCAAGAGCTCCAGCTTCCTGGGCAGTATGGCAACCCTCTGCTGAACTTGCTGCAGTAAGGCATCCATGGGGAAGGTGGGAGGGCAGGGAAAACACAGTATCATGTGTGCAGTTTAATGAAGAGGGTTGCGCTCCTGCTAATAGAGTCCCCAGCTCTATAGAATTCTTCTATAAAGTTGCCAGCAGCACTAAGGGTGAACATAGTATGTATATTATTAAAGATCACACAACACGTATGTGTATAAATGTGCTTTATATACAGTAATTTTAGTTAAGGAACAGATAAAATTATTTTTAGCTGCTAAAAGATATAATAAATTGAAGATAGCTAAGGAATCGAGTTCCACTTGAGCCCTCGAGGACTTTCCTCAGCACTGAAAGGCAATCCATACTAGATGAGGCTCATCCAGCACCTTACTCAGCAACACTATCCCTTGATTTTGCTCTCTATTTCAGGTGAAAAAACCAACTATTTCCCAGCTGTCAGCAGCCTTGCACTAATCTCTGTACATTGCTGTCCCAAGCTCAACAGCACCACAAAACATCCTGGAGGACCAGTCCCACTGAAGCATCTGCACACTAGGTTTGTTCCAGTTGCTGCCTCCTTGAAGACAATGAATACAAAAATGTACCTGTGTCATTCACAGTTCACACAAGCCATCATTCCATACCTCAATGACAGACTTTATAGAAAAACCAAAGAAAGCTGTGCTTAAAAGTTGAGATAATTTTAAAATTACCAGTTGTGACATTTTATCTGTGTAAAATTCCCTATTTAAAATCCAGTCATTGCAAATGCAGAGGTCCAATGAATATCAGAACATGATAGGAAGTGGAGCATAATGAGCTAATTACTGAAAATGGAGCAGACTAAATCAGCTACTCCTAGTATCCATCCAAGGGGGATGATTAGTGCTGTTAGTTCCAGTTAATTCCTATCACTGTGGAGTTTGGCCCTTTAGAAGGAAAAGCATGAGGTACAATCATCATGCTTAGCTTACAGTGAAGTGCCAAACTAAATTGAATCACACGCTAAGAAGTCTTGAAAGTCTGAAGAGAAAGAAACGATGCAAACAAAGTAAAACATATGAATGCAAAATTATTGTTTTCCAGAAAGAATGAGATTTTCCAGTTTACCAGCTACCCTTTTTCACACGTATTGGCAGACTTTTTTTTTTTTTTTTTTTGCATGAAAACAGTTAAGTGACTTCTAGTCTATGGGAAATCTTTGGGAATTTTGCTAGAAATTCTTTACTATTTAAATAGTCCCTTAATATCTTCTGATAGCAAGTTGTCATTTTAGGATGCAAGAATGATATTTATCCCTATGCAGCAGGCTAGCACAAAACCAACACACTGTTTTGCTACACGTTACTTCTACAGAATCCATTGTTTTACTGTTAGGATTTTCATTTAGCATTTCTCTACAGCAAAGGTCTGGGGAGAAATGCTACTTTAAGTAAAAATTATCCAACTTTTTTGTCAAGCTAAGAACACCCTACCCACTGAATTCCCTATTTTAAAATAACATTAGAGAATAACACTGCAAAGTTATTCAGTTATGAAATATTGCAATTAAAAGCCCAGTGTAAAGTAAGGCAAAAATCAGATACAACTATAATTTTGTGCTGCAGCTTTTAATAAACTTATTTGCAAACTTATAGGAAGGTCATATATGCTGATTTCTTCACAGATGTTCTGAGAGCGTATGCTAAGAAACAAGAAACCTCAAAAAGCAAGAGAAAAGCTGAAGAATTGCAGCTTTGATCTGTAATCCTGTAATCTGATGCAAATTGTGGACACTTCTGTTGTTTGTCAATGTTGTGGGGAAGACACCACTATTCACATTATTGCCAAAAGCACATTCCCAGCAACCACAATGATAATCTCTCTTTATCTAGTTTAACATGAAGTTACATTCATAGAAAGAAATAGTAACAAGAGAGGAGACACTTCAATATTTAAGAATATTTTAAAAGGGGAAAAATTTCATAGTGAGCTTGTAACCCTAAATTTACTTTTTCTCTCCTATGTCCTCCTACCCTAACTGCTATTCCAACTTTTTTTATCTCTTTTTGTGAAAAAAGAAGGTATCACCTCAGCCTACACTACAAGAATAGGTAACGTGTGTATAAACAAGAGGACTAACAAGTCCTGAAGACATGACATTCGGCTGCAAAAAGCAAGAGGTTTCTTAAGCCTGTAAGTGCACCCTACACCTAATGTTATGCCTCCTCCTTCTTTCCTCAAAAATTCAGTAGAGAACCCAAAGAGCATTAACATTTCACACAAATAATAGTAATTTTTTATGACAAGGTATGCACTCATCTAACATCAGTATTTCAGATATTCCACCACAAATTAGACACTCCCAAAATATAAAATATCAATACGAATTTTTCTCCTAGTTTTGAAGAACCTTAGGCAATATTCTCCTTATGAGAGTGAAATGTAGGTGCTTTCTTTCTACTTGTTAATTCTTATGATTTTTTCTCTATGCAGACTCAATAGTACACAGATGATACTCAATGTCCAATGTAACCAATCACAGGTAGCCCTGCACACAATTAATGAGGGTTTCTGAGTGGTTGGACTCTAATAACATTTCCAGGTCCTTTGCCATAATTAACTACATGTGTTACAGGCACATGGGTACAAAATGTGATTTGAGAACAGGCAGCTGCCACTAGGAATTAGTTGCTACTAGAGAGAGATATATTTAGCCATGAGATAAACTGATGGTAACATTTGAAGCTGAATGATTTTAAATGTGGACCCCTCTATAGGGGGTAAATAATATAGTCTTGTCTTTCAGTTTTTATTTGTCCAAGTTAACTATTTTGCAGTAGTCCAATTAGTGTGAGCCGGAATCACTCTCATAGAGGATGCAGAACTGAGATCTAAAACTGAAAATTAAGATTTTCACTTGCAAGTGATTTCAATTTTGGAAGCTCCTGACAGCAGGAAGGAGTACAAAGACAAAGAACTGGTAGAGGCAAGCATGCTATTTTCATGCACATAAGCAGCATACTGGCATGGAAGCCAAATCACAACAATTGCTTATGACTCCCCTCTTTGAAGAACCCCAGAAACAATTTTGAAAAAACATGGAAAAGTATAGATTTGTGCCAAAGCCTGTTAAGAGACTGAAAAAGACAAAACCAAAATAATTAGTATCACATGCAGCTCATTTACTTAAATCATATGCTGCAAAATCTTGGCTTGGGTTCAAGGGAAATGCCTGGCTTTTAGGAAATAAACTAAGATTTCTAATGCAGAACACTACAAAGGACAATTAAATTACAGTCCAGATAATTAACAGTAAGAGGAATGGCAGCAAGCATTACACAGTGTTCTCTGACAAATATAAACAAATGAGAAAATGGATTGGTGAGCAGAACTCGCTACTGAGAAAACTAATTATGTATCTTCTTCCTAAGCTATGGTTATGAAGCACAGATTCCTGCCCCCATAAATAACAGGGGAAAACAAAGAAATTCCTGCCAGTTTGTTCTGAAGTTTTTTCCTAATCTAATGCATTGCCCCAGGAGACCTTTCGCGGCCCAGCCCATGTCCCATTGGGATCTGTGTTGTCCTTTTCCAAACATGAAAATATATACATTTGTAGAACATTTTGGGAAAAGAAGAGACAACTTTTAAAAGCAGTATAAAAAATGACCAATCAAAAATTCTGAGACTTAAAAAATCATACAAGTTCCTCACCAAATTGTTAATAAGGCACTGTGTCACTGACAATAAAGAAACTTTTGCTTATGAAAAATCATGCCCAGAAATGCTTATAAAATATCAGATTTAAAGAACTGCAGACTCCTTCACCATGGGAAGGATTAACCACAAGCAACACAGGGTGGCATGGGCATTGGGATCAAGTGGACTCTCTGCAGATGGGACCAAGCTGAGTGGTGCTTTTGACACACCTGAAGGATGGAATGTCACCCAGAGGCACCTGGACAGACTTGCAAAAGGGCTCATGGCAATCTCATGAAATTAATAAGGCCAAGTGCAAAGTCCTGCATATGGGCCAAGGCAATCCCAACAAATACAGGCTGGGCAGTGAATGGACCAAGAGCAGCCCTGGGGAGAAGGACTTGGGGGTGCTGGTGGGTGAGAGGCTGGACATGACCCAGCCATGGGCACTCACAGCCCAGAGAGCCAAACATGTCCTGGGCTGCATCCAGAGCAGTGTGGGCAGCAGATCTAAGCTGGGGCTGCTAACATAAAGAAGGATTTGGATCAGGGGTCTCGAGCACCTGTTTGTGAGGCAAGGCTGAGAGAGTTGGGGTTGTTCAGCCTGGAGAAGAGAAGGCTTTGGGGTGACCTTATTGCACCTTCCAGTACCTAAAGGGGAGTCTATAAGAAGTCTGGAAAGGGAGTGTTTACAAGCGCATGTAGTGACAAGACAAGGAGGAATGGCTTTAAACTGAACAAGGGCAGATTTAAATTAGATATATGAAAGAAATTCTTCACTTTGGAAAGAGGATGGTAAGGCACCAGAACAGGTTGCCCAGAAAAGCTGTGGATGCCCCATCCCTGGAAGTATTCAAGACCAGGCTGGATGGAGGTTTGAGTAACCTGGCCTTGTGGAAGGTGTCCCTCTCTATGGCAGAGGCGTTGAAACTAGATGATCTTTAAGGTCTATTCTCAAACACTTAACCCAAAACATTCCACAATTCTATAAACACTTTTGAAAACTATTAGTGCTGTACAGAAGATTTTAAACCTATCAGCCTGAAACAGGTATTATGACCTATCTTCAAAGGAATGGAAAATATAACCTCACGCAAAAACAAATTGGTGTGTATTTGTAAAAATGTAGCATCAGCACCATTTCCTGCACCAAAAAGTATAGATTTCCTAGAATATTCTGGATTCTGCTGCAAAGGTTTTTCAATAAACATCCATTGTTAAAATAAAATTCAGACAATTGTTTGGTCTCCATAGAAACATCAGATTAAATAATCAATACACGTCCTTTTTTTTCCCCTAAAATGGATGCATCTATACATACATAGTGGGATTTTGCTTGAAATTTCTGCCTTGATGGCTATGCTTTTTCTCAATCCATTTCTGAAAAATTAAGAAAGCCAGCATGTTCACGTCTTTGAGCTCTAAACTTTCCTGATCGATAATTATTACCACTCATCTTAGTATTCTTTCTGAAAAAATCCTTTTTTTCACCAGACAGTGAAATTCAGAATGTGAACAAAGGTACCTGGTTCTAATAAACAACAACAAAAAAATGCCTTAATATTATTAACTATTGGCATCATGTCAGCAATGGCATCCAGCTAAAGGCGGCCTCTGCATCCATAACACTGATTCATTGGTTCATGTCTGTCTCCTTAATATCATTTGTGCTACTCATAATCTGCCCAAAGTGCTCTAGTGGTAATCAATTTACAGCATACTGATTTTTGCAAAAATTCTGAAAAGCCATGACTAACCTGAAGTTAATCTCACATCCACTGGCTGTTCTTGTTGACAAAGGCCTCTGGTTTTTTTCAGCTGATAAAGGTGTGATTCAGCAATCAAAAATATAAGCATCTATTTTACTACATTTATGCACACTTCTTTCTCTGTTTAACAGAACATATATTTCCAGAGACAAAATGTTTAAATGGAACTTTTGTTTTAGAGATGCATTTTAGTACAGAATAAAGCATCTTCTGAAGATAGACATTTCTGTCTACCAGTCGTAGACCCATGGCTGACCACTAGTTTCAGACAGATATGTAAATCTTACCTTATTACAACCTTAAGTTTCTGATTCCACTTCTACACTACCTCCCCTTCCCCTACTTTCTAATCTTAAACCTGTATCACTATCTAATGAAGCTTGGTTGTTAACTTGGATCTTCGCACTTTGGGGAAACACTGAGAATCAACTGTGTACCAACTGAAAACCTGTCCCTATGTGTTTAACAGTTACTTACAACTTTAGATGAAATGAGAGGTTGCTACTGTATACTTTTCTGAAGGATTTTTTGTCTGAATTACTCAAAAGTGAGCAAATCATCAGGTTTGAAAGTTCTGTCCATAAATTTACGATATTTAGAAATCGGAGTGGAAATCTCATCAGATAGGTCCAAGAAACTAGTTTTGTAAGAGAAAATTTTTCTGATGTAGTAGTTAGAAGTCAACTTTCATATAATGTGGCTGTTGACTCAATCAAAATAGTCACAGCACTTGGAGGGCAATGGCTAAGTTAGTTTTACAGGTGATTTGGTTCTAGATGAAGTATAGTCAATCACTTGAATGAAGACTTCCAAGGACATTAAAAGTTATTAAATTTATTTTGTTCCTCCCTAACATACTCGAAGATCAACTACAAAATTCCTTTCAGAAACAGAAAGCAGAGCCTATTAATTTCCAAAATGCTAAAAGTCTGGCAGCCCTCGAGATACAATTTGAGCTACCAAGGGGATGAATCACAGTGATCTAACATTAATTCTCTCAGTCTTGGAAATGATTTCCTTAGAGGAAGTTTTTTTTAATTATTAAGAGCTGTATGTGATCAAAACCTATGAAACAGTCAATCACATTTAAAACCTTCGTACTGACAAAATCCATAAGACATTCAGAAAAAGAAATCCTGTATTACTTAGGTTTGTAGTTACAGTCACTGTCACAAAACAATGTAAAATATACTAATGGACAGTTTATGTGGATAAAAATTTGTAAAATAAAAGAAAATTTCAGCATTTAAAATTCCATTATACAGAGGTCATGGTTATAACTACATTAAAAAAGATATTCCCATATCACTGGATTTAACTGTATGCTACCAAGAGAAATATCATAGTAGAAGGTGAGTGTGCTACTTTTGAAAACTGAAGTTCTTACAAGAGACATACACTCATTTTGGTCTGTTGAAAGTTATATTTGGGCAAATCACTAACTCAGTCTTTCTTCTGCTTGGTCAGGAAAAAACATCTGTAAGGAAGTGAATTCTCCTGGCATGCAGAACAATCCCATTTTCTAAGAACTTATGTACACAACAGGAAAAAACCCCAAATTTACTTTTGCATTGCAATTTATCTGAGTTCGGCTGTTAATTAGGGCAAACCACTGGGTACTCTTTATTTTCTCACTGTATTACATGTAAGTAAATCAAGTAAAAAAGGAAAAAGTCAAATAAAAAACTCCCTAAACTTAAAAATGCAAGGACAGTCATGCTGTATCCCTGTGTCACTGCTTCATGTTTGAGACAGACCCTTGGTGTGGTAACATAGTTGTAATGGCAACACTGCTTGGCACAGTGGTTGAACTGAGACAAAATTGTTTAAGATGAATGTATGTTCATCATTGCCATCAGAGACAACCCCTAGCATCTTGTTAGAATATGTTCAAAATACAACAGTCTCCTGATACCCACCTAACTCAGACTTGCGTGAATATTTCCCACTCTTAAAGAAGGAGTATATATTAATTTATTCTTTTATACCCAGAGAAGGAAAGTCATGCAATGTTATTTCACTTCCTAACTGGCAACACAAAATGAAAAATATCACCGGACTAGATCCCAAGGGTATGTTATGGTCAGAGTGAACCCCATAGTTTACACAAAGGAAGAAAAAAGAAACTAAGAGCTCAAGAGAGAATGGTCATCACAAGTTGAGTGGGAGACAGTAGTGCTTATATATTTGCAGAGGGAAAATAGGGCTTTTCAAAGTTTCTCAACTTATTTTACCAAGATGCCACACAAGAGTTTTTATTTCTAGACAAATACACTAGGCTAGTGTATTAGTGCATTTGTGTACTAGTTGGGCTAACCATGTAAATTACTATTTTTCCCTCATTTTCCTTCCTTACTTACACGTGTGAGAATGTATATTATATCTGTGTTCCTTCCACAGACCCTGACTGATTGTACTAGAGGACACCACTGGCCCAAACAGGAATGGCTAAGAACCGCTGCTTTGGCGCCAAGAATTTCTAAAGGAATTCAGATAGAAATAGTCTATGATATCTGATACTTCAAAAGAAGAAAAAAAAATTAGCAAAATAAAGGTAGTATGTAATCTATCAGACACTAAAATTTAAAAAAATCTAGCTCTTAGCAATATTTTAAAATGGGAATCAAAGTACAAGTATTACCAGAAGATTTCCTGGAATCCATCCAGTTCTTGACTCTGCATCCTTCACCACAGTGAAACAAAAAGACCACAGGACTGCCCTGTCTTCAACCTCTTCTGTGATCACTTGTGAACTACTACCACACAGCTCTTAAAAACCCTTGTTGTAAGGGACAGGCAGGCAAAATTCCTATTTCCCTGGATCCTGTAATTTTCAAAGTATTAAGACTCATTTGTATATAACAGTGGTCTGAGCACTAAAATGGCCATGACTGAATTATCTTGCACTTGTCTAGCTAGGAAATATAGCTTCATAAAAAGCAGGGAAGCTTTTCCTGGGAGAAGGGAAAGAACTGATTTGTTTTGTAGATAATACACATATATGTCGGGCCAGTCTTGCTGAATCAAATGAAAAACATTATAGCTAGTTGGTATCCTCTCTAATAGTGTTTATTAAATATTTAGGGAAAATTGCAACAAGGTGGACATATATTATAGTCCTTTTTAATATCTCTCCAATTTCCAACCACACGCAGCTCTCCAGTTTCCTGAGCTAGAAGTAGTTTCTGTGCCTATAAATACTCTCAGTGAGTATCTCTTCACATGAGTTTGCCCAGACGTCTCTTAATTCACGTAAACTTTCACCAAGAACTTCCACTGCTTATCTACATGTATGGGACTGATAAAATTTATGAAGGATTCCAGGTTTTCTTCTTTCTATCCATTTAAAATCACAGGCTCATTCTTCTCATACAGACCGGCTATTATGATGGCCAGTTTAAAACAGGGTATTTCTTTAGTGTGCCTTAGCCTTCCAATTAAAGAAAGAAAAAAAAAATTAGATCTAAATATATTTAAGTTTAATCTCCAGAGCTGAAGTCCAATTAAGAGTGTTATGTACAAATGCCTTCTATCATTGCTTCTTCCATGTACAAATGCCATCTTCTATCATTGCTTCTTCCACTTAGCTTTAAGGCTCCTGTTTCTGCACAATCATAATGGCATTCATTATCATCACCATAGAGGCATTTGTCCTGGACTATCTGACTTTTCTGTAAGGTCTTTTCATCCTCCAGGCTGCTAATTACAATCTTGCTTCAGGTCTGACATTCATTTTCACTCAACTCCTCATATATGCTTCCATCACATCCTTCTTTTTGTTTTCTCTCTTCTCCTCTAATTAGCACAGTACTGGCTATCCCAGCATTTCCATTTCCCAGACAAAGCCACTCTAACCTCCCTTGCCATTATATGATCTTCTTAATGTCTTTCTGCCTTGATAGGTTCCATACTACCTGCAACATGGCAAAAGACATGTTCACACTCAACAGCTGTTTAGTGAGCTTCTTTGTCTACCAGACACATCATGACCAAAGACCAAATTGGTTTCCTATTGACCAGCCTTGCTTCTGCTGTGATTCTGCCACATGCCACCAGCTCTACCTTATGGGATTGCAGCCAGCTACTGACACTATTTTGACCTCCTCAATAAAATAAACTGCCAGAAGCAGAGTGCTACAAAAAGAAAGCATTATTAGTATCCGACAGATGGCCATTCTGAAAGGGAGTTGGTCTAAATAAGAGCAAAAAAACCCGTTGTTGTCTCATTGACAAGAAGCAAGATAAATACCTGAATTCTTTAGGTACTCTATACAAGACTACCACCACATTCAAAATATCATACAAGCATACATTTGGGGAAGCAGCAATTGTGAGCATCCAGAAAGGTCCAAACGCCACTTGTCACCCAAACCCATACAAGCTTTCTAAGTCAAACCATGAATGCCTCTGTCTGTTATACAGATGATCAGTGCATAACCTGTTCACTTGTCACAGGCTTCTTCAGCACACTGACATCATGTAAATAATGGGCCCACTTACATATTTTTTTCTCATCTAAACTGTTTCTCAGTGGAGGATTGTGAATTTTGGACAAAATTAAGTATGTTTGTGGAAAAAACCCAACACGACCCAACCCAAACGAAACAAAACCAAACCACAAGCTTTATAAAACACTAAGGTACTATCCTTGCCTTTGTTTTGTGGAGTAAAAATTTCACATTATTTGTCTCCTTGTATTTCCTGTAGTTCCTTTATGTAACACAATATGGTTTTTTCTTCATTTGTTGTCAGTTTGAACTTCTCTCTCCAAATGAAGTATCTCCAGTGCAGTAAATAATGAAATAGTCCCATTTCCTCTGGAAATACTTCACCAGACACATGCAAGAGCCATATTAACTGCTTTTCTTCAGATGGTTGGTAGGAATCCTTTTGTTTTCTTGTATACCCAGATCATCCCTTTATTCAGTGATTGTTAACTGAATAGCTTATACTTTTAAAAGTATTTTTTTATTCTTGTTCCTGAAGAGTCCAATCTGATATTGTTAAATCAAATTCCAATTCTATTACCTGACACAAAAGCTAGTAGGGTTTTTTTATGCGTGACATACTGATCCTCTTCTATACTTGTAATATGTTCCAACTTCCCACCATTTACAATCATTATTAGCTTATACCTACGATGTATTAAGTTTACCAACTATTTAAGTCCTAAAACCTTTCCACAATGCATTTTAAGTCTGATGTCCTCTCCTGTCAAAATAGTTTGTCATTAGGTCCTCACCTGCTCTTCTTTCCAGTACAAACGTCAGTGTTCTGCAGGAAATTACCTTGATTCCTTTTGTTCATATAGCTGAAGAATCTTATATTTACACCCAGCCAGCTGAGATGCTCTCATACTTTAGCTCTCACCTTTTTAGTTCACTGTTAGCACACGTGATGTATATCATGTGTGATCATATCCACTAAAATCTAGAAACCCTAATCACAGAATTCTCCAAAGAGATTGCACTTGAAGTAAATTGCACTAATGGCTGTTAAGATATCTTGTAAGATGACTAGAATTTTGAATAACTTTTAGAGAAGAGATCAGAAATAAGCAGTCCCAAAAGATTTCAGGACATTGCAGAAAGTACATGTCCTAATTTTAGGTGAATGTAGTATTCTGAGACATTACATATCCAGGTGTTTTTTATTTAGCTCAGCCCATTCTGAAATACTGCATTAAGATGAACAAATATAGGCCTTGGTAGTCAGCATCACAAACAAAACCATCTATAAAGGAAAACCAGAAACCCCTATGAGAGTTTACTTCATATTCATTTCTGCAGAGTGGGCTTTATTTCCAAATAAAACAAACCAAAGTCAATAGTATCTAATCTATATGGGGCAACAATGCCCACTGAGTATCATTCTTGCTATCACAATAAAAAACCTGATTTCCTGTGGCAGACCTAAATTCCTTTTTCTTTTTATAAATATGGGTAAATAATAACCTGATGGCCAGAAAAGTAAGAACTTTCTCTCTCTATATATAGCTACCATCATAGACAGATAGATAGATAACATATTAATTTTAGAGTAAACAAGTCAGCAAGTTACACCATTGACAACTTCCATCTGAGTTATTAACTGAATTCATTGAAGTAAAATTCTCTATATTTCTCAAACTGCAGTTAACGAATAAATAGACTCATAACAGGCAAAAACTGGGGAAAGAATTTGTTTATGAAGAATGAGTAATAAAAAAATCTGGGTTAAACCAGAAAACACCAAGAAGATTACAAAAGAACAATATGTTTATTCAGGAAAGATTGAAGGAGATTAGCCTTCAACTATACTGAAAAGAAAGAAAATAGCAGTTTCTTTAGTAAGAAAAAAAAAATGCAACCAATATACTAACTCCTTTTTCTTATCTGACCAAGAAATAGCAATGTAAATACAGAGCTAAATTCTCCAGACATGCTGTTTTGTTTGATATCATAATTTCACATGTAAAATCCTCATTCATTGCCTATTATATATGCAAGCTACTACAAACATCCTCATGTGACACAGAGACCCTCATGGCTCTGTGCTCTTACAAAATGCACCTAAGCTTACTTCTTAAACAAAATGCAAATTAACTAGCATTAAATAAAATTTAGTTCCTTTTGTGTGACCCCCATATCCTCCCGCAGTCACTTGTGTCCCTTTCAACCCAGCATAATTTCAGAATGATTTCAATATGTTCTAACATAGCACAGGGAAACAGCTTGCACTGAGCAGCAGGAGAGGGCAAAAGTGAGCTTTAAATACTATCTCTACACTCCCATTTTCATGGTATTTACATTATGGCTCCTGTCCAAGGCTCTGGTCCTGTGATTTCAAAGCAACAACAAAGCAGCAAGGGTGCAACATTTTGCTGTAACCTACAACATGAATCTTATTAAAATTCAGCAAAGAGCCTGTATGGGCTTCTTTTTTTTTTCTTTGTAGGTTCACTGCAATTGTATAGATGTTATAAATTTGCTGCTAAATTGGTTCATGGGACCTCACAGCACAGTTGATTTCACTTTTAGGAATGCTGTCAACATTAATTTCATTTTAGAAATAGGCTTAGTTTTTCTTATTAAAATGATAACTTAGTAAATATAAGTTACATTGTCAGTTTAAAGTATACTGTCAGACTTCTCTGAATTCTATTGAGCACGTACAATTAAAATAGCTTATTTGTTTTGCAAATTTAGTCCAATTTAACTGTTCTTGATCCAGATCCCTGTCATAGCAAAATCATTCCTTTCATTATTTCTTTTCCACCCTGACTCCTCACTTGAAAAAAAAAAAAACAACAAAAATCTTGATATTCAGATACACATTTATGAAATACTCTCCTACCTTCTCTCTCCTTTTCTCATCAACAGCTTTTGGGGAGCCTATGTAGCATTTATATGATGTTTGCTTGTGTATAAGTGCTGGTTCACGACATTTCTTCCACTGGTATATGCCTCCTGACAGTCACAAGCTGGTGACTCGCAGATCATTATGTGGAAGGCAAAGGCAGCTGAAAAAATGTTATACCAGAAGGCAGTCTGGTCACAGGTTAGGGGGAGCTGCAATTACTTGAAGTGTGGCAGTTTGATGATTTGTTAGCCTAAAACATGGCAGGATGCATTTCCCTGGAGTCCAACAAAGAAAACTGCCGAAGACACACTATATAAAAATGTTCAGGAAAGGATCTTACACTGGATGAGTTTCTCTTAAAGAATTCCCACATAAGCTTCAACTTAAACAGCGATACAAGCCTTATTCAGAATCTCAGTTATGCTAAATGACACCTTTTCTTTCCAATTAATACATGCCTTTGAATACAGATGTATCATTTTGCTAATAACAGGAGTCTTTGTCAAAGAATATTTAAAGTCTGGCAATGTGAAGTAAGAATTGCAGGGTTTTGTAAAGAACAGAACTTTGCAAAAGAGTGAAATCTTTGACCCAAGACTCTAAAGAAGGCTTTCAAAAAACTATTGGAATATTGAGGAAAAATAGTGGAACTTAATGCTGGTTGCATTTGCAGAACTGACATTTACCTCACATTTCCTCTCCAAACAATTTGAGGCCAGGAATTTGCAACCACTTTGGTGTGCATTTTAGAGCAAGTGTGCAGCATCAGGACGCAGGGCTGCCTAGAAAGGGTGCCGAACTTACAGTCACCACCATTTCTTTTGAGTTGGGTTTAAAGACAGTGCTTAAATCCTCAAGACAGGCACTTTTTAATAGCGATAAAATTGTAATATCTCATAAATATTTGAACTGCCAGTGCTGCATTTTAAATACATAGCATATGAATTTTTAAAAGTACAATCACTGGCCAACATGGCCTGTCCCACAAAGTGTACAGCATGTGCTCTTTGCACTGAAGTCTGAACTGAACATACCTTTTACATTGCCAAGGTCTTTGGTACTGAAGATTGAGTCCTGGTTCCATACAATAAATGAAGTTAGTTTTGCAAGATGTGTACTGTTTATAATGGATGCATATGTATTTACACACCAAATAGTTTCCAAGGCAGCATTTCTTGCAAAAAATTTTTAATGAGTACAGTTCTGGGTTTTCCAGTAAAGGGCTGTAGTATCACATGTTTTAGCACTTTTGTAGTGTGATTTTGTAGTGTTTTGTAGTGTGCAAAGAAATAATACCAGCCGTCACATGTAGTATCTCATTTTTCACAGTGTTTATGGTGCCCTAATTCATAAACTCCTGGTCCCATTTTCACACAGGTTCTTGGTGCTTTCTCTCACATCCTGCCTCGTTGTATGAGCAATGGCAGTCAAACTTCCAATATCAGCACATATATTATCTTTTCAGTCTCTGCTTGTATTTCCCTCTGCTCTGATACCTTTAACATTTAAGCTGCACTAGTTATTTATATTTTTATACATTATATAGATTATATAAATTACCAGTATGTACTAAAGTTTAGAGAAAAGACAAACTGTCTTGTCTCCTCTTAGGTAAGCAGTATCTCCTCTTCCTACCTGTTCATTACCACTTGAATGGATGAAAGTGAACTATTCAACAATTTCTTACATGGCTACCTACCTAAGATGATGGAAAATTGTAGCTGAATTGGATCCATGGGTGCAACTTCAATATAAACAGAAAAAAAGTACAGGAAACAGAATACAGAATAAACAGGGCTAGGTAAAGACAGCACTACAAATCCCACAATTCAGGAAATACACAACTTCTGAAATTAACTAAGACTCCCTTAAAGCTATACAGAGACTAAAAACTCCTGGAGGTTCTCTGATAGATCTCAATACAATAGTTCTCTCTGTACTATAATTGGCTTTCCTTTGACTGTACAAATTTTCAATATCTGTTTTTGACAACTCCAGATGCTATGAAAAATAAGGGTAAACAACAATTAAGCAAAAATAATGATTAATAAATACTAGTATTTCTGAGAAATAAAGTGTACCAAATATGACTTGCACATAAGTGGAAGTACTCTTAATGAATATGTAGGAAACACTGCATGAAATAATACAGCAGTATGAAAATAGGATCCTACCCCAAAACTTTCAGGCTCTTCGATGATTTATATTGTGTAGAAATAAGCAAAAGAGGACAAATGAAATAGTTCAGGCAAACCATGTCCAACTACAACTGGACAACATTCACGTGTTGAAGGGCATCTTAAAATGAAACAAAAGCTTCCCAGAATTTTGCCTTGTTTCAGCTAACAGGAAAAGTCCAGAAAGAGATTGCATTCTATTTGTCAAAATTACATTCCTCATTAACCATCTTTTCTCAGGAATAGTTCCTTTAGGACCTTCTAAGAGACCAACATTTGTGAACATATTGCATTGTTTATCAGAGTGGCCAGGTCACCCCCACCCATGTCTGCCTGGAGCTGCTGCCCTTTCAGGCCGTGTCTGTAACAGCAAATTAAGTTGTGACAAGAAGCACTTCAAGGCTATCGAATTTGTCTATGCTGTGAAACTGCCAGCATGTTTTGTCACACGGTTTTGACCCAGGCTTGTAAGCACTAACAGTTCCTGGGCAGAGTCCAGGACTTACCAAAGGATGGAGACCTTTCCCAAGAGATCTGGATGTGTCTGCTCTCTTTCAGAGACTGAGAGAGTTTAAATGTATGGACAAAAACTATTCCATACCAGGTGAATACCATGCCAAAGGACAGTCTTAGAATGTTTCATTTACTAATAAGTTGAATCCAGAGAAATCTCAGATTCTAGCACTGGAACGGTGTCCCCATGGAAGTGGTCATGCCATCATTTGGACAATCCTCTCAGGCATGTGGTGTAGCTCTCGGGGTGCTCTGTACAGGGCCAGGAGTTGGACTTGACGATCCTGATGGGGCCTTTACAACTCAGCACACATTCTATGCATCTACACTACTCTCTTCAAATCACTTTGTCTGATGTATTACAGTATACACATTTGATTTTCATGCTGAGATGAGGAAGTTTCATTTTTTATATTAGATTTACTATTTAATATCTAAAAATATTGTGTGTTCAATGTTGCAGCTACACATTGTAACCAGCAGCTGAGAAAGGAATAATGAAATATACTTCGCAGTGGCTATCGCAGGAATTAAAAACACTCAGATGAGACAGATGAGACAAAGTCAGGACCTGAAAATCCTGTGATGAAATATGTGCTACATTTGCTATCCTCTTTCTTCATATACTACTCCTACCTCCACTTTTATTGCTTCAGCTTTCACCATCTTTCTACTGAACCAGTGTATTTAGTGATTCTTGAACTGATTCTTATAGCCCCAGTTAGTGTTCCAGGGTACTTCTGCAACATTGCACTGCCTCCATGCTTGACAGTTACTGCGGGATACCCCCCAAAGACTTCAATACCAAGGCAATCCTCATGCATATTGGTACTCCGACAGACCCTTCTACTACCTGCACACACACACACACACACAAACACACACACAGACAGAGGTTTTTTTTTTTTAATCTGAATCCTCTTTACTGCTAAAGAACTGCTAGGAAGCTTGTAGAGAAAAAACCAGGTGCCTAATACTTACAGATTTTTTTTTAATTTTACAGTTACAATAGTTTTAATTATTGAATGATGGCATTTCATTTTCTCAGTCAGCTTATAAAAACTAGGCCTCACTTAGTCCCTAAACTCTACGATGATTTATAGAAGCTGTTGATGTGAAGGAAGCAACATTTTGAGTATCAAATGAAACTGTCACAGACATGTCTAAGAAGGATATGCTGACACAAGCAGCTCTTATCCTGTCTTCTCTAGGAGGATATCTTTCTATGTGATTATTGCACCTAGACCTTCAAGTCTATGGCTAGTCCCAGGGAAAAGCCATCTAAGCAGAAAAAGGCAGTGCTGTGTTCTTATTTGATATTTGCAACAAAGTGCTACAATCAGATACGGAGGTAGGAATGTAGTTATAACTTTTTTGTGCAATAAACAGATCACAGAGGGAAAACTTGATACTTCACTCCTCAGATAAAATTTATACTGAAATCAGTTTGAAATCACTGAGATTTTTGATCAAGTAAATTTTAAAAATGACCCAAAGATGAGGTATGGATAAACTCTCAGTTAAATATGTTAACCTGTCTTTGCAAATTTTATGCTTTCTTCTAAGAGCCAGTATCTGGACTTTATTTTTCCTTATTTTCCTCCCTATTCCATGGTTTCTTTTGACACGTTAGCTAACAAATTCTAATGTCCAAATAAGCATATAATTTATTCATAAACTCTTGCAGGAAGTTATTTTTATTATAGGATTGACAGTTCATGAAAGTAATGCAAGGCTTTATAGCACCACAGCTACAGACAGATTTAAAAGGTTCTTATTTTTATTTTATGATTTACACACCTCTGAGCTTTTAATAATTTTAGTTAGAATGTATTGTCTGAATTAATATTGAGAAGTCATTTTTTAAAAATTCAGTGTAAGTTTGAAAGTGAGAAAATCTTATAGCCTTCTAGTTCCAGCTCTTCCCTTTAATATTACTTATTCAAACCAAATGGAGAAAAAATATATTACTTTTTATTATTTTACACTGTAAAACATCTTAAAGCCCTTTAATGGACTTTTATCCTGTGTATGTATGTGCTGCATACAGGCAACATTTCTTTACAAAATTTTTGTATAGTTTCAATGGAGAAATCAATACCTTTTTAGGTAAAGCAAAATTTTTTTTGATTCCTGTCCTCTAAAAGGTAAGAGAAATGTTAATATTCTGTCTTCCTAATGTCCATAGCAGATTGTCACAGTTATAATGTGCTGTGAAACAAAATTTCAGGGCCAGATGGTGGTCCTATGACAAGGACCAAGTGTTACCACTAACCAATATGGCACTTGAACTCTGAACTTCTTTCAATTCCAGTAGTAAATACTGAGGAAAGAAGGTGGCTCAGAAGGAAAAGAAGCAAATGTGACAGTGCTCCCACCAGGCTCTTTCTGACCATTTGAAATTTATATTACAGCAAGGACTAGATGGAGCCCCATCCTCCCTGACTTGGAAAATGAAAGAAGACAGTTAAATAATAAGACACTATTGCCTCCAAGCAAGAAAAAACTTCAAACAAACAAAAGACTTCCAGGGCATCCCAGCAGTAAACAGCATCTACCTCAATCTGATAACACTTCCTAGTTCACCTGTGATAATTTCACTATGAATTTTATTATTAAATAATGACTCTGGTTCCTTGAGTGCCCATGCTGACTTTAAACAAACTCGTAACCGTCACTGGTAAGCATATGAGAATCCTATTCTGACCTAATCTGCAAGCTCCAACAGGCTTCAAGTTGAACACAAAGTATCTTGTTGAAAGCACTATTAAACAGGAACTTTAACCAAGAAGAATATGTACAAAATTGTAACAGGACAAATTGGATTGGATCAACTGTGCGTCTAGCTAGGGAATTTCAGTGACTTAACAGCATTACTGTTTACATATTTCTGCATTTTATTTTCGAACGAGAATAGCAGAGCAGCATCATTCGACGTATTTCTTCACTTAAGTGCATGGCAAAGTAATTAAGTTCTGATTTTGTCATTCAGAACACATTTAAAGTTGCATCTCCAGTCTTCTGACTTTATAAAATTGGGAGATTTTCAATAATATTTTATTTCATATATGTTGAACATCAGCTATCCCAAGACGCCACTGAATAGTTTGTCGCTGATTTTGAGGGAAGTGTTATAAGCTCTGCAAGTGTTATAACATCATGTTTCTACTCAGATTTAACACCAAATCACACTCTCTATAATTCATTTAATTTTATATTCTATCTAACATAAATTGTCTTTCATAAATGAATAAATGAAATGGAAATGGATATTGCAAGAGCACTATTCATTTTAGAAAGTTATTTGCATAACAAATAAAAATAATAAAGTATAATATAGTATAGACACAAGCTACATATATAGACAATGCCTATTAAGAACAATTCTGCTCTGGATATAACTTAGGAGTTGGGTAATAGTGCTCTATTTCAGATTTTGTGCACTAAAATAGCTTTCTGAGATCCCTTACTGATATTATTGAAAGTCTCAGAGGTGCAACAATCAAAGGATTTACTAGCAAGCTTAACTGCAACACAATGCTCCGACACAAAACACTCCATCTAAAAAGCACAGACAGCTATAAGTGAGCTGTTGCAATTTGAGTTAATTTGGCAATGACAAGGCCTTTTAAGAACTGACATTAGAAATTTAGCGGGAAAAAAAAAACAAACAACCACCAACTCAAATAAAGATGCAGTGCTGGCTGGGATAAAAACCTTTCATATGAAAGTGTGATCTGAAGCCTTGTCTCTAACCCTACATCCTGGCACATGACTCTTCATGAAGCACGAAGGTCTCTTCTATGCTCCGAGCCTCTGTTTCCTCTTCCCTAAGGAGCACAGAGCTCTTGGGTTTGTTTCAATCATTTTGGTTGCAAGTTTTTTCAGGCAAGGACTGTTAGAGCCTGTTTGGACTCTGATGTCAATGCCATGCAAAGAACAACAAAATACATTTTGCTGGATCTGGGAAGAATACAGCTGCTACATCCTATCTATGCCAGGGATAGACCTGAACACATCTAGATCACTGGATGGCTTTGAGCTAAGCATTTGTGACATGGAGAGGCGAAAAATATACTGGTGTCAAACTAATCACATGACAATCTTGTAAACTTACATTGCTGCTTTCGCTAGGAAAGGCATGAACAATAAAATCTACTGTAATAGTTACCTGGTGATTAAAAGAAGAGCTATGTAAAAGCTATAATATTAATACAATTTTATTGCTCCATTATTAAAAAAAAAGGCAATGCAATCTCCAACATTAAGCTATTACAATGAAACCACATGTTATTGAAGTGTTTTTATATATATATATAAATACATATATAAATAGATATATATAAAAATCACGTTTTATTCATGTGATACATAGTTACTTAGTATGTACCACTGTTTTACTAATGATAATAGTGATAACCTAAGCTTAAAAAGGTTGAGAGGCAAAAAGTGTATGTTCCAGTTCCTAGAGGGGACAGGACAACAAATTATTTGAGATACCAAGGGCTGAAGCCTAATGAGATAGAGTCTAGAGAACCCTGGGAAATGCTCCATTGTACTATATTAAGAAAATATTCAATTTATCTGCTGTTTAAATCATGCTAGATGAACTGGTCAGATTTGAACTAAGATTTTCTGAGACTTAATGGCTGCCCATCATTAAATGAATTTTAAATTATTTGTATTCATGGGAAAAAAAAAAAAAAAGAAAATCTGGGGTTTAAGGCTCTTACAAATGTCTCACAAAGGAAACACTGCTCAAAATCCTCAAGCACCCCAGGAAGATCTGAAGCTTTAACTCCACATTATTAAAGGTCTTGCTATTCCTCCCTCTCCATTTAGTATCACCCTATCACCCAAGAATGAGGGGATGCAAGCATCAGTGAATCTGTCCTAAATCAAACCATGTCCTAGGGTGCACCAGGCACAGCTGGGCAAGGGAAGGGGTTGTCCTGCTCTGCACTGCACTGGGCAGCTTCACCTCAAGTCCTGTGTGTGGTTTTGGGCACCATAATACAAAAAGGACACAAAGGTATTAGAAAGCATAGAAGAAGGGGGACACGGGTGGTGAGAGGCCTTGAGGGGAAGACATATGAGGAGTAGCTGAGGGCACTTGGTCTGTTCAGCCTGGAGAAGAGGAGACTGAGGGGAGACCTCATTGCAGCTACAAAACCCTTGGGAGGGGAAGAGGAGGGGCAGACACTGATCTCTGGTCTCTGATGACCGGTGACAGGGCCAAAGGGAATGGGATGAAGCTGTGTCACAGGAGGCTTAGGTTGAATATTAGGAAAAGGTTTCTCACCCAGAGGGTGGTTGGGTGCTGAAACAGGCTCCACAGGGAGGTGGTCATGGCACCAAGCCTGACAGAGCTCAAGAAGATTTCGACAGGACTGACAGGCACATGGAGTGACTGTTGTGTTGGTCCTGTACAGGGCCAGGAGTGGAGTCTCTCCCAACTCAGGACATTTTATGACTCTATGGAATAAGTTTTGGCTATCATTTATTTTTGATGAGAGCTTGTGGAAAAGGACAGCTATGCCTTGGCATCTCATTTTTCTCCACTAGGCATCTTTCTACTGTCTCTTAAGTTATAGGCAATGAATGAAGGGTTTTTCATGTCTGGGTAACACTATCTCTTTGCACATATTTTCTTTCTCAGCAGAAGATGGAAGATGTTTCAGATGATCAGGACTACAGAGCAAAAATTATGCCTTCTGTTTCGCATCCACTATCATAGCTCCTACATGAATTAATAATTTTTTAAGGGAAGACACCAGATCCTAAAACTGGTATTTCAAGGTACTTTGATATAATACGTATCACTTTCAATAGTCTACATATTGCACAGATGTTTATAGTCACTGCACAGATATTAATATCTGTCAACCTGTATAATTTCCAAAAGGAATTTAATTCATGTTAAATAACTGTACTTCAATGCCTTAAAAATACTGTTTGCACTCTAATATTCAAGACAGAAAAACTATGCAAGAAATAATTAACTGCTATTTCATTCCTATGCTCACTCTGTCTCTATATGTAAGGGTTATAACACTCAATGCAAACTTAGTTGTGCAAATGCTATCAAAACTACTACAGTTTACTTCATTCACAGAATTATTTTTTAGCTTACCCAAATCTGTAGCTTAATTCTTTTTTCATTTTTGAAAACCGTTTTTACTTTGAAATCGATCCCAACCGTGCTTACAAATGCAGATGTAAAGGAATCGTCAGCATATCGGAACAAAAAGGAGGTTTTTCCCACACTGCTGTTGCCAATAATGAGCAGTTTGAACATGTAATCAAAGTTCTGGTCAGATGTATCTTTCTGGCCATATCTGGAATCTTGAACGGATGCCATCTGTAATTCAAAATAAAAAAGAAATATCTTATTGTCTCTTTTATCATAAAAATGGAAACACTTAGATTTTATCAAAGTTTTTCAAACCAAGTATCAATGAAGCTCAAGAAGAATATCTTCTTGAAAGATTAGTAATGTGTATGCTTCAACGTGAACTTCAATAAATTCACAGAGGTCTAATTCTTTATTTTTTTTGTGATTCTTGTATCTAGTAGTAGTTCTGGTAGCAAAAGAGGTTGTAAACATGACTGGTGACTGGTATCAAAACAAAAAATAATAATTCTAAAAATCCAGGACAGTTCTTGAGTATACCACTAAAAATATTTGTTTTCTGAAAATGTGATGAATAGATGGTGAAAATACAATGACACTTCATTTGTATAAGAGACAAATAAGAGATCAGTGCTGAGTTTTGACACAGTAGATATATTTCCTAACAGAAGCTTAGTAAGTTTTACATCTAATAAAATTCTTGAACCATTTATTTTACTGTAAATACATTGCTATGTTTTGCCATGCCTATAAACTAACTCAAACATTTGGCCTTTACCAGATTTTAGTTCTCATACCATTAAACAGTGAGTATGCACACCTCTGAAATAAAGTCTTGACTTTTTTCCAGTACTAGTATATTCTGTAGTTATTTTAATTTGCAATATTAATGCAACATCATCATAAGTGGCAGTTAGAAATACAGAATATTAAGGCTTGGAAGGGATGTTAAAGATCATGTAGTCCCAGTCTTGCTGTCAGGGACACCTCGCACTAGACCAGGTTGCTCAAGGCCTTATCTAACTTGGCTTTAGCCACCATCAGGACTAGGGCATCCAGAACCTCGCTGGGCAACCTGTGCCAGAGTCTCACCAGCCTCACAGTAAAGAATTTCTTCCTAATGTCTAATCTAAATCTCTCTCTTTCAGTGGCAATCCATTACTCCTTGCCCTGTCACTCCAGTTCCTGTCAGAGAGTCCCTCTCCAGCTTCCCTGTAAGCCCCTTCAGATACTGGAAGGAGTCTGTGAGATTTCCACACAACCTTCTGTTCTCCAGGCAGAACAGCCCCAACTTGCTCAGCCTATCCTCATAGGTGGGGTGCTCCAGACCTCTTATCACCCTCCTGGCCTCCTCTGCACTTGCTCTAACAGCTCCTTGTCATTATGTTGAGGACCCCAGAGCTGGATGCAGTGCTCCAGGTGGGGTCTCAGCAGAGCAGAGCAGAGCAGAGCAGAGCAGAGCAGAGCAGAGGGGTAGAACCCCTCCCTCAGTCTGCTGGCCAATGCTCCTTTGGATGCAGCCCAGGATTCCCTTGGCTTTCTGGGCTGTGAGCGCTCACTGCCGGCTCATGGTGAGTTTTTCATCAGCCATCACTCCCAAGTCTCTCACTGCAGGGCTGCTCTCAATCACTTCTCTGCCCAACCTGTGGGTGTGTCTGGGATTGCCATGACGCAGTTGTACGACCTTGTACTTGGCCTTGTTGAGGTTTGCAGTGGCCCATCTCCCAGCTGTGTCGTCCCACTGGATGACCAACATTTTGAAATTTGACTTCTTAAAATACAGTTTTTAATCCATGTAAAACACCTGAATAAGCACAGATTATTGAATACTGTTAAAGAGCAAACTATTTTGCTCTAGGGACTTCAAAGATCATAGATTTCATTTATATAAAGTACACCTTAGGCTTTCATGAAAATTGCAGAGATTAGCGTGAAAACCTGACCAAAGTTCTACCTAGGTTGCTCAAAAACAAATGGCAAAAATAAAGAACTTAAGAGTGTTTCAGCTGAGTTTTTATGAAAAAATATCAAGTCATTTGAGAGCCTGTGGAAGTTTTTTAGATGTGATTATTCTAAGAACAACACTTTTGCATGCTTATTTGAGACAGAAAGACAGACACCATAACCTAACCTAAAGGCTTACAGAAAAGCAGCTCATGTAAAAGCTTTCTAATTTAGGCATCTCAGGATGCATTTGGGCAATCAGAAAGGACAACAGGAACCAAAGTGAGAGCTGTGCGTTAAGTCACACTCTCAGCAAAATTTTAGTTACTGTATAATTGTTTTAGATAATTCTGCTATCTCATAGCATCAAAAGCATTGTGCCAGCTTCTCTGGGCTACTGAAGAGGCATATCAGAGTGGGGACAAAAAGTTCTGAAGAAGACATCGGAATTAGCAAGCTTTTAATACAAAACTCAGCGTTGGATTTATACTTCATAAATTATACAGTAGGGAGTGTTTGACTTCAGAATTTTGTTTCAGAATTACCTTTTCATTAAACGTAGTATTGAGTACCTACACGCTTGCAACCCAAGTGTTCGCATTGGCCTTAATATTTATTCACTTCTTCCCCAAGTATGCAACAAAGAAGCTTTAGAATAAAAACCTGAATATTGCCAAGCATACACACTACTAATCTTTCAGCTTTCTGATTTCTATAGAAAAGACATAAACCTTCACTACCGTCCCATATTGCATAACTATTTTGGGATATTTTGCTTAGAACGTGAGCAAAGGGAAATCAAATGTTGTTTAAATGAGTCTACTCACAAGTCGCTATAAAGCAGTATAACACAGGACATGCTGATGTCGTGTACACTTTGCAACAACAAGTCAATGAAGTCCATCAGACCAAAGACTGCAGTGCCTGTGGGTGCCAGATGTGTGACCACAGTCTATTGCCACAGCAGCCTGTTCCCCTTCTGGCTCCACTCTGTTGTGCTGCAGCTGAAAGCAGTAGTTACCCCTTGTAGCAAGGATGAATATCATATTCTTTCCTGATTTTATTTCCTAGGAAGCCTTTCGCATAGCTTTTTCAACCAGCTTAAGATTTACAAAAAGAGGTTTAAGCTTTTTTGCTACCCTGATTCCTATGAAGCTTCCAACTCATCCCCATATACTTTAATGCCTAACACTTCAGAAACAGTATGATTCAGTGAGCAGAGAAATCAGGAGACCTGGATTCTAATAATAGTCCTGCTCAACCATGTACATTGTGTAGCCTTCCTGAGTAAGAATGTGTTTCCTGTGGATAGTTTTAAATGCAGACTTTACCCACAGAATTTTCAGTGCTCCTCTAAATTAGCGTGGTTATATGCATTACTCATGTAGCAGTTTCCTTAACATTTCTGGAAAAAAAAAATTTAAAAACTCAACACCTTCAATGTGCCAAGAACTTATGAAGTCATTACTTGCAGTATCACAGGCAGAATTACAGGCATGTTGAACGTATAATTGAAGCTATTTTTATTTCAGGGGCAGGAGCATGTCTGCTTATTACAGGATGTAAAAGGCATAGGAAAGGCACAGGAAAGGACTAATTTCTCCAAAAGGACTAGTGAGGTAATAATTGAAACTATTTGCAGAGACTAACTTCAGCCTAGTGAGCCAGTCTCCCTAGACCACTGAGAGTGATCCTTTCTCCTGTCCAAAACTCAAATGAGCCTGCACTAGTGTAAAGAAACATCAAACTCCGTGCAGTTCCTAAGACTTTGCCATTACTTCCCAAATTCACTCCTTCTGTAGTAAGCAAAGAGACTCTTCCAAGCGCAATCCACTTTATGCTTACAATCTAAATGATACCCTAAAGGAATATCTGTATTTCTGCTGGCTCTAAGAGAAATACAGATGCTTGGTCCTCTTGAACGTTTCGAATAAGCCTGTAGTGCTTCTCTTTCTTAAATGCAGGCTGTTGACTTAAAAATTAAGTATGGAATGCTCTGTAATCCACTTCCCCAGGTATTAATATGTCAGTTCACTCCTGATAGCACCTGTTCCTACTATTGGAGGCATTGGTAAAATATGAAGAAGAGTGTGATGATACTATGTTCCTCCTTCGGAAATTATGCTGGAAGCAATCACTAGGAATGCTATGTTCCCACCTGCAATCAAACACTACATACATGGATAAGAACCAAATAAACCTCACTAATGTTATGATATTCTGTTTCCAATAAAGTGCATACCTTTATTTTGACAAAGTTCTTTTCTCAAAGGTTAAATGGATATATTAAACGAGCACCACTTTCAACAAAACACACTGAGTTTTCTCTTCAGTACAATTTTGCCCTTATTTAGTAAAATTGAAGAGAAAATCCACAGGGTTATTTTCATTAGCACCAAAAGCAGTCTCAAGCCATTTCCTAGAGGACTTAGGACAGATTTGAGAGTTGACTGAGAAGTCTAAGCTCAAGAGAATGAACAGAAAACCTATAGACAGGAGATCTCACATGCTTGCTCCTTATCAAAGCCAGAAAGAGTTATGTTGCCAGTTTGAATATGGTGTAAGGACAAATAAAGGATAGTTGTATGCTTCCCTGCTTACAGCACATCTCTAAACTCTTTAAACATGGATTATTTAAGGGCATAGGCAAGTTCAATCATTAAGCAGACTCTTCTATGCAGACACAGGTACTTTTCAAGTCTCGTGTTTAGCTATTTCCTTGATCCCAAAAGAAGAGGTGAAAATAGAGCAGGGTTGAGAACAAATGTCAGAAAAATTGTGTTTACCTGCCACCTTCATGATCGTAACAAAACACTTGGCTATGTTTCTCTTTATGTCTTGGCAGGCCTCATTCTTTGGTAGAATCAATTTGAACAGCTTTCTTACTTCAGCAGAGCAGGATGCTGTGACCTCTCTGGCCTGCACACAACTTCAGTTTGCACTTATATATGCACCCCACTCTACATACTTAGTGTAGGATGATTTGCCCCTGGAAAATATGGTGCAAAAGGCAAGAAAATCTGACATTGAAAACACTGAGATTCATTCCTTCCGGACTTCAGCAAATATGTTGTTTTTTTAAAAAAACTCTAATAACAAGCATGTCTTAAAGGAAAAGAGCAACATTAAGTCCAGAGAAAATGCCTTCCTTCTCTGTACAGTGAGGATAGATAGAGACTGATTAGTGAACTTACAGCTGTTTCAAAGTGCAACACTCTCTTTCTATCTAGTGTTGTTACAGTCCACTCCTGAAAGTGGGGTAACTGAGGTCCTTTTTAATATATCCCTTCAGTCAGATTAGAGTGAAACAGAACCGACTGACCAGTGTTTATACATACATTGTTGCATTGAAAAGATAAATGCTTCTTTCTTATATACAGGGTAGAATTATTTCTATTTCTTTCTATACAGCAGCTGACTTTAGCTGATATTTTAGTAAAAAACAGAGTTTCCTGCATATGCAGCCTTTTGCGAGGTGATCTTTCTGTCTTTTGTAAAATATAATTAGTCAAACATAATCAATGGATATTGAAACAATGGAATACAATGGAAAAATTCAATCACTGTAACTTACCAAACAGTATGTAGGATGTGCAAGTGAGTGACACTCACTGCACATAGCTGTCTTTCACGTGTAGATCAATTTACATCATCAGAGTAGTTAAAATGTTACCAAAATCCTTGTGTATAAGAACACTGTGACAAATAACCCAGTCATGAAGAAATTAATTACTTTTCAGGTGAAATATCAGGCTAATCTAGGGGCTGGATTTTATCCTTAACTCTTTCACAGGCGTCCTATGACTTTTGTTTTCTTGTTTTCTACATCTTGCGCAAGATGCTTTAATCTCTTGCATTTTTGGTGTCATCTCAACAAATACATTGATATCCACAGATGCAGACCACAGCCAATTCTCACAAATCCTTATCATTTATTTTTTAACCAATTAATAAGAATTAACAGGGTTCAGTAGACAATGCACCGGCCACTTATGTGGAATTTACTGATTGCGAGCCATCTGCAGAGCACAGCTTGTAAACTAATGTACTTGGCAGCATCAGGAAAAGCTTATCTGCTTCAAGGTATTATGAGGTCAGAATCATGTATATGCGTAAATGTATCACAGCCCAATTAGAAACACATAGCTAGAAATGCAAAGGGTTTTTTTAAGCAGAACACTGAAAGGCAAAGTTGGGGAATATCAAGAAGATACTGAGATATTAGGTCTAAAACACTTCAGAGAAGCTCCACTTGCTTCATATCAGCAAAACTAGAATGAATATGGCCACACTGCCAGGAGCTGCCCAGGACAGTAGAATGTGAGCAGTTTTGGCAAGGCTGTTATACCTGGATTCTTGTGGTGAGCCAGGGAATTATCTCTCATTTCTCTTTCTTTAACCTAAATTTACTTTGTCTATGAAAAGGGTAGCTTAGGAAGCATATTTCTAATTCCCACTCTAGGTAGCATGTAAAAAAACCCCTTCTTCAAATAATGGCAAAACCAGAGATACAGTCCTAAGTCACTTAGTCTAACGCAGCATGTTAGGAGGCCATCAAAACAGTGCAGCTATGAAAAGGAAAAATAAAAGTTGTGTCAGCCCAGGTACTTCAGAAGAAATAAATTTAGATTTACCAGGGAATATGAAAGAATTAAAATGAGATGGCTAAAGCCTTCTGCCATTTACTCTATTTAGTGCAGCACTCAGGGTCATGAGACTCAGAAAGACTATGTACCTTTTTGTTTGCCAGAGAAGCTGCATCAGGCTAAGGGACTAAGTAAAATACTAATGCCACTGTCCAGGGCACTGGTGAGACAGCATAAGTGACAATTCTGATCAAGTGTGTTTATGAAAGCCAAGTTCAAACAGGAAAATACCCAGAAAGGTTAACAGGAAGATTGGAAAAAAGAAGAGCTTATCTTATGACAGAAATAAAAATTAAACAAAACCAAACCAAACAACCAAAAAAGCAGTAAACAAAACATGACCTTGTTTCTCTGGATAGTAATCTGGTCATGATGCAATGAGAATGATCTAGACTGATGTATACTGGAGCAGACACTGGGTGTTATCAACAGTATAAACTAACCCTGAGTGCCTCTGATTAGTAAGTATCTAACCAGCAGGTGAACAAGATTCCACAGTACATTTCCAAAAAGGGGGAGTGACAGAAGGAGGACTACAGACTCTAGATGCAGCTAGATCAGTTAACTAAAAGGTACATATAAGTTTCTCTGTGGACTCAGTGGCTTGGCAGGCTCTTGTATTCCAGTGCATCTAATATGAACTAACACTGACATATCGAATAATTTTGCTGAGTGATAGGAGCTGAATTGTCATGCAGACTCCTGTATCTAATAGCTCTGAAAGGCGTTTTTTTCATCATCGTTTTATAATAACTTCTTAAATATCTGTAAAGCAGCATTTTGGCTTGGTCTTGCCCTTCTCCATTGTGTTTGGATGTGTCTGCTATAAACGCACCTTGTCTAGACATACCCATTGCCAGTGACAACAGGATACGAAAAACTGAGGAAAATAATTTTCATTTCTCTCCTTGGCAAAGCAGATAATTCACAAATTACCTTCCACTTCCTAATTTTTTTCCCCTCAGCCACCTTTGAAATGATCTGATGTCCTGGCAAGTGGAAGAGAGTATCTCTAGAGATCTAGTATTTTCTACAATCTGCCACCATTAATGTCCATATGCTCTAAAAAACACCACAAACAGGTTAGCCAAACTACAGTTCTTTTTGTATTTTGGCAAAGTGCAGGTGTGTGGAAAATCTGCATGCTACAATCAGACAAGGAGTGAAACTAGAAGCGAGTGAATTGGTGTATGAATCACTGAGAATTTCCCACTGAATCTTCACTTTTGAAAGTATCATGAAAGTCTTAGGGACACTACTGGGAAAGATAGATAGACATCTCAAGTAATTCAGACCAATTTCTAAAAGAATATGCAGAAACCATACCAAATTCAATGTTTTACAGAAAAGAAAGTTCACTCCTTTTGAACTTAAGAACTCTCCATGGCCATAAGCACTCCTAAGACTTATATTTGTTCTTTGAAAACATGGCTAATAAAATGAAAAATAGTCACAAACTGTGATCCAGATTCAGTTACATGCAGCAGATGACAGCAGCAAACTTTTACACTAGGCAACTGTTTCCTGGAAGGACTACTTTCCTGGTAATTGTTGGCCCTTCCTACCTTCAGAGAAATGGCATGAGCTTGAGATTGAAACAAAGAACTCACAAACATAGAAAGATGCAACAGTGCTCAGGCTGTTTTTTTTCATCCTGCTTAACTATTTTAACATCTTAGTTTTCTTTTAAATTATTGTTTGATGGAAATGTAAAAAAAAACCCCAAATTCTTACACGCTCCTCTGAGTTGTTTTTGATGTGATCAAAAGACATACACTTGATCAGTCTTTCTCTTGTTCTGCAATTCAGACATGGTAGCTCTGTAACAGACTGTTACAAATTGTTGTGTGCAAAGAAGCAACTGCATTCGTTTCATGTACTAGGAAATCACACAGCTAAAAAAATAAATCTAGCAATTAGTTCAGCCAGTCTAAACCCTATTTGAACAAGGTTCAACTGTATAAGCCTAATGCTGGAAAACAAAAGATTCTGCGGAAGAAGAATCCAGAACAGAAAATTGTTTTGCTGGAATCATTAATAGGAATAATAGATGGGTATGCTGGGAATAATGTAAGTAGAAGAAAGAAAAAAAAAAACCTGCAGAAACTACAACTGAAAATCAAAATATGTGTGCCAGGCTATGTTTTCACATTTTGGAAAAATCCAGATGCATATGATTATAATTTTGAATGGGATACGCTTAAAAATAGACACTGTTTGACCACGTCAGCAGTCTTGAAAAGACGGAGTTTATTGGGGGGTTTATAGCTGTCTTCTGTCTCTCTTTATTCTGAGGCTGCATTTCTGCTGACTTTTACTTAATTATATTTAACAATAATTCCATTTTTCTGAAAATCTGGGAAAAAAACAAGAAGCTGTTCTCTGATTGTTGAGTGAATTTTTTTTTTTTTTAATATCTGAACCCTCTTTTCTTTAGGTTCTGTTTTAATGTTGTGCCACCATTTTGTTTCCACAACTATTTAAGAACTTTGGTGAATTCAACGACCAGTCAAAAATGTCAAACACAGTAGAGACTAATATACAATTGTCACCCTTTACTAGCAAAATTTCCTTTAATGAAACGCTCTCCAAAGCCAATACATACTGAACGTGTCTTAAGTAGATCAATAAACATGTGAATAAATGGAAAATACCACGTAAACATTTCTGACACATACATGTAGCAGGCAAAAGGTTGCAGATCTTCCCTTAGTCTGAAATTTTATTACTGCCAGAGCAGATATCCAGCATGAAAAACACTAGCTAACAGGGCTGCAGTTCATAACTTAAATCACAACAGACTGCAAAAGTGCTCTTTGCACTTGTTTGTAAAATGATTGTTACCAATCCACTTTTCTACTGAAAAAGAGTCATATATTCAAATGTATAGCCTGGGGGCTCCAGAGCTCCTGTGTGGGATTACAAAACAGGCAACAATTAATAACCGAAGTACACTTCACCAGCAAAATTTTTTTGGAGACAACAACCCAGAAACTGCTAAAAACTCTGCATAATGTAACTTGTATCTGTCTAGCATCTGCTGATCCAGCGCTAAGGGGTGTTACATGTTTCCATACATAAAAACTGCCGAAAAGGGGCCTCTCTTTGCTATCCCCAGCTCTAGCCAAGAGCCACCTCTCTCCGGTGTAGGTGGACAACTGCTCCATGACTACACAGGTGGAGGCATCGTGCCGACTTCACGCGCACCTCGGCAGGACCTCGGTGCAGCTCCTCATCCAACACCTGACAGCCAGTCACTCCCAGGAGAGCTGCGACCGGCGCTCAAGGGGCAGTATCTGAAAAAGACCGTTCGATGTGCCCTAGTGTGAATGGGAACCCACCTGCGGCCCGGCTGCCCCCCCACGGGAGACAGACCCCTCGAACACGGCCCGGGCCCCCTACACGCAAGGGCTGTCCTCACCCTCTGCCCGCAGCAGCAGAGCCGGCCCGGCGGCCCGGGCGGAGGGGCTCCTGCCCCGTCCCGGCTCTCGGCTGCACCGCGCCCGCCGCACCCCTCGCTCGGCTCCGGCCCGGGGACCGACCTGCATGGGCGCTTCGTGCCTCATCGCCGGGCGCGGCCCCGCCGCCCGCTCGCTCCCGCACGCCGACAGCCGCCACCGCCCGCCCGGGCTCTGCCGGCAAACCCGCGTCGAGATCAGCACCGGAGCTGTCCCCGCTCCGCCCCCGGCCCGCCCCGCCCC
>VWPU01010090.1:71646-137422 GCA_013398955.1 Callaeas wilsoni | reverse complement strand
TGTTATGTTATGTCATATCATATCATATCGTATCCTGTCGTATTATATTGTATATAACTAGGAAGTAAGTATTAGTAAATTAAAGACTTTCAAAGCTGAAATCACTTGTGCATTTGCAGAAAAGCATTACCACATTTTTATTTCATAGCCTGGAGTAAATGGAGATTTCGTGTTTCCAAATAAATAGTAGGGAATAATTTTTTAAGTATCTTTGGATACTTATCCATAACCAGTACATGAAAAGCACAACCAAAGGACTCTTTCAGACAGTGGAACTCTTGGACATTTCAGTGTGATGTGTTTCTATACAGGCAATACTTGCATATTGGTCTTTTTTGTCGTTTTGAACATTTCTGCCATCCTAATAGACCTTGCCAACACTGTGTGTTGATGTGATCAATTAGCTATTCTATAAAGTAACTTCATAAAATGTACACCTTTTGTAAGGGTACGCTTTTTTTTAAAGGCACCCGCATTTATGATCTCCTGTTTCTGCTAGGATGTTTCATTATGGTGTATGACCTAAAGCACATAACACTGTGAAACAAAAACCTGGCATAATGAAATGTTTTTGAAAAAACAATTAAACAGGTGTATCTTCAAAATTCCTTATTTTGTCCATTAAACTTGTCAAAGACTCTTTTGAACCCATAGCAAAAGGGTTTTTTTTCTCTTTCCAATGGCAATCTTAGTGAGACTGTATTTAATGTTCTTATAAAAATTTAGATGAAATATCCTTCCTTTGCTATTTATAGGAAACTGAAAAAAAAAAAATTCCAGCTAGCTGGGCTATCTTTGATACAAATTAAATTTGGACAGCTGACAAAATATCCTTGGAGAGCTCAGACACTTGCCAATAGGATTAAAGAAAATCTGCTTTCCTCAGAAACTTAGTGAAGAAGAGAGTGGGAAACTAAAAGTCTGAAAATCAAAAATGGACTCTGTTGTGGAAAAAAAAAAGTCTGTTAGCTTCCATTATTTCACCCACACATTACATTAATAGTGACTTATTTCAAGAAAATCTTTAATCAAATAGTTTAACATTGTGAAAGACATGAGCTATTAAATCGTCATGGATCTAAGTGAAAAAGGCTCAGACTACATTTCATGACCTAACCATCTTCATTTAAAGGCAGTTTGCTATGAAGTCTAGGTCCTGGCTACTCATATATTGAGTTATTAAACAATCACTTTGCTCCCTTCTGTCTGTGATATGTGAAATAAGTGGTTGAACTGCACATTTTTTCCTTTTCTTATAATTAATTGCTAGAATTAATCTGGAAATTATTCAACTTGAATGAAACTATTTCTATATCCTGTTAGTTTAATTAGGTAGATTAACGTTAATAGCATCATTGTTTCCAGTATTACTTGAGAATCAAAAGCAATGACCGCCATCTCAGTCACATACTGTGAATAGACAGATCTGTTTCTGTGCCTCTGAAGAACTTTGTCCTCTGTTTTCACTTTGTTGTGTTACTGTTAGGAACACCATATGCTTGAAAGCCTGCATGAATGTCATAAGAACAAAAATCCTCTCTTTTCTCTCCATTCACAGGATCTTCCCTAGGACAAGTGATAAGTGCACTTTGTTGGTGGATCCATACACTGGGTAATTCAAACACCGCTATGAAACAAGGTGTTCTTGAGTGCTGTATGAGATGAGATTGATTTCTTCAGGTTTTGCAGATTGCGCAGTGAGCACTTCAAAATGTAAGTGGAAAAACATGAATTTGCTTTACATAGAATGAAGAAACAGATGAATCGTCCCTTCATCATTCTGCCCTGATGACTGCCTATGAAGGAAGGGCTGCATACCTTTTTCTCCAGGAGCATGTAACTTCTATATTGACTCGGAACACATTGCAGTTTAAAGTATATTTAAAATTAAGAGAAGTGCTTACATCATTAATAGGTGTAAATAGCAAATCCGTATCTTGACAAGAAATCAGGGAAAGTTATGATTTTTGTTTCATAAAGTTATATCTCTGATCACTATAATAGCTTTTTTCACCTTAGTTCTTGAGATGTTGGTGAGTATTTTTTTCAGATAAATATCTTTGAATTACTGGTGAGCTTAAATCAATGTGACATAAACTTTCTCTAAGTGCTGTTTTTAATAACAGAAAAGAACAGATATACAAGGAAAAGGTGTAAAAATAGGTTTGATATTTTTCCCAGCGATGTTTTAATTAAAAATTTAGCCATCAAAACAAATTCTGGAACAATTTAAACCATGCCGACCTCAGTGAATCCTGTTTGTTTGTAGAGGAAACTGACATGTACAAAACTTTATTTCAAGAAGATTTATAGCTTCATTCTCAACTATGCAAACTTAAAATAACCTCCTAAAGTATAAGAAAATGCAGCTGTATAAGATAAATAGGAGCCCAAAATTAACTTCTTATGTATCTAATTAAATGCTTCCACAGATAATCATTTACAAGTCAGAAGCAAAAAAAGGTAATATTTGAACTGTTAAATATTATAAATAATTTTAGCACAATTATTCTCTCTCTTGTCATTGTTCAATGTGAGAGGAATTCGTGTCTGATTCTCTTGAACAAAGACAGATGCAATGGCTACATTCATATCTTGAGTGAAAGCCACAGGGAATAGCTACAATAAACAGAAAAAAACCAAAAACTCCACTAATAAAAAGATTTATCTTGTTTTGTTACTGCTTAAAGACAGATTGTAGTGAGGGTATGGAGCAGGTTTTTTCCATACCAAGTATGTAAGAATAGGTATTCAAGATTAGGAAACCCAATACCCTCTGTCTGTAAAAGTACATGATCGAAAGTATGAGGTCCAGAAAATATGTCTAATACTTCCTCACAGTGCCCTCCAAGCCGTAATGACAGGTTCTCAAGGGTTTTCTAAGCAAAGCCAGTTCCTTGTTCCCGTGTCCCAAACTTCATGAGAATGAGTTCCACATATTAAAATATTGCAAGATCGTATTCTTAATTTTTTTTTCTGGCATTTCACCTCCAGACTTTACAAGATGCATGTGTAGTTCTTACGTGGAAATCCTTTCCATATTATTTTCTGAATGTTTGGCTGTGTTTTGTAGACCAATATATTATTCTGTGATCACTTTTTCATGGCTAAAGGGATTTAGGCCGTTTAAATA
This sequence comes from Callaeas wilsoni, assembly GCA_013398955.1. Classification (NCBI taxonomy): domain Eukaryota; kingdom Metazoa; phylum Chordata; class Aves; order Passeriformes; family Callaeidae; genus Callaeas; species Callaeas wilsoni. Next base: position 134,289 of record VWPU01010090.1, on the reverse strand, counting down.
TTTCCTTGCCTGGATGATCTTCCGTATTCTTTCTACTTCTGTTGTTTTCCCAAATGCATTTTGTAATTTGCAAATGCAATACTTAAGACATAACTATGTGAATCAGTTTAAATTAATTCACACTGCATTTCATCTGTTTTTTACTGAATTGTCATGATTTTTCAAAATTCTTCCTTTATTCTTCACAACAAATCTCAATCTTCATTCATCTGAATACTATGATGAAGTCAGCAAAGTCTGTACCTTTACATTCCTGCCCTCTTTTCTATATGATTTATGAATTAGTCCAATACTTGGAGTCCAATCCATGCACAGATTTCTAAGAGATTTAGCTCTTCTTTGGTACCTTTTCTAAACTGTACAAAGGTTAACAACCTGGAAGGACAAGTAAGAAAGAAGTGTTGTTTAAAGGAGAATGCAGATATATTATCACCCCAGAATGTGATAAAAGTCTCTAGTGAATTTTACTGGTGGATGTAAGAATGGAAAAGTAACAGGCTTAGGCTTTTATAAAACATTTAATTTATTAGAGTAGAATATTGGGTTTATAAATTCTAATATTTTACGGTGTAAATGTATTAAAGCGGAAAATGTAAAATGTACTTTAGTATAGTATAATCAGTGTAGGGATCAGTGCTTAATTTTGGTTTAGTTTAGTTTCCTTATCAGTGGTCTAAGAGTAAACCTGAGTCTAAAAATATTTACAGTGATGAAAAATTGGACAGAAGAAGAAATATTTTTCTTAATGACATAATGCAGCCTACATAGTAAAAGAACAATAGAGAAGACACCCTGGTTTCATCTGGGAGAGAGTTAATTTTCCTCTCAGTAGCAGGCATGTGTTTTGGGTTTTACATGAGAATAACGTTGATAAGACACTGATGTTTTTGCTGTTGCTGAGTAGTGCTTACCCAGAATCCAGGACTATCCAATGTCTCACGCTATGCCAGTGAGTAGGTGCAAAAGAATCTGGTAAGGAGCACAGCCAAGACAGCTGATATGAGCTGGCCAAAGGAATATTCCACACCAAAGAACATCATGCATAGTATATAACCTGGGGGGACTTGGCCAGGCTGTGCACCAATCAGCAGGGACATGAAAAATTGTATTTGCATAATTTGTCTTTCTTGGGCTTGATCTCTTTCTCACTCTCTATTATTACTATTACTATCATTAGCAGTAATAGTAGTAGCTATAGCAGTAGTGGTAGTATTACTATTGCTACTATTATTACTATTACTGTCTTCTTCCAATTAATAAACTTTTCTTAGCTAAACCCATGAGGTTTACTTTTCTTTTTTTTTTTACTCTCTTCCCCTTCCCACCAGAGGTAAGGGAAGAGAACAAGAGGCTGTGTGGTACTTAGTTGCCAGCTGCTGTTAAGCCACAACAGAGGACCAAGAAGTCCTTTGCAAGTCTAATTAGAGGTACAGGAAGTATGGAGGAAGCTGTAACTGTCTAGCAATATAAAGACTACTCACCTCTGGCACCTACTGCTTGAAAAGTACACTGGAAAATTAAGATGACTAATTAAAAGTTGAAAAATCACTTGAAAGCTAGAAAAACTATACTTTAAATTAAGGTGCTTGGTGTTTGACTGCAATGTGTCTCTGTCCCTGCTTTAGAAAGAAAGAGATTTATTTATTTAGTTAGTATTTCAAATACAGTAGCAGCAGGTGGCCTGATTATTAGCCAAGCTAATAAGCACTGCTGAGTAAAACAAAATACAGCCTAGCACTCAGTGTCATATTAATGCAATCATATGTTTGTGGGTATTAAATTTTATTTCCCTATCTTTTATTTACAGTACTATAAATAGCAAAAGAACAGCTTAGAAATCAGATGTTCTGAACAGGTCTCAAAATGTGCGTCCAGCATTCTGCTTGCTTTCTGAAATCTTGCTGTAAAGGTTGATAGCCAGCCCAGCCTACAAATAGGTAACTGATGAGAACTTCATAGAAAATGTTTTAATTTAAATGTGAGGACCAACATTTGCTGAAGAATTACATAAGTATCTTAGAAAGAATGAGATATCACTTTTCTGAAGAATCGTGTTTTCTGAGATGAGTCAGTTGATGAGGTACATAATGACAGCAGCAATAGCAGTGACAATCACAGTAAATTCTGGGGCAAAACACTTGAAGGACCTAGACAATGAGTTTCTGGAGTCAGGGAAGCCCAAGAGAGACCTGGCACGATCCAGAAGCTCTAATGAGCAAGGCTGATATGATGAGGGTCTTGCCAGAGCAGCCTTGGGGCATAATACAAGAAGATTTCCTGAGCTGATTCAGCCATCTGATTATTGCCCAAGAGTTGAGGAGGATTGGTTGAAGGGACAGGAGCATTAGATGGTGCTGTCCTCAATCCCTTTGGTAGCAGGGAAGAAACCTGAAAGAAACAGGAGAACCCATGAGATCAACACATTGTTTAAAGACTGGTGTTATAACTGAAATCTTGGGTTTTTTTGTTATGGGGAGATTTATATGGTAACAGGCCTGCTGGAGATAGATGGGGTTTGCCTATCTAAGAGGAGTAAAAGTATTCTGGCCCTTGAGTAGGCAGAGCTGATTGAGAGTGCTTTAAAATGAGTGAGAACAGGAAAGAGGATAAGGCCGGGCTCAATAGAGAGGAGCCTGGGATGACATGCCGGATTTGGGGGTGCAACGGACAGCCCAGCTGAAGTGCACTTACACCAATGCACAAGGTATGGATAACAAGCAGGAGGAGCTGGAAACTACTGTGCATCAAGAAAACTACAATGTATTTGCCATCACAGAAATGTGGTGGGATGACTCCCATGGCTGGAGTGCTGCAAAGGTGGTTAGAAGCTCTTCAGAAGGGACAGGAGAGGAAGCAGAGGTGGTGAGGTGGCTCTGCACATTAGGGAGGGTTTTGACTGTACAGAGCTCAAGGGCAGTGATGATAAGTTTGGGTGTCTGTGGGTAAGGATCAGGGAAAGGCCAACAAGACAGATATCCCAGGGGGAGTCTGTTACAGACCACCCAGACTGGGTAAAGGGGCAGCCTCTCTATAAGAGGTCGGCTGACATTTCACTGTTGCTAGCCATTGTTCTTGTGGGAGGCTTTAACTTGCAGGACGTCTGCTGGAAACACAAAAATGCAGAGAGGAAGCAGCCTAGAAGGCTCCTGGAGTGTGTGAAAGAGAACCTCATTGACATGGCAGGTAGGTGAGCTGTCCTGGACCAGTGCCCTTCTAGATCTACTGTTTACAAACAGAGAAGGGCTGGTGTGAGATGTGGCAGTCAGAGGACATCTTGAGCGTAGCGACAATGAAATGATAGCATTTTCAATTCTTGGTGAAGTATGGAAGGGGCTCAACCAAACCGTATCTAGGATTTCCAGAGGGTGGACTTTGGCATGTTCAGGAGACTGGTTCAAACAATCTCTTGAGCAACAGTCCTTAATAACAAACGGATTCAGGAAAGCTAAGAAGGAAATCTTAAGAGCACAGGAGCAGGCTGTCCCTATGTGACAAAAGGCAAATCATAGAAGACTAGCCTGGCTGAACAGGGAGTTTTCACTGAGAGTTCACAATCCTTGGAAGAAAGGCACACAACCCAGAGAGTACAAAGATGTCATTAGGTTATGTAGAGACAAAATTAGAATGGCAAAAGCTCAGCTAAATATCAATCTGGTCACTGCTATGAAATAATTTTTTTTAAGAACTGTTTTTATAAATACATTAACAACAAAAGACAGTTCAAGGATAAACCTCCACCCTTTATTGGACCTGGAGGTGAACATTACCAACATGGAGGAGGAAAATGCTGAGTTATTTAATGCCTTCTTTGTCTCTGTCTTTAACTGAAAGATCAGTTATCCTTGGGACAACCAGACCCTGAGTTGGCACACAGGGACAGGGAGCAGCATTGACCTCCTGTAATCCAGGAGGAAGTAGCTAGTGATCTGCAGTGCCACTTATAGCACACTTGACACTCACACATTCTGGGACTAGGTGGAATTCCCCAAGCGCACTGAGAGAGCTGGTGGAAGAGCTCAAAAAGCCACTCTCCATCATTTTTCATCAGTCCTGAATAACCAGGAAGGTCTGAGATGACTGGAGGTTGACCAATATAGCGTCCATCCACAAGAAGGGTCAGAAAGGAGATCCTGGGAACTACAGGCCTGTCAGCCTGACCTTGGAAAGGTTATGGAACAGATCATCTTGAGTGAGACCACAAAGCGTGCACAAGACAACAAGGGAATCAGGTCCAGCCAGCATGCATTTAAGAAAAACAGGTCCTGCCTAACCAACAGGGTCTCCTTTCACGATCAGATGACCTGTCTAGTGGATGGATGAAGGAAGAGCTCTGGATGTAGTCTACCTGGACTTCATTAAAGACTTCAACACTGCCTCTCATGGAACGCTCCAGGAAAAACTGGCAGCTCATGGCCTGGATGGGTGCGCTTAACCTGGGTTAAGAACTGGCTGCACAGCCGGGTCCAGAGAGTGGAGGTGAATGGTGCTGCATCCAGCTGGGTGCTGGTCACTGGTGGTGTCCCCAGGGGATCAGTGTTGGGGCTGGTCCTGTTCAATATCTTTATTGGTGATGTGGACAACTGGATCAAGTGCACCCTCAATAGGTTCACAGCTGACACAAAGTTGGATGGATGTGTTGACCTGCTGGAGAGCAGGAATGCTCTGCAGAGGGATCTGGACAGGCTGGATCAATGGGCCGAGGCCAGTGGTGTGAGGTTCAATCAGGCCAAGTATCCGGTCCTGCCCCTGAGTCACAACAACCCTGTGCAGTACTACAGGCTGGGGAAAGAGTGGCAGGAAAGCAGCCAGGCAGAAAAAGGACCTGGGTGTGCTTGTCAGCAAGGGCTGAACATGAGCCAGAAGTGGCCAATGGCATCCTGGCCTGTATCAGCAACAGTGTGGCCGTGAGGACCAGAGCTGATTGTCCTCCTGTACTCCGCACCGGTGAGGCCTCACCTTGAGTCTTGTGATCAGTTTGGATCCCTCACTGCAAGAAGGACATTGAGATTCTGGGGTGTGTCCAGAGAACAGTAACAGAGCTGGTGAAGGGTATAAAGAATAAGTCATACNAGAATAAGTCATATGAGGAGAAGCTGGGGGAGCTGGGATGTTTATTCTGGAGAAAAGGAGTCTCAGAGGAGACCTTATCACTCTCAGCAACTCCCTGAAAGGAGGTTCTAACCAAGTGAGGATCAGGCTCTTCTCCTAGGTGACTACTGACACAGTAAGAGGACATGGCCTCATGTTGTGCCATGGGAGGCTATTCAAGAGGAATTTCTTCACTGACAGGGTGGTTAAGCCTTGGAATGAATTGCCCAGGGAAGTGGTGGAGTCACCATCCCTGGAGGTGTTTGAGAAAAGACTGGTCACGGCACTTAGCACTATGGCTTTGTTAGCATGGTGGTCATCAGTCTAATGTTGACTCCATGATTTTGGAGGACTTTTCCACCCTTAATAATTCTATTATCTTATGATCCAGATTCAGTTCTGTCAACTTCAGATAGATTTGTTTTAAGCTGTGCATGTCTGCTTTTTTTGGATTTCATATCAGGTTTTAAATCAGTCTGTATGTTCTAATAAGTAAATAAAACTCAGAAGAGTGTTCGTGATTAAAGGATTATGGTTTCATCATGCTAATTAATTTGATTCGTAATATATCATTGCTTCCTGAACTCACTTTTTCCCTTAATGGCTATGTTCATTAAAAAGATTTATTAATAAAAAGATTATCTTCAAATCCATGCTTACTTTGCTAAGATTCAGAAAAGGTCCCTAATGGTACATGGAATATAAGACCAGAGAGAGAAATTCTGAAACAAGTTGCCCATATGGCACAAACCTTCAGCTTCTCTGAGTCAATAGATGTTTCCTAGACCTCTTCATAGCAATACTTTAACTGACAGATTAGAGTGATTATTCCATTAACTGTTTTTCAGAACTTCCTCAATTCTGAATTTGAAGTCAGTGACCTGCAACAGACATTCTGAGTTTTACATTCTGAATTTATTCTATCAGCCTGGACTTATTCAAGGGAAGAGAAAAACAGGAGTTTATGAAGAGAACACATCTTTCACAGTCGTCTACGTACTTCAGAGATATGAGAATAGGTAAAAATAGAATTCCCTATACATCTTACTACTGAGACTGAACTTTTTTTTCTAGTATTGTAACACATGCTTCTTCAAATAGCAAGTAGATGGGACTTTTTGCATGAAATATTTCAGTCTTTCCTCCAGCTAGAGAAGTGAATCTTCTCAGGCGGTATTCACATCTTTTGCTGCAAAAAGAGGCCCACCACAGAGATTACAGAAACAAAGAGTCTCTGATGGTAGAGAAGCCTTTATGGGAAAGTGTTTAATAGAAATGCATCATTACCTGCCTAAATCATGACTTTTTTTCTGTCTTTGTCCATAATTGACACAGATGTCTGTGCACAGAATAGATTTTATTGGCATTTCACTTCCATTCTCCCATTCGCCGGTAGGAAATTTTAATTGAAGAAGTTTTGTTGTATCCCCAGACATCTTTCCTATCATCTTGTGGTGATGAGTTCATCCCAACATATCCTCAGGAGCAATAGTAATACCAGGTAAGTAAATTTTTCTGCCTTTTACAGAATTCTCTAAAACACTTCAGTCTGTGAAGCTGTGGAAAGAAATAAAAACAAGAATAAATAAGTACCCTAGCATGTGCTAGTATATTACAAAAATAAAGTAATGAAATACACAGTAGCTCAGGGAGGGAGGGGATGAAATCCATATGAAGCCAGTTCCCACTGAAAGATATATTTAAATCCTAGTGTTGGACTGGGTATCGAATAAAATTACCTGATATAGAGTAGTACGAAAGAAAGTATCAAAAAGCAACGACTTTGCAGTCTCAATCAGCAAGCAATTGTATTAGTTGTGGGAGCACAGGCAAGGCTATCTGAAGCATATGAAAAATAAAAGTTTGCCACGTATCACTTCATATTTCTCACTGCTATCCCTAATGCAAATATAATTAGTATATGTTAATTTATTTTTCTGAATCTGGACATACAGCTCACATCTGTGAAGTCAGTTATTTCTGTAAAACAGCCCGGAACTATAAAGCAAATATCTTCTGGTTTCTGAGGGCTGGTTGTTTGTTTGTTTTTTTTTTTTGTGTGTGTGTGTGTGTGTTGTATAGTCATAAACTCCTTGCATCTAGGCAGCATAAGAGTCTTTGAGCAGGCAGAGAAGCTGCTCTCTCATGGAATTTTGGTACAGCGTGCAACATATACATTTCCACAAATTTCAACTTCAGAATGTGTTACAAATTTAGCCAAATAATGTTTGGGGACAGTTTCAGATGTCTTTGAGTTTTAGGCATCTTGACTGGCTTGAAAATATTTATTGTTGTAGAATCTTCTGCTTTACTGGAAAAATGGCATGTGTTTTTGCAGGCACAATCTGCAAGGGTGGAATAAGAAGCCAGGAAGATGCAAGGAGGATAATACATCCATTGGAACTTAAGACAGAAATTTGGACAAAGAATTATATGTACCAAACTGGGGCTTGTTCAGCATGCTACTTGTATGTTTAATATTTTAAAAAAGAGCAAAAACAGAAGACAATACCTGACATTAAGACTTCAGTGGTGCACAAATGGTGTAGGTTTGTTCATAATGCATGTGACCCCTAAAAAAATTTTGTCAGCTTTTGGGTCATCCTGGGCACAATTTGTGGCACATGGAAATCTCCTAGTTTATTTAATTAACATCTATAAGATTCTGAAATTAATTGGATATGTAATTAGGCAAAATTATGCAAGGTTTTATAAATCTTTCTCAGCAGCCTATCACATCTTGGAATACTGCCTGTGCTTTAAGTACTTAATAGCTGCATATTTTTCTTTTTTGTAGATTCTGTACCTTTGTCTTTAGTCAGGTATAACAAATTTTGCCTCAGTGAAAATAAATCTGTCTCTTCCATGGAAACCTTAGTCATTAATGTGTAAAAGTTCTTATAATAGTTTAATAAAATATTATCAATTTCTATGTCATTGACATCTACTATTACTCCTTTCAGTTTTAATAGACTGTATCATATATATAAATCGTCTTTTTATGATGATGTAGAGAGCTAGCCTTTTTTGCTTGAGATTTATAAAATGGAAATTTACTTTCATTATGGAATATATATATATATATCTTGATTTTTTGTACATATTGACCATAAGTACACTGAATTTCCACATTTTGCATGTAGATTTTTCTCTCATAGCACCACTGATGCTTCTTGAAACTGTTCTCTGTCTCTGTCTTTTGAGGTCACAGTTTTTCCTTGGGTAAACATGTTTCAGAGAGAAACTAAATAGAAAAAATACAACACATGTTTCAGAAGGATGATTCACTCTAAGGCCAAAGTAGGGCATACAGAAAGCTACAACCGCTATCTCAGTTAATACAAAATGTTTTTTTCAGAAAGTTTTAACCTCTTAGTAGAAATTTACTTCATGTGTGCATTCCCTAGACACAGACACCCTGACACAAATGTCATGTGCCTCAATTGTGAGATGCCTCATAGGACACTGTCATGAAGACAACTGTGGGAAAAGACCACTTTTCTGTTTGCAGATTTGCAGTGTTTTCAGGATTTACAAATTTCAGTTTGGTTGCGTACATTGCTGAAATTCCCGAAAAAGTGGAAATTTACACTGTATGTGCACCACATGTGGTGATAAATGATAAAAACAATTCAAACCAAACCAAACCAAACAAACAAAAAAACCCCCTTGAAACCAACAGAAACACGAAACTGACTAAAGGAGTGTACACAAAATGGTGTCCAAGTTTGCACAGTATTAACCACTCTTATCAAACTTTTCCATAACCATTTGAGGACAGAGAGGTAAAGCAGAAAAGGGATGGAATCATAGAATACCCTGGGTTGGAAGGGACGTGCAAGAATCAAGTCTAATTCCTGGTGCTGAAGAAGGACAAACCCAAGAATCATATCATGGGCCTAAAAGTGTAGCACGGAAATCTATTTTGTGGCACAAATTAAGTTCTCTTATGAAGAAAGGGTTTTCTCTGTTCTGCTATGTGATTAAGAACCATAGTTCTTCCTTCTAGGGCTAGTATAGTTATTAATGTAATAGATGTATGCAATATAGCTGTAGGCCAATTTAAGTAATTCCAAACTAAAAGCTCAAAACTTAGCGTAACTGTTACTTTTAAGATGAGCTTATCTTGTAAATACAAATTCACACACTGTATTTATGTAAGCTTATTGCAAAAAATGTGGATTTAAATCAAGTAGTGTTTCAATGAGACTTCTGTAAGACTATATTTGTGATTACAGGATTAATGGGCACAAGTAATAAATTGAGATAAAATTGATTTTAGTATGTTAAACTACATAATTTAAGAATTAATTAATTTTTTTTTAACAAAACTCTATTTATTTGATATTTTAGACTATGAAAAGAAAATCACAAATCTCTTGCCTTTTGTAGGCTTATTAAAAGAGATAGTAATAGGTGTTTAAAATGTTGCACACAAGCAGTTATTATGCAAAATTATTTTCTTCTTCTATAGTATTTTTAGAAGATTATGTGTATATATATATATATTAGAAGAATATATGTGTATATGTGTATTTATGTTCTCCATGATGTTAGTTATCATTATTGGGTAGTACTTGATCAATATGCTCTTGTCAGCAATACAATTTTATTTTATTTATTAAAGAACTACATTTGCTAAGGACACTGTATTTCTCTGTCCCCTTTGATTAGATAGAGGGGGCTTTGCATTTCTGACATTTTTCAAAGACATGAGATCTGTAGGCAGATGCAGTGAGCAATTTCTCCCTCCTAGGGAGAGTTTTTAAGACCTACATGTGGTCTTGATAAGAAAAAAGACAGAAGATATGGAAACAACATTTAGGAACCCATAAACTCTGGTAATGGGCTTCTCATACACAAATTGTCAGAAGACTAGGGAGAAGAAGGTTTATTTTCATTGAAATATGTGGAGGTTCTTGCTTGAGATGAAATAAAGCTCAAGCTTAAGCAATCTTGTTGAGTCAATGGATTTTCCTAGCCACACATTTTTAAAGGAAAATTAAATTAAGTATATCTATTTATACAGAATTTAGCTATGTGTTCCTTCTTTTCAAAAGATTTCTTAGTAGCATTTTGGTTTGGAAAAAAATGTTAATCATTATTTTTTTAGAGTACTAAATATCCTCAGTTATCCATTCACTTGGTTTTCTTAAAAGGTCTTTGGTTCGTGTCTATTAAATAGTCTATCCAGGACTATTAAATAGTCCTGGATCACTGGGCACTGTACTCATTCATTGTTTTCCAGGTAGCAATTCACCAAAGGAAATGATATTGCTGATCTTTGAACTAGATGAGGCAAAACCAATCTTTCTTTCCACTCTGGGATGCTTATGAAGTGAGTAACCAAACACATTTACTGGCTGAAAACAGTTGTTTCTCTGCCAGTATTGCTTATTCTGAGTCAATGTACAAACAAAAAATTTCTCTCTTAACTAAAAGTTCTGTAATGCTCTTTTCTCCAGATCTTCAGTTGTTATGAAATACTCATTTAATTTTTTTAAACTCAGAAATTACCAAACTTCTCTTTGACTTGTACTTCACCTATATCATTAATCTAGAATAGGAGAACAAATAATAGCTTGAAATATTTGCTGCTGCTGAAGGATATGCCATGTAATTCAGACATTTCTTTCCAGTAAAAATCAGGTATGTACAACAAGATGAGAAAAAATGCAAGGCTAGCTTGAGGTAAAAATTTGATTCCAAGGTATACTTTAACCACATTCTGAAGTTTTCAATTGCATTTCCATCATACTTTTCATACTGGTTTTATATTGGCTTAAAAGGGCCACAAGAATACAAACAAATCTCTGATAAATCATAGCTTTGTGCCCTAGATTTAGTGAAGCCAAAATGTGTGTAATCTTAAAATCCAGTCTTACCACAAGAAGCATCTTTCCCTATTATCTTGCATAGCTATACTAATTTTGAATAAATTTCTCCTGAGTTAATTTCTGTTGAGTTAATAGCAGTTATTATATGGCTGTGTTGGATTTGTGCTGGAAACAGGGTTGATAACACAGGGATGATTTTGTTACTGCTGAGCAGGGCTTACACAGAGCCAAGGCCTTTGCTGCTCCTCACCCACCCCACCAGTGAGGAGCCTGGGGGTGTGGAAGGAGCTGGGAGGGGACACAGCTGGGCCAGCTGGCCCAAACCGACCCAAGAGGTTTCACACACTGTGGCATCATGCTCAGCATAGAAAGCCAATAGGGAAGAAGGAAGGGAGGGACAGAGAGATGGTGTTTGTCTGCCCAAATCACTAACAGGCATGGAGTCTTACTTTCCTGGGGTGGCTGAACACCAGATGCCTGCCCATGTTTTGCTTTCCTTGAATATGTAAAGTTTATTTTACCTGATAACTGTCCTAGACTCAACCCATGGGTTTTCTCATGAGATTCTCTCCTCCATGAGATTCTCTCTCCCATGTTACTGGAGGAGACTGAGACAGTGTGGTGCTTAGTTTTTATCTAGGGTTAAACCATAAATAAATCTCATCTGTTCTTATTTCAGTTACATCTTAAGAGTTACTGAAATATAACTTGACTGTTATTAAAAAAACAACAATATCTTGTTTATTATGTGTAACTCAATGCAGCAGTCTCAAAGGTAAGATTTTACAGTGGTTCATTGAGCTGAGCTTTTGTATTCCTACAGACATGACACGTAAACAAGAACGTCATGTTAAATACACCAGAGGCTTTCCACTCCATACAAACTAACAATGGTTGTGGGTTTTTTTAACTTTCATGTAACAGAGGCAGATATTTTGTCTCACTAAAAATTCTGAGCATCTAAGAAAACTACTGAGTCTCTTTAGAAAATTTCCTATCTTTAGGAAAAACAGTGTGTATTTTTCTTATTGGTGATGGTAACGTATCTTAAAGTGCAGATAATGTCAGAAACTTTTCCCTAAAGATTAGCTTAGCATAGGCAGGTCCTTGTGTATTACCTCTTTTTTTTTTCTTAATGACATCTGGGAAATGTACTGATCAATGAGTAACCTTTCAGATTAATAGCCCATCAAGTTTAACATGGGATCTGAAAAATAAACTGTTGTTCTCTGCATCTTAGGCAATCACTTGTGAGGAAAATTAAGGGTTCTGAAAAGGCAGCTATATAATTTTATTTAAAAACAATTTACTTACTAATGATTAAATTTAGTAAGTTAGTTATTAGGATTAATGCATTCAAAATGAGTTCCAAAATTAAAACTTGGGTTTGCCTTCATTATCCTTCTCCCATTATGACCTTATCAGAGAACCAAATAATACAATGCTTTATGAGACATGGAGGCCCTCTTACTGCCAGCTTTCCAACTGAAAGATTACAGAAGAGGGAACTCTGGATGTCATGGATTAGATTTATAAAGGGATTTTAGACTCTGAAAATAATCCAGGCATAAGTAGGTTTTATCCTCAACACTTAAGGCATTTGGTTATTTGCAGGAAGGATTCATTCTTGGTAAAAATATGTTTGTGGAAGCACAAAAATTCTGACAGGACAGAGTAGATGGTTTAAAAGTCCAGCATTGTGATTTATGTGTCCTGTCTCACTAATATGCAAAGATTTTCTCAGTGAAACAGCTACTGAAAAAGGATGGGGTACGTCTGACAATTTTGTGCAAGGATGTATTTGCAATCAAACTTGCTGATCTTGTCAAGAGGGATGGAAATGTGGGAGGGGAGTTCCCACAGAGGAGAAGGGAACACAAGGGGGCTAATGTGTCAAGCAGACAGCATGATCAGAGCAGGTGTCATGCATCACCTGCAAAGGCTGCACAACCCAGGACCCATCTCAAAGGTTTACACACAAATAGAGAGGGGTCTGGGGATGAGAGGAAGGCATTAGCAGTGCGTGCAGAGTAAGTGAGCTGTGACCTCAGAGGGATGAGAGTGACGTGACGGTAGCACTCTCACACCTGCAGAGATCCAGTTCAGAGGTACAGGTACTGCAGGAATAGCAGGGTTGTCAAGGACAAAGAAGGGGTGATCTATGCAAAGGGGTAGATAAGAAACATGGAACTTGCCACCTGGGAAGGGTAAGCCTGTGGGTAAAGGTCAGGGGACAGAACTGCACCAGTGATGCAGACACAGACAAAGGCAAGCAACTCGAGGGCAAATTCTTGACCCAGATGACTGACAGATCAGCCAGGGAAGATGTTGAAGGTGGTACTCACAAGGAAGGCTGTTGAATGTATGAAGGTCGAAGGCAGCCTTGTCTGTGGTAACTGTGAGTGTCTGTAGGAATATAACCTGAGAAAAGGGACCAAGACAAACAGCAGAATCTCACAGCGGCAACCACCCTGATTTTGAGATTGACAGCCTTTTGATCTGCTCAAATACTTGCTTGGAAACTGCCCTTAGAGGAAATGTTGCCTTAGAGGCAAAAGCACTGAAGAGAACTGAACTCACCCCTGAAATAGGACATTTTTTTTGTCTGAGGCTGATGACTGAGTTCTGCAGAAAAGGCCTTGGGAACCTGGGACCAGTAATTTATCAGGACACAGCAGTGAATCCAGGTAGTTAAACAGGCTTTGCACTTAGGGCTGCACCACCAAGGGGAAGGATCTTGACCCATAGTTAGGCATTGGTAAGACTGTCCTGATAGTCCAGGCTTGAGCTCCTGGCATAGGATAGACCCTGGCATACAGGAGTGAGTCCAGTGGAGGGTTCCCATGGCAGTGTACAGGACATGTAGGGAGACGTGGAGGGCACTGGACTGGTTCAACCTGGGGAGGATTAGGAGCAGGGGAGAATTCATTACTTGTGGTGTGTACATGTGGTACACATGTGTATACAGGGATAGGGTACAGAGGAAACTAAACCAAACTCTTTTTGGTGATATAGAGCAATAGAAAAACTGTCTATATGTATATTAGTAGGCTGGCACGCTGGCCGGGCCGGGATGGCTGCAGCTTGTCCAGGCGTGCGCAACACAAAGGGAGAGCACCCTGTGGCACCTCGGTGCCTCGCTGACTGGCTTCCCAGCCCGTGCAGTGGAGGGCACGTAGCCTAGCGCGCCTGGGGCTTATAGATAGCCCCTGCGTGACCAGAAACAAATGAGCGAGGTGGCTGCTTCAGCCAGTATTCCAAGGGTTTATTGTAGAACTCCCTCGAAGAGGACCGGGAGCAACAGAGGACAAGAGAAGAGACTGAGTGGGCTTTAAAGTGTTACAGGGAAGGGGGTGGGGATGACATAGCAGTGACCTATAGGAAGAAGGGAAGGGCAGGACAGGTCTGGTTGCCTTTGCTTAGGAGATACAAGGGGTGTCTGTCCACTGTCAATCAGAGAGACCGAGCCTGCATCAGGTCACAGGAGTTCAACGGGAGAAGCCTCCTCACAGAGGGGGGTATTACTCTTAGGAACCAGCCCACCAAACCTCTTTTTCTGGGCTCTGTGGCCCCCTGGCCACCCTTGTAATTGGTTCATTCACCAAAACAAGTATGTATAAGTTGGAATTTAAGAAATTACAAGGAGAAATGGTTTGGATTTCTTTGCTCTTTTTTTTTTTTTTTTTTAACAGAAAAGTGGTCAAGTACAGGAGTGGATCACTAGAGAAACTGCGGTGTCTCTGTGGTTTGACACAGCACTGACACAGTACGGAGGAGTCTGGTCCACTTATACTTTCTTTGAGCAGAGAAGATGTTTAGCAGTCCTTTACACACTAAATTACGCAACTATGTGGTTCTCTGGTGATGTTGAAAAGACCAGTTAACAAGTTGAACAATTCATGCAAAAGTTATTGAAAGAGAGTTGTATTTCATAGCTGCCAATTATGTATACTTCATGTTATGCTTTGATTAATAATAGTACTGTACATTGTGCCCAAGTGATAGTCCTTGGAAAAAAAGCTAAATTCTACTTTAGAAAAATGAAACATATCGCCCTAAGAAGATCTACTAAGAGTACATAAATTTTTTTTTTTCTGCCTTGTTCAATCTTTTGAACATAAATGAGTTTATTGTATGTCTTCAGTTAACAATGTATCTGTCTTCAGTAAGAAACTAAAGGTACTATTAGTTACTAGTGGCATTTCAGAGCTGCAGTCACATTGTTAAAATCACAAAAACAAATCCTGGGCAACATGAAGTTAGCAATAGCTGTTTGGTTTCCCCTTATGAGGCATCTAAACCTGCCATGTTCATGGTTGTTCAGTAAAAGAAGTTCGCAATACTGCTTTCCTTCTGCATAGATCACCACAAAACTCTGCTGGCCCAGAAGACCTTATGCCCTTGCTTTGATATTAAATTTTTGCAGTCGTTAACAATCTGATGCTCCGTTTTCAGTCTGATATAAAGCATAAGACCCGATAAATGTGAAGCATCATTTGAACAAAATGTTAAGAGTATTGTTTGCCCCTTCTCCTCACCTGTCTCTTCCTTTATATGAAATAAAAGTTGCCTTGATTTCCCAGCTGGCAAACACTTTGTCACAGCACTCATCTTAACAAATATCCTGCTCCAGTGTGTGTGCATGTGCTGTAATCCCACATTCTCCCCTCTCCGTACTCTGAATGTCAAGCTGGGCTGTTACAATGCCACAAATTGCCAGAGCAACTTCTGCTCTTTCTGAGCTGCCTGTGTAGATACTCTGGAGGGAATAAACAGAACACAGACTGGTTGCTCCCTGTGTTGTTAACATCATAACTGATTATACAGTTCCATGACAGTTTGCATTAACACCTTGATGGTGTTATAACAAGGAATCCACTTCTAGTAAAGCTGTTACAGTATTTAAATGTGGTCAAACAGTCAGACTTCATCATTATGTGGCAATGCCAGAGTGCCTTCTTTTCCAGTATATTACAAGCATGGATTGCAACGTTGCCAGGTTTGCAGCACATATGCTTCACCACAGTTCTAGCTAAGAAATTGTAAACTGCCTATCAAAAGACAAATAAAGTGGTCTCTCATTATGAGGTATTGCTGCTTAAAACCTGGAGTTTGTAAAACACTTCCTTAATTTTAATTCTTGGTCTTGGTTGGGGGCTGAGAGGTATGTTGTTTTTGACTGTTTAGTTGGGGTTTTTTTTATGTCAGAGTGTTATTATGTGAAAGGATAAGCAGATCAGACAGAAAATGCTTGCATTCTGACCAGCACTAAAAATTAGACAAGTAACAGGATGGGATGATTTCCCATATCCACTGGAGTTGATAATTTCATACTTTCAGTGTGGAAAATGACAGTCTCTGTCTTCTTGTCAGTGTTGTCCCAATGTTCACTATTACAGTTCTCATGATCAAGGAAACTTTGGTGTAAAGTTCCATCAGGGAACTGCAGAGATGTTCCCATTGAAAAATTAATAGCAGAAGCAATTACTCTTTATCAAAACTGTCAAGTCTGAAAGAAATCTGTTACATTCAATTGAGTCTTACAGATTTGTGTTAAAATTAGAACCTCAATCTTTTTTAGGGCAACCCTTATTTTCTGAAAAAAAGTTCAAGTTTGTAATGTTTTGTTGAAAGAAAAAAATTATTATAGAACACATTTTTGAAAATATTATGATTTTAGCAGAAGAGATTCTGCTGATTTTTCTCTCCAGACAGATAAAAAAAGGAATATGCATATATCTTATAAAGGACATGCAAAATAAAAAATATACATCATTAAAAAAAAAAGGAAAGAAAAGAAAAGAAAAGAGAAAAGAAAAGAGAAAAGAAAAGAGAAAAGAAAAGAGAAAAGAAAAGAGAAAAGAAAAGAGAAAAGAAAAGAGAAAAGAAAAGAGAAAAGAAAAGAGAAAAGAAAAGAGAAAAGAAAAGAGAAAAGAAAAGAGAAAAGAAAAGAGAAAAGAAAAGAGAAAAGAAAAGAGAAAAGAAAAGAGAAAAGAAAAGAGAAAAGAAAAGAGAAAAGAAAAGAGAAAAGAAAAGAGAAAAGAAAAGAGAAAAGAAAAGAGAAAAGAAAAGAGAAAAGAAAAGAGAAAAGAAAAGAGAAAAGAAAAGAGAAAAGAAAAGAGAAAAGAAAAGAGAAAAGAAAAGAGAAAAGAAAAGAGAAAAGAAAAGAGAAAAGAAAAGAGAAAAGAAAAGAGAAAAGAAAAGAGAAAAGAAAAGAGAAAAGAAAAGAGAAAAGAAAAGAGAAAAGAAAAGAGAAAAGAAAAGAGAAAAGAAAAGAGAAAAGAAAAGAGAAAAGAAAAGAGAAAAGAAAAGAGAAAAGAAAAGAGAAAAGAAAAGAGAAAAGAAAAGAGAAAAGAAAAGAGAAATGAAAAGAAGGGGAGAATTGTTGTATTTTTTTGTCCTCTCATTTAGAAGTTGCTTTATAGTCATTGCAATATGGCATCAATAGCACCCTTATCAACATGTCAGCATGGCATTCCAGGAAATAACACCAAACTTACCTTCCCTTTTCCTGACTTGATGCAATTCTTAGAAGTCCTCTACATACTTTCCTCTTCAAGGACAAAAGCAGAGTCATTATGTGGAAGGACACATACTACTAGTTTAGGTGGTGTTACTGTTAATTCTGCTAAGTATGCTATGAATTTTCTGCCCTATACCGTCTTGCTGAGAATTTTGATTTACACACACATCTACCTTCCTTCATAACCAGTCTTGAGATGATTAAAATAAACTGTGTCATTCTGGAAATAAGTAAACCAACCTTAATCAAAATAGCAGTATGTTTGAAAATTCCTTTTATGTTTTCAATAAGGTTATGGGAAGATCATGTGGAAATATTTTAAATATTGAATTAAACTTTACTTAAGCATATCTTAAATTATTCTGGGTTCTCTCTGTCTCCAGGTGACAGCTCATTTTTCATATGGTACAAATACATAGATATTTGCAACTCTTTAAAACTGTATCAGTATCAGCACTAAAATGAAAATGATAGCATCAGAAAGATTACTTTGACCCCCAATTCCCTCTCAAAAGCTTATTTTTACATTTATCTGGTGGTTTTAATTGATTTAAGGATTTTTTTTTTCTTGTGGGGAGGGGAGTTTATATTTAATACGTTCATAAAATAATTCACACACTATTTAATGAAATATTTTCTGAATTTTCAAGCCCAATCTTATTTCTAAAATTATTTTTATTTTTAAAAATACTAAAATATATTAAAAGAAGAAATTTTATGTTCCTATTTCTCTTTTGACTTCCTATTTGACAAAAACTATTTCTTTGTTAATTAATTTGAGCAAAAGAATTACATCACAAGTGTATTTATGTGTCTTGTCTGGAAATTTTATAATGGATGATATATGTTTGCAAGTAAAATCAAAACTTTATGCCATCTATGGGTTCTTAATAGAAATGTCTGAATTCTCACAGTCCCCAAAATGTACCATAATCTAATATATTCCTTTTACAACTTTAAGTACTGAGAGATAGGTGTGAGAGTGCATCCTAGTCTATGAAATCTCTGTTTACAAATACTTGGTGTAAGAAGTCACAATTGTAATCCCATTCTGCTTTTACAGGCAGTTTTCAAGTAACATTCAACATTTAAATGACTAACTGGAAAAAAAAGTCTGATAATTCCACTCATTGCTTCTTTTTCTTTCTTTTTCTTTTTTACTGAGGATTATCATTCATATGAATAGGGTTTTTTTCGTGAGCTGCAGATATAAACTATTCTGTAGTATATATGATTTTTCTCCAGTGTGCTTTTCCTCAGAATAAGAAGGTACTTAAGGGTAGAAGGTAAGATACAAATTGCCTGGAAAGATTTCTACTAATTTTTAAATTTTGTAATCTTTTTTTTTCCTTTTTAGGAGTAAGGAAAGATTAAAATATTTAAGATAATAAAAGATAAAAATATTGGATTCCCCTGTAACAAGAAAAGTTCCATTATCTGACCAGGTCATATCTGAATAGCCTTAAAATGCATTTTCTAATTGTGCTGTCTACTCAGACATTTGGGGAAGTGCTGGGAAGAAAGTCCTTCCAGAAAGCTGCAAGGTAGGGAAATCTCCCATTTCACGCTTTCTTCGGAAGGGGCTACTGGCAGGCAGGGAAATGTCAGAGCTGCCAGCTGTTAAGTGAGCAGAAGATACGTGTGGCTCTTGGGACAGCATGCCTCTCTCGCAGGTTTCTGATAAAATAGGAGAAGACCTCTAGAGCCCTGGGTAGTATTTTCCCATTTCACACTGCTCCACTGAGATGCTTTCTTTACAAGGTGTGATTTCCAAAGGGAAATGCTTTGGCTAGGCTCCAGCAACCAAAGGTAAGTTCCTGACTTTAAGTCTCATTTCACGTCTTGTGTTGGTCACTTCACTGAATTTGAGATGGCTGGTAGAGCCAAACTGCTGCTTCCTGACATCCACTGATAACCACAAAGCCACACAGTGGAAAGAACGCAATTATGTAAAGCAAAGTTATGTACAGACCCTCTTCTCTTTAGGAAATAAAACCCCAAGCCTGCATAGACATTAAAATTCTGAAGATACCTAAAGTGTTTAATCATGTGCAATATCAGATCATACAATCCAATCCTCTGCAAAACTCACATAAAATTGTATGTGGGTATTTGTCAACTGGGTCATGTGCAGAAATGAATTTGATTTGAAGAGTTCTATAATGAAAAAGCCCATTATTTTTCATGGTGTATTGTCTCAATGATTAGCCAGTCTCAATACTAAAAGCATTGCCTTCCTTTTATTCAATTCAGCTGAATCTAAAACTTCTGTCATTGATCCTTGAAGTTTTGACTTCTAGTTTAAAGGTTTTTAAAAATATTTTTTCTTCTGTATGACTATCTTTAAATATTTTAATGTTCCTACCAGCTGGGAAAAAATAATGGAAAAAAAATAGTATTTTGTATTAAAACTGGAGGAAGTCAAAATGTAAATGTGAAGGAAAGGGGGGAAAATATTTCACTTCTTTGAACGTTTCATAGTTTGACATATATATGACACCAAATGAAAATAAATAATCAGCATCTTATGACACCTACAATTTTAATTTTATGTTTCTTCTTTTGGAAAATTTGAATACTATTTTAAAGCTTGTTGTTTCTCCAACGTGTTTTCCATTAAAACCTTCTCTAATAAAATATTATTTCTATTTCCAAGAATAAAACTACTTTTTTATTCTGCACTAAATGTACTGTCTCTTGGTTCCACATATCTTCTTTTGATTAAAAGACAGAGTTTAAAAGCTGATGAAAATTTGATCCCTTATTTCAAGGAGGTCAGATTTTGCCTTCTACAGGATTTTTTCTTTTTTTTTTTCTCTTTTTTTAATTAACTGAATCGTGAGAAAGCAGGTGTAATAGAAAATACACTTTTATTCTCTTGTGAAATTCTTAAGAAACTGCAATATTTGCTATTTGAAACTATTTTTAAGGCTGATAGTCTAATGTGTTGACACCCTGAGACTGATGATTGTCATAACAATTCATCTTTCGATAAACTTCTAGAAGAAAGTTATTATGCGTATGTTTAATAAATTATTTCTGCAATCTCAATTATGCTGCTCAAGATATTTTAGCTCTGTATTATAAAGACTAACATATCAATAGAGAGTTCAATACATGGATTATATGACTCATTAACAGAAACACTGAAATAATCACCATTGTGGTAATGTTGCTACTGAATGGCTGTGTAAATACAATTTATGTGTATATGTATAGATAAATATGAATACTGAGGTGTTTGTTCATAACATATCAGAGGATCAGAGTGTAATGTGATGGGAGTGTTTAGGAGACTTACAAATCTGTCCAGTTTTAAGCATTGAAACTGGTTCATTCACAAAGCAGTTTATTGCAGTCTTACACAGCAGGAGCTGTTGAATAGAGTCAGAGCCCGAGCACATCTGTCCTTGCTTTCTCTATCGTCCTCCACTGAGCTCTGACGAGCTTATGCCATTGCCTCCCCCAGCAAGAGGATGTCCTTGGCTAATACTTATTTTGTTATTTTTAGTCTTGCCAGACACCCTTCTGGTGCATTCAGCAGGATGTTTCACCTGCTTGCAATCCCCTCTGCATATCTTAGCCCCCACGTGGCAACTTTTTCCCTTCTTCATTTGCCCCTTTTGTGAC
Source organism: Callaeas wilsoni (assembly GCA_013398955.1). NCBI lineage: Eukaryota > Metazoa > Chordata > Aves > Passeriformes > Callaeidae > Callaeas > Callaeas wilsoni. The sequence goes on along the minus strand of VWPU01010090.1, from coordinate 113,211 downwards.
CCCATTGCACGCAAGTTTATGTTAAAAGCTTATGCATGATGTCTGACCATACTGACATAGTTATACAAAATACTTATTTTTTTTTAGCTACGTTATTTTAATAGGCTTGTGCTCACTCTCAACGCAAAGTAATATTAGTTATAGGGGCATATACAAGATATGCCTTTAGATTTTCTAGGTGTCACTAGTCTCTGCTTTGTTTTTAATGCTTCTGAACCGGAGTTACACTTAGTAGTGAGCATTTTTTATACTTAGAAATCCTAAGACTGAGAAATCCTCAATGCCCTCAAGAGAGATTAAGCTCTGAAACTTTGATACCTCCTAAAATACTGAGCAAGATGATTTCCATGTGTAAGCACTAGACAACTGCTCCACTCAGGTACTTAGTTGCTCTTCATAGAATTATAGAAAACATTCAAAACGACTTGTTTATCAGCTGCCTGCTATGTTTGTAGTAGCTATCTGTGATACAGTAAGCCTCTCTATGTCACATTCACTGAGATCCTGGTTGCCAAAGCATTGTAAGCATTCAAATAGAGACTGAGTTTCTATGTCAGGATGGAAAAGGAGCACTAAGCATTTTGAATTATATGAGCTAGGTATTGAACTCTCCACTGATGAGGGAGGTACTTAGGATGAGTTAAGATTTACCATAAACTCTATTTTATGCAAAAATCAAAGAAGAAATGAAGGGATATAGCTTAAGTTTTATTTATTCTCAGAACTTCACATATAACCTCCACCCTCACTCTGCTGCTGAGGTCAAAAGCAGACAGAGCTGCCTTCTGTGAGAAGCTGCTGAAGGCTTCTGCCATGTCTGGAAGAACCAGTCCCTGGCAGCTCCAAGAGAGATGTGCCCCTGGCCAAGGCTGGAACAATTAGAAAAGGTGGTAATACCTCTGTGATAATAGATTTAAGAAGAAAAAGGAAAGTTATTGTGCGGTTGTAATTGCAGCCAGAGAAGACCAGGGTGAGAATATGTGAAAGAACCAAATTTGCAGACACCAGGGTCAGTGCACCAGAAGGCGAAGGAGGTGCTCCAGGCACTGGAGCCAAGATTCTTCTGCAGGCCGTGGTGGAGACCATGGTGAAGCAGCTGTGTCCCTGCAGCCCATGGAGATCCATGGGGAATGCAGAGATCCACCTGCAGCCCGTGCAGGAGCCCCACAGTGGAGCAGGTGGACACCTGAGAGGAGGCTGTGACCCCATGGGAGGCTTGTGCTAGAACAGGCTCCTGGTAGGATCTGTAGATCTGTGGAGACAGGAGCTCACGCTGGAGCAGGCTTCCTGGTAGGACTTGTGACCCTGTGGGGAACCCATATTGGAGCATCCTGTCCTTGAAGGACTGTTAGGTCATAGATTGGACTTGATAATCTCAATGATCTTTCCCATCCAGTTAATTCTGGGAATCCTGTGACTGCACCCCATGGAAGAATGATCCACGTGGCAGTGGTTTGCAGAGATCTGTAGCTCATTAAATGGACTCACATTGGAGAAATTCATGGAGAACTGTCTCTTGTGGAAGTGACCCCATGCTGGAGTGGGAGAAAGAGTCCTCTCCCTAAGAAACAGGAGAAATAACATGCAAAGAGCTGACCATAACCCCAGTTCCCCCTCTCCCTGCACTGCTGGGGAAGGAGGTAGAACTAGGAAGGAGAGAGAGGTGAGGGGAAACTGGTTTTAAGGTCTGTTTTTACTTCTCATTATCTGCTCTGATTTTGTTAGTAATAAATTCAGTTAATATCTCTAATTCTAGCCAGTTTTCCCTGTGGTAATATTTGGTGAGTGATCTTTCCTTGTCCTTATCTCAACTCATGGAACATTTATTAAATTTTCTCTCCACTGTCCAGCTGGGGAGGGCAGTGACAGAGAGGCTTTGACAGGTGCCTGGCATCTAGCCAGGGTCAAGCCATTACAGTATAAAATATGTATTTTATATATAACTTCACAAATACAATGTAAAATCATAAAGTATTATTTTCTTAAAGTGTTTCTAAAGGCTTTGTTTAATAACAAACTGAAAGAGCAATCAAATTTTGGTACAATATGCAGCTATATATGATTCATAAAAGATTTATGAGTCCACTTGTGAGTGAAATTGAACATCCCAGCTTCATTTACATGTTGAGTTATTTCCTGAAACAAGTTGTCTGAGGAATTTCTTTTTCCAAATCAAGCAGTCTGAAAACATAAGTATTCTTACTTTTTACAACTGAATTAGATGTTAAGAATTAAAGAGGCAGCTTTCCAGAATCCTGAGTTCCAGTGATATGAAATTAACTTATATACAAGCAGTAACACACACTAAAAACTTATATATGCCTGTAAAACTGAGGTAATCCAGCACAAAGAACCAGAATCCTAGCTCATACTATCCAGTGTTTAAAATCACAGAATTAAAGAATGCTAAAGTTTACAAGAGACTACTGAAGGCCATTTTGTCCAACCTTCCTGCTCAAGTAGACTCCTCTAGAGAACATAACTCAGGATTATGTCCAGATGGTTCTTGAGTATCTCCAGTGAGGGAAACTCCACAGCCTCTCTGGGCAACCTGTTTCAGTACTCAGTCACCAACACTGTGAAGAAGTTCTTCCTCATACTCAGGTGGAGCTTTCTGTGCATCCGTTTCTGCCCATTGCCTCTTTTCTTATCGCTTGGCACCACCGAGAAAAGCCTTATCCATCCTCTTGACATCCTCCCTTCAGTTACTTAACACAGAGTAATAAGGTCGCCCCTCAGTTGTGTCTTCTCCAGGCTAAACGGAGCCAGTGCCCTCAGGCTTTCCTCATAAGTGAGGGGCTCCAGTCCCCTAATCATCATCATGGCCCTGCCTGGACTTGCTCCATGTCTCTCTTGTACTAAGGAGCCCAGAACTGGACACATGTATTACATGCAGATCTCTCTATACAGTATTTCTCGCTCACAGCAGCTGTGCCACTAGCATAGCAAAAACAGTCTTTTGGCATGTTTTGTTTCTTTATGATTTTTTGGGGTTGAGTTTTTGAAAATAAAAGAACATCCCAAACCCAAACAAATATGTTTAGGATTATCATATGGGAAAATGCAAATTATTTCCACTTTTAAGGATTAATGCTATGCAATGGCTAAATTGTACTTTTACTAAATTTATACCTACACAATATACTTCGGATCTCAAAGGTTTTCCAAAGAAGAAGCAACTCAATTCCTCATTAAAACAAACTATTTGCTTAAAACAATGCTATTATTCTGACATGTCCTTTCATTGCAATTTTTTTTACTCTTTAGTGTAATAACTAAACACTGTATTCTGATGCTCAGCCTCTGTTTTCCAGATGCAACATTGTTGCTCTGCATACTTATGTATTTCTTTACGAAATGAGAGACATGAAGATTATTTACATTCTTTAGATTCTTCTTTACATTCTTTAGAGAAAATATTCTATGAAACAATGCCACCTATTTTTTTATTTGTATGATACAGTTACTTCAGCACAAGTAGTCAGTTTCTGTGATTATTTTAATAAAATATGTGAAACAGAGAAGGGATAATTCCAATAAATTTATTTTTAAAAGCTTCTTTACTTTTTCTAAGAAGAAAATATATAAAGCAGGACTGAATCTATAAAGCAGAGCTGAATGAAAAAATTAAAGTTGCTAATTAAAGCACTTCACTTTTGTCCATGGTAAAAATATAATAGGAAGAATAATGGTAATTTAACAACATTTAATTGAAGTCCATATTTTGTCTCTCACAGAAAAAGTACCAGAGCTCATGCTGAAAAATATGTCCATTTAGTGACAGTCACAGACTTATTTCATTTAGCAAAATAGCTTCATTTGCACATCACACCCCTTAAAAATAAATAATAATTTATTATTGCATAACTCTCTTTATTTAGAAGTATATATGTATGTGTGTATGTATGTATGTATGTATATATGTATGTATGCATATATGTATGTATGTGTGTATATATATACATCTGCATACGTAGTTATTCCTTAAAACTGTTTGGTATACAATCTTAATAAAACCCCTCTTCTTCTTCTTCCAGCTTCAACGTGAAGGGTCTTTACGATTAGCCCCACAATAGGTGGAGGTCAGAAGAAGTCAACCATGCACAACACAAATCCCTGTGCCTTGAGCAGCTGCAAGAGGTGCAGGGCTTCACCTTTAGGTAGCATCCTTTCCCATCTGCTCTTCAGAGTGCCCTCCACACACTTTTCCCAGCTGTATGGGGTGACATCTGCCTTGGTGCCCTGTGGCCTCAGGTGTCTGACACATTGCTTCAGATAATATCAGCGAGGACGACATCTGGCCTCTCACCTTTCTGGGATTATAGCTCAGAGCAGTCTCCAACATTTCAGATGCCTTTCGTTGACAGATTATTTCTGTGTTTCAGGTGATTGCAAATTTGAAAACCTGCCAAGTGCAGAGAATGAGTTCAAAGATTTTTCCAGCTTAAAGTGCAAATGCTATGACATCTCTCATCTTCAAACAAAATTGTAATAAAGCTATTGTGTGGTAAAGTTGGATATCTTTTATTTTTCTTTCACTTTGAGGGAGGTGGAGGAGCACATAAAGTGTTTTGACCTAGTCAGGAAAGCATAAATCCCTAGTCAGGAAAGCATAAATCCCTCCAAAATTTACAAGATTTGTTATGAGAGCCTTGTACTTGTCTTTGCCTCTTTACCTTGTGCCTTTGCTTTTACATGTGTCTGGAGCATGCCTGGGCAGCAATACGCCTTCTGGATGGCTTTCTGAGTCATTTAGTTGCAGGAGAATATACACCACTTGGTTATACTTTATCTTGTTTAAGATGTTTTCATCTATTGCCATGCATCAGGCATAAAATGGAAAAAGCAAAAAATAGGAAAGTATATGACTTTTAGCTTTGGTGGTAACAGAAAAAAGACATGTATGGAAATTTTTTGGAGGTTATTATTGTAGGGGGGTCACAGTGCAGGAAAATTTATCGTAGAATATAAACTAAGATTTCTCATTTATGCATGGGAGATTGCATTTTCTTCTCTGTTCAGGTAAGTTGAAGTAATTATGGGGGTTTTTTTCTGTGTAATTCCAATCAGTCTTGAACCACTCACACACAATTATCTCCACTGACTTCTTAGAATTATGAAAAACCTTATCTTTATTTCTGGACACTTGAAGACTGATGTTGGATATCCCCACTTCTGAGCCTCCAGTTTGAGGTACCTTTTACGCTGTCTTATTGTTGGAAATGTAGCAGTTTGGATAAGTCAGACATAAAAAGGTCTTGTATTGATCAAGTATAAGGACTACTTATCTACTTTGTTTCTCATGTCATTACTAGCATTAAACTTATAAATGCAAGTCATGACCTGGACTAAGGATAATAGTGTCATAGAGAGAAAAGAGACCATTCCGCTCCAGAAACCTTTATGATGAACAGGATTTTTTGGTAGAACAGTTCAGGACTGGTAATAAGTATTTTTTCCTATGGTATGAGGTAGTATTGCTGTAACAAGTTTTGCTGCAAATTCTGACTCTGAGATCACCACTTTAAATTTTGGAAAAATGAGACTAATATAGTAAAGTAAAAACTTCATGCAAAAGAAAATCTTTGACCTGTTTGACTTCTGGAATTATATTTTAACAACAGTATTTCATGCAAGTCAGTTAAAGCTCTTCTCTATTCCATAAAATAAAGAATTAACTTCCCAGGTAAGCTACAACATTTGTCTTTTTATATTTGAGAATTTCAGCATAATTAATACACTCTGCGGGGTTTTTTTTCCATTGATGAGTTTGGGGTTGTTTTTTTTATTTTTTAGAAACTCTCAGTTACCAAATTTTCAGAGTCTGCTAATTGAACAAGGAAACTGAAAACTGTTAAATGGCTACTTGGATATATTTCGGGTTGTAGATTACATTAACACCAGTATAGGATGGTGATTCATAATGTTAGAGAATTTTGCCCCAGAATTCCTGAAATTATGAGTATGAACAGTTATTTATGTAGGAATTGCACAGTGTTTACCACTTAAAAGGGAAAAATGCTTTAGGATACATACAGCTCACAATTTCAGTGCACTTAATGGGACTTTCTACATAGAACTCAAACTTTGATTCAGTATTTCCAGGAATGTGTAAGGGACAAGTAATTAAATTTGAATTTATCCTGAAATAATTCCAATGTCTTTTCTAGATTTGTAGCATTTTGATGGTCTAGCAAGGTAAGCAGAGTCTGATGAAGAGGATGTCTGTAAACTACTTCTACAAACATGATAGCTTAGTGTATCTTCTCTGAGTTTACATAATAGACTAATAATGTAGAAATGTTCAAATTCATAATCAAAGATGACAAGTGATTGTTGGCATTCCCAGAAGCTGCAAGGAGTCTCCAAATTACATTATATGACTAACAAATCTGATTTGTTGAGGTTTCGTGCTTTTCAGCAGCTTTTGTGACAAGAAAAGAGCAGAGGATGACTGCCTTTTGGAGGATGCTTTTGGATAGTGATAATGTTATAAACACGGATGTCCAGAGCTACCAGAGTCTTCTTACACTTGGGTGCAACAGTTTTGCAAGTAAAAAATACTGAACAGCTTGAAGATTCTACCTAAATTACACATACATGTATAAACAATTACATTGTCCCAGCTCCAAGCTGTATAGCTTATAGTCTTCCATAACTCTGGAACTTGATATGCTAACTGCTTAGACATGTGTTTGAAATTTGTTATTTGAGCTTACTGAAAAAAATACCAAGGAAAAGATGAAGTCTTCCAAGTCAGCCAGAGAGGCTTTCTTAGGGCTTACTTTCTTCTGGTTTTATTTCTCTGTAGAAAATAAACTTTCTGATGAGTTATTTTTTAATTATTATTTTCAGAATTTTTTTTCATTATTTTTATGAATCTCAGCTAGCTTTTAGCTGTTTTTTTTTTCTTTTTTTTGATTCTCAGCTAATAATCCAATCTTTTTTATCTTGAAAGAAATAGTGAAAATAAGTTATTTAATTTTTCTCCCACTTTCACTAACAAAAACAACAAGTGCTGTGGAAAAATTATTTGTTCAAAAGCAGTCTGCTCTAGCATTTATAAAAGTCAATAAAAATAATTCCCTTTAGATTCAGACCATGTTTTTGTGGTACAGATTCGAGTTTAATAATCTAGCATCTTTCAAAAGTCCCTTATGGTTTAAACTATCTACAACTTATTATTAGTCTATTCTTTTTTCTATTGACATCTCTTATACCAAAATATGTGTCTCCCACTAATGTTACTATCCAAAGCACAAGCACAGTAAATGTGAGAATATGTTTATCCAATTGAAATTAAACATCATGATAATGCTTTCATTTCAGACCGGAAAGTTCTGAAAAGCAAGAATCTTTTTCACTAGCTTGTGTTCCTGAGCACCATAACCAGATCCCCTTTTTTCCTAGTTGAAACATGAAGGACAGGATTCAGAATCTTCACTTCTCCATGCAATCATATATTGGCTTACATGAACACTCTATTAAAAAACCTCAGCTAAAGCTGGTACAAACTGCTGCCAGCCTAGAGAATAAGACTTTCAAAGGACATAGTTATCTGTTTTTCATAATAGTCAATGTTCTCTTACTTTTATCCTTCAACTAGTAGGTAACTGTATCAGTAATGCAGCAATTTCTGTTGTTTCCTAATATCTGATTCTTGGTTGCAAATCTCTTATTTGTAATTCATGAATGTAGAGAATTTTTTTTGCCTACTTTTTTTGGCCTTCTGTAATTGTAGAATTGCAGAAATTCTTTTCGTAAATGTTGAACATGGCATCCACAACTAACAACAATGTCAACTCTTTGGTATGTTTTCATGAGTCTACTGTATTTGCTAATATTAATATATTTGCTAATACCAATTTTACCTTTTGGGAAAAACAGGCATCCTTTGCCAAGACATTGTATAAAAAGATTTTTGTGACAACACCTTGAGATGGAGTTACTTCATTTTTTCTTTGAAGCAAGAACATCAACACATAAAAAGTTTTCAGTCTCCAAACTATATTTCATTAGAGAAACAAAGGAATATGGTTGGATGAGGAAAATTGTAACACAGAATCTAAGTGTTTAGGGTGAGTCAAAGTAAATCCATGCCTCAGAACAAAACCACCTTTTGTCTTCACTATCACTGCATAGAGGAAATGGAGAAAGAAAAGGGGTTGACCTTTCTCCATTCTGGCTTCACAGCTGAGCAGCTCTCTATAACTCCTGAATCATCCCCCTGTGGACAGTAGAAAAGTTTCCTTTTGACACACACCTCTGGGACTTCATTGAGTTTGGTCTCTGCTGCAGGCAGAGTTTTAGAAGCTTCCTGCTTTTCTTCCTCATTGCATTGCAACATGGACTTGCTAGGTTTCTGACCTCTTACATTCACTTCAAACTTTGGGAGGTTCTCAAATCTGACTATTTTGATTAATCTAGAAGAAAGTATGAATTCTAACTTCCAGATAGTCCAGTCTGACTCTCTGTTATGTGCAAAGTTAGTAATACACATATGTTCTTACTTACCAAAATACCGTGAGATACTCACAATTTAACAGAAGGTGGAGTGCTCAGAAACCTCAGAAAAACTAAAGAGTTATTGTTTGTTAGATTGTGCAATTGCATGACACAGTAACATAGCACACTAAGCTTTTACATGAAATTATTATTGCTCTACTACTACTTTAGCAACAAGTATTAAAAAACTTAGTTAAAACAATAAATCCAGAAGAATAGAAATGGAGGCCTATGTGATGTGTGAAACCTGAAACTTACTAGACTGCTAATTAAAAAATTTCTCTTTACTTCTACTGTGTAACAGAGGGAATATCGGTTTAAGAACAGTCTTCAGTGTACAGGTTCACTTGATCACATCATTACAGAATTTGGCACCAGTTCACGTGTGTGTAAGCACTGAAGAAGAGAAGCAATCTTATCATATTAAAATATTAACTACAAGTATCAGATACCTCAAAGCACAACTATTTTATTTAAGCAGTATGTCTGCCTTTAGCTATCGCTAAATATTTTCTTTGTTCATGTGTCCAGAATCTGCTGACCTAGAAGATACCCCAAAAGTAATTTTTTTAACTTACACAGGTGATTTTCAGCCTCAAACCTTGTATATTTCAAAGGACAGCTTTAAAGTACAGATTCTGACATGTTAGGGGTTTGAAGTACAACACTCTACACTGCATTTTGAAAAATGGGTGGCAAATCTGCCAGAGACAGCCCACAGACTCAGCAATTGCTATGTTGAAGTAATTTTTTACAGAAGTGGAGACCTGAGTTCCTGCTCATACAAATAAGGATGATAGTAGCTCACAGAAGACACCATGTGTTTCACAATTTTTCTGGAAATTTTCGCTCATCACTCCAGAAATCACAATCTAAACAGTAAGTACTCTCTCACTCTTGCTTAAGCAAGACATCCCATGTGAAATTACAGCAATCCAAATCACATTGCAAAGGATCACCTCGAGCATAAATGGATAGGCAGGTGCAGGTTCTGGAGGTGTTAACTGTGCCATCCTGCTGTACTGTGAAGGTCAGGGCAGCTCAGCATGGGCTGAAGAAAACACTTAACCGTGCTTGTTATTCAAGAGGGATTTAACTGAAAATACTCCTTACATGAAATGGACAACTAAAAGCAAATCTTGAAAGCAAAATTGGATCCAGTGCCCCAGAGATAACCTCCGAAACAGAAAGTGATTGTTTTAGGTTGCATTTAAGGTTTTAGAGATGTAAGGTACCAACAATTTCCTCTCCTGATTGCTCCTGAGGCTGCAAGTATTTGAAACCACATGTAACTCAGCATGTTGAGAACAGCTCAGCTGATGTCAGCAGGGCTTCCTTGCAGTGTGTGGGGACATCAGGTGCACAAGCCTTTGCAGGGTCAGAACCTGCTCTCTCTAAAAACCCAAAGAGAGCTAATCAGTGGCCTGAGTGCCAAAAAGTATTATCAAAATAGTGTTAGGCAGTAACTGGTGATAATATTATACAAAGAATTGTAAAGAAAAACAATGGTAAAATAGGACGCTTTAGGTCAGTCTGTTGGGTTTCTTCCATTTACTTGAAATGGACATGCTCAGGGAAGTTCAGGATTACTAAAAAAATAGTATTAATACCAGAAAACTACATTGCTTTTAATTGTGCAATTCGACATTTATGTTTCATTGGCATTCATGATCTCAGATGAGGCTGAAAGTTTTTTGGATGGGTTTTCTTCTCTCATATATTCTGAATATGTGTGACATATTCAGAAATTTAAGCACATACTTATTTAAGGCAGCTGTCTACATAGAATACTGTAAGAATTGCAAGGAGAAAGAAAAAAAATCAAATTGATATGACTTCCCCTACCTCCCCCCACCAAATTCTAGTGCATTTATTTTTTCTCTTTAGTTGCTTTTTTCCCTCTGGCTGTAGCTATTTTTACTTTAAGCATGAACTCTTGAGTCCAAAATAACTCATCATGCTACAATTTCAGATCATGTCACAGGTCTATTTTGGATACCTATATCAGTCAGTAAGTATCAATGAAATATTTTTTCTTTGCTTTTTGTTTGTTGGGGAAAGAGTGTGCAGTTAAAAATTTATATACTGAACTGTATAACAGGTGCATTTCATTTCTGGTTTTGACATCATCACTGACAAATATTTCTGAAGAGAAAAACAGTACAGCAAATTTTTTAATTATCAACTTTGAGACAAGCAATAAATCTGTCATTTTATTTCTTTTCCATTTATAATCCTCCCACTGTTACAATAGGGTAATGTATTTACTGACTTGAAATTAGTTCCTGCCCACTATTGACTGCTTCGCACTCTTCAGCACTGTGAAGCAATTGTGAAATTAAAGTAGACCAAATACAGAGTGGCAAGCTCCTCGAGTGACCTAAATGCATCACAGCTCCTTTGTTTCTCTTCCTCCACTGACTTGTGCAATCATAAATTTGGAAATTTTCTCATCCGTAGATATACATTTGTTTGAGCAGTCTCTGACTGTTGGCCTTCACAGACACGTGAGAGGAATAAACTTCGCTGGGTTTCAAGGCCAGAAAAAGTAAAGGTTTTTTTCCTGGTTTGTTTTTTTTTTCTTTTCCCTATGGCTGTACAAAGGTACTTCAGCCACACTCGTGAGTTTACCTGTTTATGCAATGAGAATATTGGAACCACTCTAAGTTATGGATCCTTGATTAATTCAATCAGAATTAGCATATTATGCATTCCTTTCAAACTAGGACATAAATAATTTTATTTACCGCAGTTGACGTTCTGGCCTTGTATATTTATAGATTCATTCTGGGTTACTTCATAAGAGCTGTCATTTCTGTGACTAAGAATCTGTGTTTAAAATATATTTGAGTGTGCATGCACACATATGTACACATTCTGCTGCTAATGAGGAAAAACTCTCTCAAATATAGGTGTGCTTTGGGATATGGTTTATTTCCCTTCAATGTACAAGACTGATACATTAGGACAAATTTTATTTTGCTTTACATGTGTGTGTTATGGAAGTATCATTTGTGATCAAGCTCAATGGATGTAGAATTGTTTGAACTTGCCTTATAGGAAAATTAGGTTTTAGTACATACTTTTGCACTGAAACAGCACTGCTTTTGTTATAAATGGACCTATTATTGTAAGGGGTAAATGTTCTAATTAGAATTTTAAATTCTGATTGAATTTGCCTATTTGTTTCAAGGTAAGTTCTGTCCCAAGTGCAGTAACTTTTCGAACATTAAAAAAATATAGCAGGGTCTGTGGTTGTGTTAACCTCTTTCCCAAATATTTTACAATATTTGATAAGATTAGGTATTTTTTGCCTAAATTTATTAGTGTACATACAAGTACTGTAAAAACTTAATTTTCAGTAACAAAAGATGAATGTAGAGTAATGCTATATTCTTGCTGAGCTTTCTTTCTTTGTACTTAAAGATATTGAATAAAGCCTTTCTGCTGAATGTATGAAACTGTGCAATATTACTATATGAGAATGGCATTACCAGATGAACATGAAATTAATGAACTGTGAAGCTAAGGATAAAAACCCCCATCTTAAAAATAACAATCAGTTTTTTAGGTTGCATCTCAGAAACACAGATAGCAAGCGATGTATTTTCCTATTGTTATCACAATAATATATGCACTCAGGAAACTATTCCAGTTAGAGTAATTGCTTATAAAATGCAATGTCTTTTGTGATGAAAATCTCCATGACCAACAAAGAACATTTTCCCTAAGATTAAACCATACATACGGTTAAACAAAATTTGTAGGAATGTTGATAATTGCACCATCTGGTGACTTGCAAGAGATTTCATTTGCCATTCATTTACTAATCCATCCAAGAGAAAGGAGTTATTTTCACTTACTCTTCCTGTCTATATTGTGTAAATGGCTAAAGGCCACAGTTAGTATTATTGTGTTATTTGTACTCCTAATGCTATGTTAATCATCCTTAGAAAAAGAAAACTTGGTCAGAAAAGAGTTAAGGACAAACACAAAAAATAACCCAACACTTTTAATTATGATTGAAATTATTTTAATGAAAGATTTTCTTTTGTCATGCATAAGTTAGTCAGTTTAAATAAATAATACCTGAGATTTAACCTCAATGTCAGATCACATAATATTTGAGTTCCTTCGCTCTGTATGTACTGTTAGTGTAGGTCAGAGTCAGCTGTACTGGGAGCTGTACATGTTGCGTGGAGGCTCAGCTTTTGCCTGGAGGGATTTCCCATTTTAGTATTCAAAAGATTTTTACGGATAATGAGGGAAAAAAATTCCAGTTTGCATGTGTGAAGCACAGAAAGAGTAAGAATTGTCTTTCTTGTGCTGGAAGTCTGGCATGATGAGAGTATTCCCCACAAAACTCACCCAATACGATAATCACGCAATAGATCTCGATGTATACTTTCTCTTGGACTTCTTTCAGAGACACTCGAGGCTCTCTACTCTCACTGTCTTGGTGTGCCAAGGAAAAATCCTCTAGCCTCCCCCACTCACTAAGATATTTCAGAGAATCTCCAAATAGATATTCCTGACTTCTAGCCAGGCACTTCCAAATTATTGTTTGGATAGAGGACATAGTCCTCTGAGCCAAATCATACAGCATTGGAGATTCATCTACCACTATTTCTTGTTAATTTTTCTTCAATAGCTAGAGTAATCAGGAAAGAGGGGTTTTTTTCTGAAAAATATCTGTGATAAGAGAAAAAATCATGAAAAAACCTGTTTAGATAGTAAAACAACTGATATAAATTTATGGTGGTCTAAACCTCTATGCACAGAACAAGTGTGGAATGAAGAATAGCAGAACTGGGACCATTCAGTTTAGATAATTTGAATGCAAGTGGGTTGGACTTGTTCAGTCATGTGCAAATTTATTCTCATAACTGGCAGTCTGTTTTGTGATGGTGTCTCAGCTGTAAATGCATTTACTAGCATACAAACTAGAAACCTCTCTCCTGTGTGAAATTTTCAGCCAAGAAATTAAATGCTTGCTTATGGATGATAGGGTTTTTTCCCTGCTGTTTGCAATCTGGCCATGTACAGGAACAGACGCAGTTGAAGACACCAAACAGTTTACACTGAAATATAAATCAGTTAAACAAAATGATGAGCACATTCCAGAGCTGTGACAGATGACTCTATTGTTGGTAATACTGTAAGCAAGAATATGATGATTTGTGGACCCTGTGGTGACATCTCTAATACCAAGTGAAACAGTGCTAGGGAGTGCTTGCTGGCGTTGAGCCCAACTGGTGCAAAAAGGCTGGAACCTGAATCATCCCTGAGTCATCAAACCCTTCTAGAACCTCAAAAGAGGGTCTGACTTAGCGAGGATGGGTCTCCAACACCCTAATGGTGTCAAGGGATTGCTTGAGAGACTGATGGTTGACCCAGGCTGAGTACCTGCCAGCATTCTACCAACTGAAAAATACATGTAAATATGATACTTGGAACATTTCCTATCAAGCCTTAATTTACTAGTGCAGATAAAACCTGTTTGCCTGCTTTTTTTTTTTTCTTTATTTTTTTAATCTGGACTTTTAATCAACCTTTTGGCAAGGGACTGAAATCTGCTTCAGATACTTACATCAGAAATTAAGTATCAGGCAATTATGAGTCCATTCAGAGCATCTTTCCTGAATGGTATTGCCCATACTAACTTTCATAATTGAGCATTTGTATTACAGGATGATTCTGATGGCTCTGGAAGGTCAAGGCTTTGTTTTCCTCAGAGCTGTGAAAACACATTACCAGGGACAGTTTTTCTACTAAAGATGTTGCAGTTTTATTATATAAGGTGAAAACCATCACGTTTAACTCTGAGAGGATGTGATAATGGTTGTCATTTACTATAGGAAATTCTGAACTTACAGAATCCAAATCCTGAGCGCACTGTCTTGGCAATATATGATCCAACTGCAATTTTTCAAAAATAAGAAAATAAAAATTCATCTGATAATGAAATTCCTTTTGGAAATATATTAACAAGAGTTACATAAATGCACTAAGTGGTTAGGTGCACTAGATCTAATGCAAGTTGTTTTAATGTCAACTTTATTTCATGAAAAGCTTTTCTAAGATTTGGGTTTCTATTATGACAATATGAATGTCACAGGAAAGGCAGTTCTCAAGAATGACATCTTTGCTTTTCCCACTTGTCATTGAGTATTCTGCACATGGATGGACAGGGATTTGAGACTTGTGTATTTTCTCAAAGTGAACTTCCAGATTCAGAGATATTCAGAGTCATAAAAGAATAAACCTTCCTATACAATGTGAGGTTGTAATTGCATTTTTAAAACCTCGGCAAGCAGGAAAAGTAAATTATATCTTTGTTGGCACTGGCTTTGAGCATGTTATTGTCTGCCTGTGTAAAATGGAGAAGAGACCGTTTAAGTTGTTTAAGCTTTTTTGTAGTAGTTTAGTGTTTGATTTTTTCCCTCTGCCTTTACTTACAGACCAAGGGAGGGGGAGCCTTTCCAACGAAGAAGAAGGCCTTGATGTGAGAGTATGGATTACTGTATAAGCAGACGGCTCCTTCACAGGAGTAAGCCACTCTGTGTAGTTGGGTGTTACTGAAATGGGCAGGGATGCCTTCATCCTGGGGACACACAGACTGTCTTTTTTGAGCCACGCGCTGACGGTGCTCCCACGTAGGCTCCGCTGCTTTATGGACAGCGGCTGCCAGTAGCTGCACTGGCTTTTGTGCACCTTCATCTGTCTCTGGCAGGAATTTGCCAAGGATATATGAACCATTGGGACTGTAAATAAAGACGATTTTTATCTCATAACACATGCTTCATAGAACAATAAAAAGGAGGGATGTTGCCAGTGTAAACAGAAAACTTCAGGTGTAAGCAGTTTAGAAAACATCATTTCCTTGCATGTAGTTTTGACAATAGAGATAAAATAAAATAAAATAAAATAAAATAAAATAAAATAAAATAAAATAAAATAAATCAATAAAAAGTAAAGTAATGTTTTTTAAAAAATAATTTACTAGATGAAAAGGTCATCATTTTAAATAACCCGCGAGATTACACAGTATTTTGTTTGAGAAACAGATACAAACTTTTATAAATGCAAGCTGAGATTCCATAATGGAAATTTATAAAAGCATTCAGTCGTAACAAAAAACATAAAAAACAATAGCACAGTATCTGGTTAAGGAAGGAAAATTAGTAGCCTGCTGATTCTCTAAATCTCTGAATGTTTTAGAACTAATATAAATTTCTTGTTGTCAATCACTGCAGGGTCTTGATATGAAATATTTTCTCTTTGATGACTAAATGTGACCTAAAACCTAATTTCATTTTGCTTGACAGGACACCATTTTCCTACCTGTTAAATGTTAACACACTGATGTCTCTTCCCACAGTAATGACTAGGAGAAAACTAGTGTGTCAGAACTGGAAACAAACAAACATGAATCAGTCTTGACCCTTTCTTCCATTTCAGGGTCTGCTGTATCAGAGTGCTCAAGTTTTCTAGACGAAACTTGAGAATTTTTTCTCTTCTTATTCCTTAGCATTCTCCATTGCTAATGAAAGTATCATTTTTCATAAATATTTGCAAATTTTCTGCAAGTGTGTGGGCTGAAAATAGTATGCAGTAATATCAAATATAAGATTAAAAAAGAGTCAAAATTATGTGTCAATACAGTATAGCTTGGTGTTGAATGACTCAACAAAGAATACAAGACAACACATTAAAGAGAAAAATTTGATATTTCTATAATGTGACAAAAGAAGCTAGCACTGTTTAAAAAACTCGTGCTAAATCAGTCTGTTCTACTCACACATAGGAATTTCCAGAAGGATTTTGTCCTCAAAAGGACAAAGCAATTTTAAAGATATTTGGCAATTGGTTTAGTTTCTTATCAGATGGGTGATAATTTGGATTCTCTAAACGAGAAAAAAAAAATCAAAAAGGGGAAGAAACCTTCTATATTCTTGTTAGTGTATGCATTTTTATATGTCACCCTGTATGATACAAAGTAAGGAAAGGCACATCTGAATCTATATAAATCATTTGGATTTTATCAAGTTCCTGGTTTAAAGATCTATATGTGAAATACACTTGTGAATACTGTGTATTCACAATACTGTGAAGGCAAACCGCATACTTGTATGAAATAAAATTTACGAAATTCATGCAATCAAAAATTGAATGTGGGCTCACAAAAGCTGCTAATAATGATTTCCTGTAATCATTATTTTTTATAATATTTTTTTTCTTCTGATTTCATTTTTTTTAAGATTTTTACCCAGCTGAGGGTCCAGAATGATTCAAGGTGATATGGAAGGCAAATACTATTTGCAAGGAGTGAATACGAAATGCTAAAAATTACCTCTTCTCATTTTCTTTCTTACTAGCAAATTAAACTACTTGATACCTACTACCACCACCTATGAGGATAAAGGGTGTTTTTAAGGTGTTACATCTGAAAAAAGTCACATTCACATGTCCGTAGGGCTCTGGATCTTCTCTGAGTCGAATTACGCATTTACGTTTTTAAGACATTTCTTTAGAGCAACTGATCTCAAAGTTCCTGAAATAGTTAGAACAAAATGTCTCATGCTGTCAGACTGCTACAGCTTGGCAATAAAAACAAGTGTTGCATATTCTTGCATCGCATTGGCACATGCTGAAACAATCTTTGAAGGACTGTTACAGGTAGTGGGAATCAAGCTGTTCTGATCAAGTTTTAAACTGAGCTGTCTCATAGTGCTTGAATTTGTGCTTGCAGGGAGCTAGATGGCACAACTGATGCTGTGTGAGAGTAGAAGGGAGGGGGACTTGTCTTTATGAAACCAAAAGAGTTATAAACCTCATATTTTAGGGGAATTTTCCCTGTAAACTAGTGATATAGTGATCTAAAAAACACCCTCAAAACTAAAAGCAAAAAAAAAAAAACAAAAACAAAACAAAACAAAACAAAAAACCCCTCACCAATCTTCCGTACGAAGCAAACCCAGGAAGTCTGGTCCTTAAAACAGCACTTTTTTGTATATTACGTTCGACCTACGGTTTAATAGAGTAAAATGCTCCTATAGATTTTGCGATGACCAAACCTCTCTGTGCAAAGAAATGGATGAGTTAAGCCATGGTCTATAAAAACATTTAACTATTTATAATTCTGCAGACATTTCATCCTAGTTTTCTGTAGATGTAATACATTTTTGCTTTGCTTTGCCTTTGAAGAGGGAAAAACAACAGAATATTTATCACTTTATTTAAAATAGACATTTATATGCATAACAGTTAATCATATTCCAGTGCTGCCTTAGCTGGTTTTTGTGCAGTCAGTAATTAAGCAATTGCACGTATGATTAATAGGCAAATCTATTTCTACAGTTGTCATTTTCTAAATACCACCACACTGCAATAGCCATCAGTTATCACAGATTCCTTCAGTTTTAAAAGAGTTACTTTTTCCACTTCTGTGATAGCAGTTAAAAGTAGTGTTTAGAGACGTGGATTTTATTCAGGGGTAGGAAAATTCAGAATTATCATTAATTAATTAATTCTGCAATTAGGTTTAATTTTTGTAATTAAATAAAAACTTGAGATCTGAAAACAGACACAAAATTTTCAAAATTTTGTCATTTGCAAGAATAATAAAGATTTCAAACCCTTTACTGAAATCAAATATATGTTGATCAAACTAAAAAGTGTCCTTTTCCTTTAATGAATTCATAAAAAATTTCTTCTTATAATCCAAACATTGTTAAACTACATTTTGTGTAAAGAGTTTTACAAGGAAAGAATTATAATTGCATGATAGTCTGTGGTGGAGCTTCCTAGAACTACTTTTCCCGTGATACAATTGTTGACATTGAATTTTCTTTGTAAATCCATCAAGTTAAAGTTATGTTTCATCATGCGGAATCATGTATAATTGGAGATTAGTTGACATTTGAAGAAAATTAGTATCTAAGTATCTGCTTCCAGGAAGGAGTGGATTGTATTAGGGGAATTCAGCTGAATTTTAGTTGAATGGAAATTAAGCATTTTCATCTAGTTCCAACACAGAAGTTATACAGTTTTCTGATAGCTTGTGAACTTCCTAAAATCCTAAAAATATAAACAGAAGTTTTCTTAAATTTGTCTACAAACCTCCCAGTAGTTTGTATTTAAAAGGAGAACAGAGTTGGCCAAATATTGTCAAAATATTGCTAATCAGGTTACACATGTTAAGGTTGCAGCTGAGCACTTGGAAGGTGAAAATCCATCTTCCATGCAATGGATGCTTTTGAAGTAACAATAGATTTATTTAAAGTCAAATATTATATTAAGAAAATAATTGAGTTCTTGGATTTCCTGTTGGACAATATTTGTTCATGAAATTTAAATAATCCTACCACATGGCAAGTGATAACATTTAAATCTGCACTTATTTTAGGTTAACGAGACTTTATTGATATGATATTCATTTGATACTGATATATAATTTGAATTACTGTAGCAAAAGTTCAAGTTTTTAACTTTGTAGTAAGAAAGACTGTCGTTATCTCCTATGTAGACTTCTTTCTGTCTGATGTCCATAAAGCAATGTACGAACAGCATGTCTGAGTGAGCAAGATACTACCTGTCTGCGAACATTAGAGGTATTATTAAAAAGCAATTTCTATGTGCTTCTGTACATGAAAATGCAGGTAAGACAATTTTTGGTGAAATGAAAGATCTAACTCAGCACATCTATAAATGGCCAGTAGAGAAAGGTTAAAGAAAAGTATGAGTAACAACAAAATCGGAGAAAATTAGAAAACAAAAGTTGTGATCGATACAAAGTTAATATACTTTTCAAAACTGAAGAACTGTCATTTCAGTAAAGAAAAAAGGAACATTTGATTTTAGAGTGTCAATGTCTTTCACTGTGATTGAATTTCTGAAATGTTTTGAAGTAACACGTTTGGGAAATTCTTGGTATTCAAATATCTTGGAAATTCATCTATTTTATTTACTTGTTCAGATAGCACAGCCTGAAAGTTCCCAAGGCCACTTAGTTCTGGTAAATAATTGTACAGATGAAGACATCATCTGCTTCACACAATTACCTGTTATTTTATGTTATCTACCAAATCTCTCAATCTATGAAATTGTATTTGAAAAAGTCTTCTGAAAAAAAATATTCAGTTGTTTTTATCTTTCTTTCTGTCTTAAATTTGAAAATGGAAGGAAACACAAAACTTCAAGTGCAGCAGTGATTCATTTCACTACATGGTTGCATGACATACAAATCAGTGAGGTGTTAATTCCTAGGTTTCCTTAATTACATGCTATAGGAGATTTGAAAGAGAAGTAGAAGAGTTTTGATGATGTAAATATTGCTGTCTCCTTGAAAGTCTTCAAAATGGTGATTCCAGCATGTCTGTTCCCCTGTGCAATATTTACCACAAAGGGTCAGCCTGGGGTGAAGGAAAAATATCCCAGCCCTCATTAGCCCTTTGTTTACAATCACTGGTCATCAATATCAACACCAACACCATGTAGAAAACCATGCTTTTAACTGACCATGCATCCACTCTACACTGGCTGGCTGCAACATGCTGATTTCAGGCTTCTGAGTATTTCTAGCTGGCATGGCAGACTTCCAATGACTGTGAAAGACAAGCAAAGAAGAGTTTACAGGACATACTACTGTGACCCACACCACAGCCTTGGTAGGTGCTGTTGAAAATAATGCATGGTTTCAGAGGGAAAGAGGATCTTGAGGACTCTAAATATCACAGTTCTCTCACAGTTTTCCATTATGGCATTTGAGCTGTCAAAGCTTTGCTTGAGGCTCAGAAACCTCAATTCAAGTACGGGTAATTCAAAGCTTACTAAATTCCAATTATGATAGCACACAACTGTAAACTTAGTTAGCATGCACAATGCCAACACAGCTTCTTTAAAGTGAAGAACAATGATAAATTCCTCTATGCACTGTCCAAAAAAACAAAAAAAAATCCCTTTGTGATTATTTTTCGTTCTACTCAGAAGAAAAAACAAAAACCAAAAACCAAACAACTGAGAACTGTCATTGATCTCAAACCACAGCTATTACATACTGTGATGGCTACGAATCCTTTTGATTCAGGTATTCCTTTGCCTAGCAAAAATATTTCTAAAACAAAAATTCTATCATTATAGTTTAGATTAAAAATATTACAAAAGGAAGTGATATTACTTACACATATTACATAAAAATAGTTGTCAAATTACACAAAATCACATTATTTTACGCTCAGATATTTCATCAACACCAAACTATCACAATTCTTTTGGAGCAGTTTTGTCTTCACCTGTGATCCCAGATTTTGTGAAGTTAACACAAACAGTGATCTGCTAGTAGAGATGACAGGATGAGAGACAGATTTTATAATTTAATTAGATGAATCTTGAATGATGATTTAATAACCCTTGAACTAGTTTGGATCTGCTTCCAATATCAAATTGATGAGGGCAAATAAGCATGACACATTCTTGATATTTGCAAATAGCCAGGGAGGATCAAAACATGGCCTAGTATTTATGCCGATGAGCGTGAGAGACTGCCTACTTCTATCTTGCTTCTATATTTAATCCAAATACAGTCATATTTTACAGCTGTTTCTACTCTACAGTAATTGTTTCATCACTATTACTTGATATATGATAATCTAAGCTTAAAGGTCTCAAAAGACAATATTTTCTGGTCTCTGTACTCAGCATATGTTCTTGTGCTCATGCTATTTTGTCCAGAAAATTCCATTATGTCTTGCCATGTATCTGTGGAAATCACTGTCTGACCTAAGGTTTTTTAGGCTTTTTGTCTTGATTTTGTTTTACAGCATTTTTGGAAAGACATCTCTAGCTCCTTCCATTTCTTAACAGATGTGTATGCAACATTCAGCTGCATTTCATCTTGGCTGTACTAAGTGTTTCAAAGACAATTTTCTACATCCAATATGCACAGCAGTGTACTTCAGAATTTCTGTCTTAGACAATATTTTATAGGAAATGGTGAGCAGCAGCCATTTTGTCTGAGTTTAATCTCAGTGCTTGTAACATTTCCCATTCGAACCTGAAATGTGGATTAAAAAAAACCAACTAACCTACCCTTAAGAATATGGAACATTTTTTGACACAGGAAAAAAAAAACAAAACAGCAATATTCAAGGTAAAATATAAGCTGAATTTGGAATTTTTTCTGAGATAATATTTATCATCAAAGTGTTTGGGGTTAATTTTTCTTTGTTTCTTTCCCCCTTCTTCTGCCTAATTTTTTTTTTAGTTATATTATTATTCATAATGCAAGGTATTGCCTTGCTCATTGACTTTGTCACTGGCATGACTTTGTCACAGTTACAAGCAGTAACTGTAACACGTAGCATAAGCAGAAGAAATCTGAATTACAGGCCAGTTTTTGGTCTATCGCAACAAGTATATCACAGTAGCAATAAAACTCATTACCTGATGTCTGGCAGTATGGAACCCCAAGCTGGGCAGCACTGCTTCAGTTCAAGCACTGACTGTTACTGGAAGGCTCACCGAGCCCATCTCAGCAGATGGAAGCCAGATCCCCATGCTGGGGTACACCTTGGCACACACAGCATCATACAGCCAGACAAAAATCAGCTCCCACCTCCCACCAGGAAAGTCAATTCCCTCAGTACTCTGAGCTGAACCCATCAGAATTAAACATGCCCTGGGATCTTCTTTTTTTTTTTTTCTGGTCATATAAAATCTACCAGCAGCTGCTCACTCTTGAATCGATGATATTTTATTTTACCCTGTCTATTAGAGCAGCTTGTTTACTGTATTGCCAAAATGGGATGGATGAGACAGCATAGAAGAAAATTGTCACATTAGAATCATTTAACATTATTATTGGTGCATCATTTCTCCCCTGTTGATTATAACCCTCCAGTTATTGAACTTTATTTAACGTGCTTAGCAATAAATTTAGAATGTGAACAGTTTGCTGAGGTTATCATAAAAATAACAGAAAATGTCCATTTTAAATGATCCGTACGTGGGGAACAATGGCAATAAAAAATAAAGCTTGCAATATGTGCATTTAATAATGTGTACAGGGGAGTGTTACATCTTAAATACCTCCACTGAATTTTTCCCAGTCCCCCTTAATTTTTAAACAAATGTGTAACAGATCAGGCCTGTTTCATTGCATGCGAAAAGAGGGAACAGAAAGGAAAAGAAGGCAAGGAAAGGCAAGGCAAAACAAAGCAAGATGAGGAAATTTGACCAAAAGAAACAGCCAGCAAAAAAAAATCAGAAAAAATATGTACATGATCTTCAAGACTCAAGAAATTAAAGCAAGAAGACTTAATGAATATTGTAGTGATACGTTTTTTTAATAGCTTTTAAGAATTGTAGGGACCTTATAATTATGTGTAATTACTCAGAAAGTGGTAAAGGTGTTTGTGACTTTGCAAATTAAATTGTATTTACCTGTGCCAATTTCATATATATCCCAAGACCTCGTGCAATTTTTATTGAGTTTTTGACCGGGATTGTTTTGCTAGGATCCATTTATCTCCATGGAAACAATCAAATTTGTTGATAGTATCATGTTATCTTCCAGTGATGAAATTAGCTGATGCCCATAGGTCAGTTTTGCTTATAGGTGACCTCTACAGTAACAGCAGTAACCCTCAGGGTATCAAGTTTCACACCTTACTGGTAGTGCTGGTGAGTAAAGAACATCTAGAAAGATATATGTTCAGAAATACACAGTTTTAGTTGCCTGTATTAAAGTTTCTTCAACTGCAATTTGAATTTACAAGTTGCCAAATTTGACAAATGGCAAGGCCTGACGCACTTCTTATGTACGTCTGCTGCCTTCACAGGGCCCAGGTTAAAGCTGGGCTGAAAGCGTTACAGGGAATGGACTTACATCCGGCTGGCTGCTTGGGTCCTTCAGGGCTTCAATTTAGGGCCAGTACTCTTCAGTGCGTTTATAAATTATCTGGGCACAGGAATCAAATACACGGTGAGTGAGTTTGCTGATGATACTAAACTAGGAGGAGCTGTGGGCTGCTTTGGGGGTCAAGAGGCCCTACAGAAAGATCTGGATGGACTAGAGAGCTGGATAATCACCAATTGAAAGTCATGTATGAATCACACATGAAATTGAATGCACCAAGGGCTGGATTCTCCATCTGAGATTAAATAATCCTGGTAATGTTTACAAAGTGTGGGTGTGAGACTGGAGAGCAGCCCTGCAAAAAGTGATCTGGGGGTCAGTTTCAATTGTCAGCAGTGCCCTGGCAGCCAGGAGGGCCACCCGTGTCCTGGGGGCATCAGGCACAGCATCGCCAGCCGGGCAAGGGAGGGGATTGTCCCAGTCTGCTCTGCACTGGGGCAGCCTCACCTTGAGTGCTGTTTTAGGAGGAGGACAACAAAATATTAGAGTGTGTCCAGCGGACGGATATCAAGATGGTGAAAAGCAAGACTTAGGAGGAATGGCTGAGGTCACTTGGCCTGTTTGGCCTGGAGAAGAGAAGCCTGAGGGGTGACCTCACTGCAGTCTTCACCTTCCTCAAGGGACGTAGTAGATGGGGAGGTGGTGATCTCTCTCTAGTGACCAGCAATAGGAGCAGAGGAACAGGAAGCAGGGGAACAGGGGAAGTTCAAATTAGACATTTGGAAAAGGCTTTTCAGTAAAAGGCTGGGTGGTGACTGGAACAGAATACAAGGGAAGTGCTCATGGCACCAAACTTGTTGTCAAAGCTCAAGGAGCCTCTGGATGGTCCTTTTAGTCACACAGATTATTTTTAGGCAGTCCTGTGAGCAGCAGGAAGTTGGAATCAATGATCCTAATGGGCCCCTTGCAACTTCAGATATTCTGTATTCTATGATTCTAAAGCTAAAATTGAAACCAAAACTAACCTGAAAACAACTGTCTTGGACTGATTCTATAACAATACTGTATTCCCCATCGCCTGCTTGATTGCTAGAATGTAGTTTGTACCTTTAAATTGCAAAGGGAGAGAGAGAAGCTGGGGGAATTCTTCAGACTGGCTCGCTTGACCTTGTAGTTAAAAGTTTACATACTTTTCTTCTCTGGGCTGGGAGTTTCTGCCTGTTAGGAGGGGAGAGGAGAGAGTTTTCCTCTCCAGCGCTTCAGCTTTCAGCTGGGAAGGGACTGCCATCTGCCTCAGGGGCTTCTGTTCCTTTTTGGACTGTTTACAGCTTGCTTCTTTGTCCAAGACCGGCTATCATCTCTGGGACCCTCGGTGGGACTCTCCAGGAGGGCCCCAGACCCTGCCTGGCTCAGGACTGCGGGAGCAGCTAAGTTTTACAGACAGAAGGGACTATATAAAATCCACCAGCCTCCTTTAGGGGATGGGGGAGGGGGTTTCAATATCCTTTTCTGCTCTGTGACTGCGGGGGACTCTGTTTGTTAAATACACAGGTTTTTTTCACTTTCATTCAAGAAAATATTTCCCAAACCCAAGGCAGGAGGGGCTGCCGGGACCTGCTTACCTGGCAGGCAGGAGAGAGACAGATTCCCTTTTTGGGTTGTTTCCTCCTAAATTTGTGTCCAAACCGGTACAACAACCAAATTACCTGACTCTTTTATTAACTCATGTACAAAAAAATTTTGATATGATAAAAGGTGAAAAGAAGGATATTTTCTCACCTTCTTTTGTCTCTAAGGAAATATATGAGAGAAATATATAGGTTCTCTTTTTTCTTAGAAATATGGGATTTATTTTCTTTCTCAATATCTACATTACTAGCTCTATTTCCTATGCAAGCATGTTTTGCAGATTTTTCAGTGTGGCATATAAACATTGATTCTGTTTCACATGGCTCTGTTTAGAAAAGGCAATAATTGCCCAAATGCATTTGCTAAAAGATTTCCTCCAAACTACTTGCTAATAACAATAATAACAACAAAAGTAGCAGCTAAAAGCCCTCCGAAAAGCAAAGAAGACTGCTAGAGAAATATGTTTGTTTTCTTATCTGTTCTTGCAATTTTAAAATGTACTGCAAAATATTCATTAAATGAATTTTTTCTTCACATATTCTTGAAAACTTATAAAAATTCTTTCTACTACTTATCTTCTAGCTTTCTGTGATACCAACTGGAAAGAATGCGCAATATTAAAAACACACCTATCTTAAAGAAATAGCAAAATACCAATAATATGCTATAATGAAGCCTACTTTCTCAGAAGCTAAAAATTCTGCCATAGTGAGGGCAATATTTTTCATATTAAGAATTTTGATTTTTCATTACCCTCTCAAAACCGCTCTTGAAAAATGTCATTAAATAAAAAGATAGTTTGAGATCTGGCTACTCATTACACTTCAACTTTTAAAAATACTTTTTGTAAACATTCTTCAATTTATTATTATTATTATTAGTCACATTATAAATAGGAAAGAAGATTAAGTAGTTTGAGTGGATCAAAAACAATTGGGTTTGAAATTATATTTCTGTCACTGTATATTTCATGTTTCTAATGAGCAACTTCATTGTAACTGTTTCCTTCACAAATGAATACTGAGAAACCTAACAACCTTTTCCCCTAAAATTAAAAAGTTCTATTTTATTCTTTAAGCTACTCGTAGCTTTAAGCTCAGAGATTCTTATTCACACCACAGTTTTCTTCCTTTTCTATAGCAAAACCAAGTTAATTTACTAATGATAAATTCTAAGTAGAGATAGGGTCAGAGATGAATAGTAGATACCGACATAGAGAGCTATCGGTATAGATGATATAGATAGATTATATAGATATAGATTGTTTATGTAGCTATAGATAATAGATAACAGATTATTTCAGCTGGAAGGGACCTATCCACAATCATCCAGTCCAAATGCCTGGTCAATTTAGGACTGATGAAAATTTAATATGTGTTATTATATATATATATATATATATATATATATATGTTTTCCAAATGCCTCTTAAACACTGACAAGCTTGGAGCATGAATCACTACTCTAGTAAGCCTGTTCCATTGTTTGCCCACCCTCTCTATAGAGAAATATTTCTTAATGTCAAGTCCAAACCTCCCTTGATGCAGCTTTGGTCCATTGCCTTGCATCCTGTGCCTGGATCCCAGGGAGAACTCCTCAGTACCTCCCTCTCCATACACCCTCCTCGGAAAGCTGTAGAGAGCAACGAGGTCACCTCTCAGCCTCCTCTTCTCCAAGCTAGACAAAACCAAAGATCTCATCTGCTCCTCACAAGATGCTGCTCAGTCCTGTCGTCAGTTTTTTGCCCTTCTTTGGACACACTTGAGTACCTAAATGTCTTTTATAGATTGTGCAGCACAGCACTGCACACAGCTCACAAGGTGAGGTGGCACCAATGCCAAATACAGCAGGATCACCACCTCTTTTGACCATCTGGCTGAGCTGTGTTTGATGACCCAGGGTGCAGTTTGCCCTCTTGGCTGCCTGGGCACACTGCTGGCTCACAGTGAGCCTGCTGCCAACCAGGACCCCCAGATCCTGTTCTGCAGGGCTGATCTCCAGCATCTCCCCTCCCAGTTCATACTTATGTCCAACTTACTCTGTCCTGAGTGCAGAATCCTGCAAATAGACTGTTAAATTTCATGCCACTGATGACTGCCCAGTGCACCAATCTATGTAAAGCCCTCCGCAAAACCTCTTGTCTCTAAAGAGAATGCTCAGCACCCCCCAGAGTGGTATCATCAGCATAAAAGTTAATGGTGTGTTCAACTCCTGCATCGGAAATGATGGCTAAATAGCAGAGACTGCACATACATCTGCAAATGTCACAACACCCATCGATAGAAAGATAAAATACACCTACCAGAAAACAATGATGCCTCTTACAGGACATGTCTTGTTTTGCATATACTCTGCTGAGCTCAGTGTCTGGCTTAAAACATCCTTTAACTAAGCAGATGCCAATCCATAATTGGATGTCAGTTTTTGATTCTGGTCTATATCCCTTTTGCCCCAACTTGTTTAGTAAGATTTACTATAATGTAGTTGTGACTAAATTTTCAGTTCAAAATTTCAGTTATCTCTCCCTTACTTTTAAGGGACTCATTTTAATGTTATTGTTTAAATTTCACAAATATGAGCATTTCGGTGTTGTCTAGTCAAAAGAAATAATAATTCATGGGTTAAACTGCAATGACCGTAGTCTGTGTTACATAGCCTGGAAATTATTACTTCTCTAAACTTTGGAAAGTAGCAGAAATAAAGCATTAAGGCTGCAAATATTATTTCTCATTTTTCCATTTTCATTTCCCCAGTACATGTACTTATGCCTATCTACAAGAGTTTTCTAAAGTTGGCAATTGCATGATTTTATATCAAAATACTAGTTCAGCAAATTGCAAATGAATTTTGAAAAAGTAGCACGAAGTCAATGTTAAATTTGATACATTCTAATCCTATAATCATTATGAGGAGAATCTCCAAAACCTCTCACTGGAATCAATGAAATTCCTATTGATTCGTTCACCATCTCAGGACCCATTTGTCCTCTTACCCCTCTCAAAATTTTTTGTTCTTATTCTTCAGTACAGAAGTGTTAGGTCTCCATCATACTGAATATCTCAGGAAGTCTTGGAAAGCCTTGAAATACAATGTTATGTTTTATTCCCAACAGTATTCAGAAGTCTGATAGTAGGCTGTTTTATCTTTATTTTTTTATGATAAGAGTCTTGATTACTCACCAAAACATTAATCTGAGTACTTCTCTTTTTGCTAGCAATATACTCCATCCAAAGCATGTAATAAGCCATCCATCTCTACTGCATTACCTCCTTGGAAGTATGTCTGAGGCATTTCCTTATTGTGTAAACTAGTAATCTGAAAAATTGCCATTATTTCAGAAAGGAGCAATTTTTAAAAAAGTATATAGGGATTACAAGTTCTTATGGGTTCTTTTAAAATGATGGCTTTTCAAAAAAAGTCTTAAAAGCATTTGCAGGAGTAAAGAATGAAAAGGAGGGAGTGTGTGGAATGCTTTCAGGAAGGAAAAAAAAATTCCCCTAGTTTGATGCTAACTAGATACCAAGAATTTCTGTCTTTACAGCTTCTCTCTGGTAACTTATATAATTTCTTGGTCATTTTCATTTCCATTCCTGTAACTGCCCCTCTTAAGATTATTATACAGATTGTAATTTTGATAGCTTTAATCAAGTAGCTTGTCAGGCTAGTCAGAAACAGAACAAGAACAGAATAAGGAACAAAAAGACAAAAGCATATGTGAGAATATATGGCGATATGAAAGAGATTTGGATTCAAAGCTGGCTTTGATAATCTGCTGTGATCAAAATATTGCAACTGTATTATCCATGAAAGCACCTATAAACACTGAGAGTAAAATAACTACGCTGCAATGAGCTAACTGCTCCTGTGTGTAAACATGAATTGCTTTGCTTTCAGAGTAAGCTTTACTTCAGACCAGGAAATCAGAACAAGCACAGTCACAATCAGGATATGTAGTTATGAAAAAATAAAAATTAAATAGTTGTTCAGGTTCCTGTGAGTCCTACAGTATGACTGCACTGTCTTACAGTATGACTGCATATCAAATACTGGAAGAGATGAGACTGATTTGCTTTTCTAAATTCTTTTCAATATCATACTGATTATTATGAGACAGCTCTTAGCACTGGACATATATGTGTTTGCTTTTTACTCCTGAGACTCTGTTGACTTAGAGCAGATGGTAAGCTCTATTAGTAAAATGTGAAATGTTCATTTATTTAATTTAAAAACATCCAAAGAGATATTTCAGAAACACTTTGTCCACTATCTTTATTGTATTGCCTTTGTTACAAAATTTGCATGTATCACTCTTTATTATAGCAATTTAGTTCATAACCTATTTATTAAATGGAAAAATATATTTCCATATCCAGAGGATAAATAGAAAAGTAACCCTTAAGAGAAAAGGGCTTTGGATAAGTTGTTTTCATCTCAGCTCAGTATTTTACAAATTGGAGAAGTCTGCCACTATAAATGCTTAAGCAGAAATCACTAATGTATTTTGAGATGAGGATATAAGAGCTTCATATCATTTTAGGTAATGTCTTCAAATGAGTGTCTGACATAAAATGATGAGTCCTGAGTACTTTTAAATTACTATTAAAATTGCCTGAGGGCTGATCAAATGTGGTTTGTGCCAGGAAAGCTATGCCATCCAACTCAGGTAATCATTTTTTTTTTCAGTGTGTTGATTCCATAATAAATATTTAATTTAGTCTTACTAAATGCACATATCACTTGAGCTTTTGTTATTTTTCTTTTATCACAGGCAATTACTTCCTCTCTTCTCTCCCCCATGGTTTTGGTTTTTGTTTCTTTGCTTTTTGGGAGTCCTTGGGGTATTTTTTGAGGGAGAGAAGGAAGTGAGATTTTTATTGATTTGGTTTGGGTTGTGTTGTTTTAAGGGTTTTTTTTACATAGTCTGTGCATAGACTGCATAGTTTATGCATGGTCTCTGTAGTTATTTTTGTAGATTAAATAAATAAATATATCAGTAAATCAGTAAATATACCAAACATATTTGTGAGAGAGTTCATAGATATCCATAAGAAATTACTGGAATCCGGTGATATCCTCTCAAGTAGATTTAACAACTTAACAAAACTCCCTTGAAGTCCCTTAAACTTCTTTGAAAGTCCTAGGCATAAGGGCCAATATAATTTTTTTAAAATGTAATAAAACAACATTGGTTTCAGCTGGCAGTAGGACAACAGATTTCTCAAATCTTTCCAGAATGAGTATTGTAAGATAAAATAAGAAAGTTTATTAATTTATTCTTCTTTAATTAATTCCCTTTTTTTCTTTGAACTGTCATCTTTTTTTCAACAGAAACTTTGAAATGGTACCAGATAAAATATTCATTCAAACACAAAAATAAAGTTGTTAGAGCACTTTGGAAATCAATTAAAAAATATTATCATGCTAACCTGAGAAAAATATAAGCTTATGTTGATAAGGTCCAATAATTGTTATCATTATTTCTAAGTCAAGAGTAGGTCTTCTTTATCAAGAAATTTTACACTATACACTATGTCTGAGTGATTCAATGTAATTAAAGCCAGAATTAATTAACAGAATAATAGAATATCTGGGATTAGGAGGGACCTTAAAGATCATCCAGTTCCCCACATCCCCTTGCCGTGGACAGAGACACTTTTCACTAGACCAGGTTGCTCAAAATCCCCCCCTACCAGGCTTTGAAGACTTCCAGGGATGGGGCATTCACTTCTCTGAGCAACCAGTTCTAGTGCCTCACTACCCTCACAGTAAAGAACTTTTTTCTAATATCTAATCTAAACCTACTGTCTTTCCATTTAAATCCATTGCCCCATGTTCTATCATAACACACCCCTGTAAATAGTCTCTCTAGACCCTGTTTAAGTAGGGGAAGGCCACAATAAGGTCTCCAGAGAGTCTTTCCCTCTCCAAGCTGAACAGCCCCAGCTCTCTCAGCCTGTCTTCACAAGAGAGGTGCTTCAACACTCTGATCATCTTTGTGATCCTTATCTGGACTCATTCCAAGAATGTGATGTCCTTCCTGTACTGAGGACCGCACAGATGGATACAGCACTTCAGATGGGATCTCATGAGGGCAGGGCAGAGGGGCAGAATCCCCTCCCACATCCTGCTGGCCACACTGCTTTGGATGCAGCCCGGAATCCAACAGGCTTTCTGGGTTTTGAGCACCCATTGACAGATCCTCTCATCTACCAACACTCCCAGGTGCTTCTCCCCAGGGCTGCTCTCAATCTATTCTCAACTCAGCCTGTATTTGTTCTTGGGTTGCCCGGACCTAGGTGCAGGACTTGCACTTCACTTTGTTGAACTTCATGAGGCATGCATGGGCCCAAGTCTCGAGCCTGTCAGGATGCTTCTGGATGGCATCCCTTTGTTCCAGCAAGTGGACTGCACCACACAGCTTGATTTTGTTGGCAAACATGATGAGCGTGTGGTCATTCCCTCTGTCCATGCTGCTAAAGAGGATGCTTAATAATGTCAGTCCTAATACTGCCTCCAAGGAACACCACTTGTCTCTGGTCTCCACTTGGACAGTGAGCCACTAGCCACAACCCTGTGAGTGTGATCAATCAGCCAATTCTTCATCCATCGAGTGGTCCACCTATCTGATCCATGTCTCTCCAGTTTGAAAACAAGGGTATCGTGAAATGATTTGTGCAATGACGGATGGATGACATCAATCATCACATTCATTCATGTCCAGTTCAGACCATTCATTACTCAGGCATATTTCTATGAGGAAGGGTTTTGCATATATTTGAATGAGTTCTAGATTCAGGTCTGTTGTATTTGTATTCTCTGTCTGCTAGATTGCAAAAAAATAAAAGTGTGGAAATTTTATCGATATTTAGAACTGTAATACTTTCAACATGTTAAAAACAAAAGGAATGTACTTTTTCCTGAGGAAGTGGGTTTGATAACTTAGAGACTGACTTCAGACTTAAATGCAACACTTTGCTTGTTGTTCCCATGATAAGATGGAATATTTCTTTCAGGTAATGTTGTTGAAAATAAAATCTTGAGAAATTCATTACAGAATGTGAGTGTGTTAATTTCACTCCATCCAATATATAACTGGACAGTTAGGTTCGGTAGTGATAACATTTATAGGAGCTGTCTCTGGTGTTCACTTTGATCTTCACTGAAGTTAAATCTTTAATTTGCTATTTCATTATGTATAGAAATATATCATTTGTAGTGCAGTATTGACCACATTGCAATTTCTTCAGAACAGCTGAGAAATTATCTACTTAAAGAAAGACAGGCTTGATGTGTACGTGCCACTGCTGCTGGTCAGGTGCACCTTGGCTTTGTCCCAGCTCCAGCTATTTTGCAACTTTATGGCATCACTGCTGAATTTCTGCTTCACAGTAAGGCCTAGATTCAGGTCTACAGTATAGACAGTTTTCTAGTTAGAAACTTTACCATTTTTGTGCATATTAGCATTTCTTCCGAAGAAAAACACCTTAAATCTACTTATAGGGGGGACTTTCGGAGCACTTTCTCTGTCTTCTCTTATTGAGTCAATTTTGACTTCCACCTCGACCTGCTTCTGCATCTGTGTTCTTCCAGTTCATCTGTTTTCAGTGGCACTTGCAAATTTTATTAGCACAAACTGTGTTCAGCCATCAAAATTATAATGAAACTATTAAGTGCTACACAACATTTTTCAGATAGAAGACAAAGGTCTGAAGGACCTACTTGACATTCTTTCACTGTCTGTTGTTGAATTATTGAGACTTACTCTCTGATAACAATCAGTTTTATGTCAGTTTTCTAGGACTTTTACCAAGATTCTATACTTTGCTTAATTTAATCTGTGACATAAGGTAGATAATACAATAACCATGCTTTGTGGTTTGAGTAAATCGTATGATAGCATTAATAATTTTTAATGTAATATCATGGCTTAGTACATCTCAACCAGTATTGTCCATACATCTCAGTTTCTGTCACAAGGATTTATTTCATACCAATTTAACATTTCTTTTTCACTATTCTTTTCAAGGAAAATAAGGAATTAACATGTGACTATTAATATGTTAATAAGGAAAATTAGGAATTAACATGTTGTGACTATTCAGCAACAGTAAGATGATGTAGCCCTGAACAGTGTCCTAAAATGGAAGGAAATGCAAATATTTTCTGAATGACCTAGGTGAGGTAGCACCATTTTAGGGTTCATATACACAGGCTAATATTCTTATGCTATTAACATAAATTATTTGAAACAATATTGGCCTGGAGAACAATAATTTTTAGATCTCCTAAAAGAGGCTCATATCTATATTTTCTTGACTTTCTCATTCTTTATAAACTATCCTGATCATTATAACTGCTTCATAATTGAATAGTTAAATAAATACATTTCCTGTGACAGCTGCAGATTTAACAATCACACAATGCATCACTGAATTTTTAAAGATCCGGAAGGTATTCTCACTCAGCAGTGAAAGCTATTTATGTGACTAGTATTTTACCCCTTTTTGTCATTTTATGACAACACATCATATTCAAATATTCAGACTTATGAAAAATAAGGATCAAATTTTCAAAGGAAATTCAAGGATTAACATGCAAGTGGAAATCAGAGAATGAAACTAAAAACTACAATAAATGTTAAATTTTAAAACATGCTTATTTATGTGGCATTGGATGTGACAAAAAGAGTTTCTGGGAGACAAAGAACAGCCACAATAACAAATAAAACACGGCATGGATGCAGACATTCTAGCTGTCCCTGGACTTCAGTATTTTACTTTTAAAGTAGACCCTTTCATATCTTTATCCCTCTGTTTTTCTGTGCCTTTTTCTCCCTAAATGGTCTAGATTACTCTCCTCCCCACCTCTGTCTCACCCACAAATCATCCCATAATAAGCCCTGTACAATAAAAAATCATTTCTCCCCTCCATCTCAGAGTGTGTCCCCTACCTCTCGTAGTGGCCTCCCATGTATGAGAAGCACATGCGCAACCCAGTGAAGCTCTTGAGAACTTTTCTTCTTACTTGAATAGGTCTTTAAGCAATGATTTAAAACTGCAAAGATGAAAATGCTTCACATTCTGAGACTGTAGTGTACGGCAAGGTATGATCTGAAGGGAAATTTTGCATTCACATAAGTGTGTAATAGAAGCCCCAGCTAGGCAAAATGTCATAAATGTAATTGTAATGCTGGAGGGCCATTAACTGTGAGTGGCATGGCTTGCCTGCTCTAATGTTATGCTGCTTATTGGTGTGCTGGAGTGGGAGTATAACAGTATGCTAAAGTAATTGAATAAACTGAATGTAATCAAATCACTGAGTTACAATTACAGGTTTCTGCAATATTTGTGATGTATTTCAAAATATGACGCATTCAATTTTTATTTTTCTCAATTTCCTAGCAAAGTAGAATAAAACCTGTGAAAGCACAACATTTATTAAGTTGGGATAAATTGTTTTATAGTTTAAAAAAAGAAAAATACTTTAAAATAAAAAAAAAGTCTAGTAAAAGCAGCTTACATGACATTTCTTTAAACTTCAGATATGATTATTTGACAAAATTATTATAGCTATAACCTAGAAATTATACATACACTGTTGAATTTGGGGGTTTTGGGGGGCTCTTAAGCAAATTCACTTTGAAAATTCATCCTCAATCTTGCACATCAAAATGAAAAGAGATGGAAAAAATGGAAATGTGGATGTAGAAAAGATTGTCCTGAAATACACTGACTAGCAATGAGAAAAGTAATTAATGATGGAATTCACATGCATTACTGTACTATGCCAAATCACACTGCATGACAGAACAGGATTCATGCCTTACACAAGTAGGTGTAAACCAAGCTGTTGATGTTGACAAACCTACCATTACTCACCCAGCAATGCTTATGGTTTTTAGAAGCACTATTCAGGTGTTGTGTAACAAAAAGTCTACTTACTTCAAGTCGTGTAGCAAAAATTCTTTGATTCTTTTATCTTTCAATGATGTAGTCTGTCATTTTTTAAGAACAGAAACAAAACAACAAACACAAACATAAGATTTTCTTCCAGCTGTTGTCTTCTCTTTTTCAGTCCTTCAACAATGAACATCTCTGTACATAGATGCTAGTAAATTTTGCTCATGAAATATGCCAGGAATACTTTTTTGCAGATTTTTTTCTGTATGTATCTCAAAGTGCTAAGTATTAATGTAGACTTTTGGTAGAAATAAGAGCACCAGGAATTTTAAGCAATCCTTTTTGTAACAAGACATTCATTTTGGCTTAGGCTAAAAAAATTCAGTAATGATAAACCATTTGAAATCTCTGTTCTAAGATTTTTTTATGCTTATTAACATTCATTTTAGCTTAGCTGACTACCACTCTACCTCAAAAAGCTAAAAACCCTAAACTTTTCATTCTTTGACTGAATGATATTCTCTTTTACAATTTAGTGTGTGAAAGCATTTTTACTAAGAAGAGAAAAAACTGTCATCTTCTTCCATGAATCTTGATATGATTATTTGTTCACAGTGACAGTTTTGATTTGTTTGGCTTTTGTTTTTTGGGTTTCTTTTTTCTCTTTTTAACTGTCAGCATAAAAAAATGAAGTATATGCTTGCTTCTCTAAGTAGATTTGAAGTTGGAACTTACTTGTGTTACAAGGTAATAGTACTTAAGGCTGTTAGTGAATCTAAGGATGTTTGTTAAAAAGGGAAGCTTAAGTTCAACAATGTAAATTAAATAACGCAGGGGAAGACTTTCCTCATAAAGGTCTTACAAAATATCACCCAAGTTCATGTTCAGTGATATTCAACTCTTTCACTAGGCAGACAGAAAAAAAAAGGATATGAGCTAGTGATAACAACTCTTCTCTCAAAATTTGTCACTACTCCATCAATACTCAAGTACATGTATGCTCGTAATGTGGCCATTAGTTTTGCATTATTGGGTACCACCACTGTCAGTGGAGCCAAATTGACTAGAACTTCAGAAATTCCAACTCAAGCCACAGCAAAAATACAGGTCTCTGCTACTCTAACAATTCTTGAAAGAGGGACTGCAGGCACTGCAGAGAGTGAGAAAACTGCAGTCTCTGGATTTCTTTTAAGGTTTGGGTTAACATTTGAACGAAAGGATCACACACTGCCATCCAGCAGGCACCAGGTTCGACAGTTCAGATCATCAATATCCAAAATGTTTCTTTAATTGCAAGGCAAGTAGTTGACATCTGCTTCCTGTCTAGGAGCCGTAAATTAACCTTGGTAGCTTCACAGAGAACACTTGCTCTGTTTACTCCTGTGATTTTAACTCTTTGCTGTCTGAGTCATTCACCCAGCTCCTTTGCTCCCTGTTGTGTTAACACTGATTGCTGCGCTCCCCTTTGTAAACAACAAAATGTTTATTGTTGACAAGAACCAACTGAAATCCAAATGTATGGGCCATTTTTAGGCATTGGTAGGATTCCATTTGCTAGATTTCAATACCCCCTGATTTATGGCCATAATGTTTTTGCAAATTAGACACATGAACTGGAATCTGTACAATGCTGGGTGAATTGGTTTCTTGCCTAAGCATTACCTCTACCTTTTCCTTAATTTTTTTTTTCCTTTTCTTCTATAACTGTTTCTCCAGCTGCTCAATATTCAATAACGGTAATAATTCAGCTGTTTTTTCAGACTTTATCCTTTCTCTCCCTGAGAAAACATAAAAAGGTAGCAAAAGGCTTGTGTTAACATAAATCATAGTCTTTGATATTTGATTCCTGTCAGATGTTGCAGCAAAGAAAAATCCTTCAACTTACAAAGATCTCTCCATATTACAGTTCAAAATTTTGACAGCATGATCACATTGGTAGTCCAGTATTCTGGACTTTGCATCCTCCAACATCTACAGCGCTTTTTCCAGAGAAATGTCTGGAAAAACATTTTAGGTTTGATTTTTCTTTTATGTGTGTAGCATTTTTCACTTGTATTTGCTGTTTCATATTAGTGATTTCAAAGAGTGTTGGAAGTTTAATAAGATCAGTTTCAACTGAAATATTTGTTTATAAATCCTTGCAACTACTTCTAATGCAAATTACCTAGATAAACAGACAGATAGAAAGAGATAGAGATAGAGATAGTTGATATAGATGTAGATATAGATAGATATAGATATTGATGATATAGATACAAATATACATAGAGACACAGGTATAGATAGAGATATATGTAGATATATATAGAAATATATATATATATATATAACAGATATCGATTCTTTTCTATCACCCAAATCACTAACCAGAACTACACACTCTGTGCATTTGTATGAGATTAATTAATGTTACTCAGTTGTTTCTGGAACTGGGCTCAGTAGTATGGAGTGTATGGTAGGTACCTTTGCTCCACGTTTCCCAAATTCTCTTCACACAAAGATTAATGTTTCTGTATCTCTATAGAGACATGGACTGTTCAAAGAGCTGAAATTTTTCTATGCCAACCTTCTTCCCTTCAAAAAAGCCTAAACCAAATGGAAAACAAAAAAAACCCTCACCAAACCAGACATAGCTACCTGGTGATACCAGGTGATAGGTAAGTGAGCTACTATAGATACTCAGGTGGAAAACTTGAGGCAGGAAGAAGATTAGGTCAGGGAAGACAACCAAAGTGGGCATATCTAAGCCTATAGGCCATGATAGGATTCTCCCACAGGTTCTGTGAGAGCTGGAACATGCCATTGCAAGGCCACCTTTTGGGAATCTTTGATCATGGTGACTGGGAAAATGCTCAAGGACTGGAGGGAAGAAATGTGAGCTCCCTTCAAGAAGCCTAAGATAGAGGGCCCAAGGAACTAAAGACCTGTGAACCTCACCTTGAAGTCTGTGAAGCTGAGAGCGTAGATAATTCTTAAAATCACTTTTAAGAACATATAGGAGTTCAGAAGTAGTCACCAAGGAGAAGCCATGCTTGATCTACTTGATAAATTCCTGTGTGGAATTAACTGTCTATTGCAGTAACTAACTGTTACTGTCTGCTTGGACTTTGCTGTGGTTTTGAAACTGTCTCCCATAGGATCATCATAGACAAATTGTTGATGTTCAGGATGGATAAGCAAATGATGGAAACTGGCTGAATTACCAGGCCTAAAGGGTGATGATCACTGGCAAAAAGTCTTTTTGGAGGGCAATGGCTACCAGCGTAGCTTAGTGCACAGATAGAATCCAGTCCTGTTAAATATATTCATTAGCAATCTGGATGATAGGGTAGAGTAGTCCCAGCAAGTCTGCAGGCAACACCGAGCTGGGAGGAGTAGATGGCTGATAGACCCAAGAGTTGTACCCCCGCCATTCAGAGAGGCATTCACAGGTGGGAAAACTCTACTGACATGAAGGCACCTTATGAAGCTCAGCAAATCAGCCCTATGTACCACTATATGCTGGAGGCTGGCCAGGTCAAAAGCAGCTGCAAAGAAAAGTATCTGGGATTCTGGAGAATATCAGGTTGAACATTAACCAGCCATGTGCCCTTGTCACAAAGAAGACAAATGGTATCTGCAGCTACAGTAGAAGCAGTATTTTCAACAGGTCTGAGGGAGGTCTGGTACTTTCCCTTTATTCAGTGCCTGCAGTGCTGCATTCAGCAGGTCTGGGCTCTTCCTATTGGACATATTTAAGAAAGTTCAATAAAGAACCACAAGGATGATTAAGGGGCTGTAAGATCTTCCTATGAGGAAAGACTGAAAGAGCTCTACTATTTAGTCTGGGGAACAGAAGCCTCAGGGGTATATTGTCAATGTACGTAAATATCTGGGAAGGGGTGTGCGAAGAGAAAAAGGCCAGGCTCTTTGCAGTGGTGCTCAGGGACAAGATAAGAGATAATGGGAACACATGGAAACACAAGATTCTGTCTGACCACCAGGAAACTCTTT
Source organism: Callaeas wilsoni (assembly GCA_013398955.1). Lineage (NCBI taxonomy): Eukaryota > Metazoa > Chordata > Aves > Passeriformes > Callaeidae > Callaeas > Callaeas wilsoni. The sequence goes on along the minus strand of VWPU01010090.1, from coordinate 74,328 downwards.
CTGTGAGGTTGTCTGAACTAGTAGTTGCTGACAGAGGTTGCAGAGACTCCATCTTCAGCCATAATAAAAATCTAACTACACCTGGTCCTGGGCAACAGGGCTAGGTGTCCCTGTTTGACAAGATGAACACACTTCCCAAGGTCCCCTCCAACATTAACCATTCTGTGTAATTCTGGGACATAGTTGCAGAGAAACAATTTTGTTGAATTAGAAAAGCAGACTTTGCCAGGAAATATTAAAATTATCTGTCATGGATAATTATGTGTGTGTAAGCATCTTAGGATACAAAGAATAATCCTGTCCCTAAAACCTGAGATGAACTTTTTCTCTGTTTTCTACATATAGGTGAAATACATGAATTCTCCAATTCCCATTGCCACATCAAGACTGTATCCTGGCTTTAAAGATTTTGATGTAACTGACTGGATTCCCTGCAGAAAAAATAACATGATCAAAACAGAAAGAATCCACTAACACCTCCCCACCAAAACCAACCAACCAGGAAACAAACAAGCAAAAACCAACAAACACACAAAAACCCACAAAAAACCAAAACAAGCAAGCAAACAAAGAAAAACCCTCCAACAAACGAAAGCAAAACAAAAAAAAACCAAACCAAACCAAAAACAAACCCAAAAAACCCCCCCAGAAACTGAACAAAACACACACATACACACAAAAGCCCCAAATCAACCAAACTTACAAGTAGAGCAATAGTGAATGTGTATAGGATTATCATAAATAGTATTTATAAGTGATAGGGAAAGTGCTACTTAATGACATCACTGCAGTGTATTTATATGCCTATTCCTTTTGTTCTGGTTCACTTTGTGCCTTGGGATAAGGTTTATTATAAAGTTGCAGAGACCTACAGCTATATTAATGCAAAAATTGCATCTTAAACTCTGTCTATTGTATATATTTATCTAAAGCATGCTGTTGAGTTCTGAGTTTTTCTCCTGGCCCTTTCCAGTTGTTGTTTACAGTCTCAAGAGTGCTGATGTGTCTTTTTGCAATGCAAAATGCTATGTCAAGTCTTGAACAGACTTCTGTTAGCAGTCAGATCAAACTTATTATTTTGGAACTAGATCAAATTTAGTATTCAAAGTTACTAAAAAAAAAGTCTACATATAAAGTATGTATATTCAAATATAATATGCACACGTACCAATCATTTTTCCTCTTTTTTTCTCTTCTACATTTTTCCATCCTGAAACTTTGTAATGCTATCAAATTTCATATTTTCTAAATGTGAAATATTCCCAGAAGTAGATTACAGTGCTAAATTGTGTCAGTTTAATAAGATGAAGTTCAACCCAAGTGAGGAAAAATATAAGATAAAATTGTTTCACTTGTTTGAAAACCAAACTCAAACCGTATATATATCATATTGGCATATTTTTAAATAGAAGAGGAATGAAAAATGTATATATGGCACTATAAATTTTTATCCTTCTGTGCAGTGAGTAAAAGTAGGTATTTACTGCCCTTGACAGCTTGCCATGTCAAACCGGTATTTGAGATACACCTAAGGATTACAGGTATCCGAGCAGAGAGCTATAAATACTGCACAGTATACAGGAATATATTGGTGGACCTAAATCTATTTCTGACGGTACAAATGTTATCTATTCTCTGAGTGCCACTCACTGAATGCCACTAATAAATACCTTGATAATTTCTCAGGATGAATAAGATTTTCAAAATCAAGGGTGCAGAGTTTCAGACGCCAGGCTGCTTATTCATTTACATAATACACACATTTTAATGAGCCCCTGCAGGCACCTGCGACTGTTAAAAAAGAAAATATTAAGCCACAAAACAAAGGTATTGGATACAGCATGGAGCATGCGAAACAGGATGTTAAGCAAACAAGACAGTTTCAGTAGTACAATGTGGTAGTCAAATATGAAAAAAAAAAATTATAATCTTGAAGATATACCAGTAACTTTTAAAGTAATGAGTAATACAAGATTTTGGGGAACTTCCAGACTCTACTGGAGCTTTCTACTGGACTTGACTGAGTATTCTTCCCTGGCAAAAGTTGCCATAAAGAAAAGCATTCACGACAGGGCCTACTTTCAGGTATGCTTAACCTACATCCTCATCTTTTCTCAATTTATCATGTTTCATCACACGTGAAGCTACCATGACACCTTATTATTAGACACTGACAAGAAATTCAACTAAGAGAGTACATAAGTTGTCTTCTGTTTGGAGTTTCATTATTGACCACAGCACCTCGGGAGAAATGCAGCACCTGTAATACAACCAATAACTGCCTTAAGAATCTGAGAAAAGTAAAGGGTCACTGTAGAGCTTGCTTAATAGGGAGATTTTTAAAACTTCGGTGCAGTAGCATGGCTGTGACTTGTCCTGCACACCTCACGGCTCCAGAAGAAACTGAACTTACATGGACTTCCTTGTGGTACAGGCTGCTGTCACTGTTCACCAACTTGGGTACAGAACTGTAACGGTCTGCCACAGAAAGGTGAAATAACAGAAAGAAAGGTGCTGTCTCAGAAATCATTGTATATAATTCAAGGAATATAAAATCCTATGGAAAATGATGGTGAACAAACAGCAGAAAGGAAAGTGAGGATTGACTGTTATGCTAATAGAAGGAAAGAAAGAAAGAAAGAAAGAAAGAAAGAAAGAAAGAAAGAAAGAAAGAAAGAAAGA
>VWPU01010090.1:0-71566 GCA_013398955.1 Callaeas wilsoni | reverse complement strand
AGAAAGAAAGAAAGAAAGAAAGAAAGAAAGAAAGAAAGAAATGCAATGTTCTTTTGAAGACAGTCTTTTTCACCTCTCTATCTAACTGAGTTTCAGTATTTAAATATCATTCCCACATTGATTGTACCCTTACAGCTGAACGTAGGTATATCTGCTACTGTGAGAAAGAGCATTTGGAATCCCAATCAGTACAAAAATTATTCTCTCGTATTTACTTCATGGTATCCTTTTTTTAAGTCTTTGAAAATCTGTTCGGTCACTGTGCATCCATGATCACTGACGTCATGCTCAGAAATATCAATGATTACTCTTTTTAAAGGATGTGAACATTTTTCCTCTGAATTCTGGACCAAAAAAAAACCCCCAAAAATAAAAAAACAAAGCAAAACAACAACAAAAAACCCCCAAACAAATGCAGAATAGAAAATTGGGAATTATATCAACAAATTAGTACTTTCAGTACTTTGAATCAGATTCCTGAATGACCTTAATGCATTGAGGTTGTGTCTTTCTGCAAAATGACATTCCAGAGACTTCTCTTTTAACTTGCAGCAGGTTGACAAGGACATTTGCAAGCTATTTTAGCTCTCTTCAATATCTGTTTTATTGTAGCAATATTTTGGTACATTTGCACAGGGCTAAAATTTTCCCATGGATCTCAACAGCTGTATTCTGCTAACAGCACAGAGGAGCACTGAAGGAAGCAGACTTTCATTTAGCCTTCAGAGTGCCTCTGTCTATAGGTTTATGCAAAATCCCTCTACTTTTTCATTAAGACTTCCAATGCCAGCACTACTGTGTAGCTTCTTCTGGGTTAGCTCTTTCTTCAAATCAGAACGCGATGGCATATTTCTCTGTGCTATGGGATCGCAGTAGATACACATAACAACAAACTCATTTTTGTATATTATTTAGCTACCAGATGCAGTGCTCATGGACAGCTCACTTTGAGCTCTGCCAAATGAACTTGGTGAAAAATCTTGCAATTTTTTCAGACTGTTTTTTCTCTCTGTTTCACTGACCATGAATATGGGATAAAGTACAGAAACCAAGAACCCAAAACACATCTAAGTTACTTACTTAATTAACAGCTTCTCATTTCTCTGATTCTGCTGCTATTTCGCTGCAGCCTTGGGACTGTATTTTTGTTCCAAAACACTATGAATCCAGGGAAGACACTATAGTAAACTACTATATAACACTAAACCACTTCCTTCAGAGAGAACAGAAAAAAAAAATTATTTACCAGAAATATAATTCAGGAATCTTATGCTACTTCCCATGCTAGTTCTCTTAAGCCAAAGGTACAAGAAATGCACAAGAATTCACTCAAAGACATGAAACCTGACTGTAAAAGTGGACTGAGTCCTGGAGTGCTGTCTTTAAGTTCTTCTCAAAACACTTTTAAGGACCTGTTTTAATATGCTGATAATAAGAATTAGTCAGAGTAGCTTTGTTAAAACTGTTTCATTGACACGGAAATATAACTTTCAGATTTCTCATATAGGCAGAAAAATTTTCAAAGTGTGTCAATCATTTTTTAGTGGCTCCAGTCATATAATGGATAGTTAAATATCCGTAGTGAACAGAGGTTATTGAAAAAGATACATGGTTTAGGAGCATCTTATAGAAAAACACAACTTCCTCTATCAGAGTGGATCTAAAGGCCTGTGTGGTAAATGATGCAGACATGCTCAGTGTTGAATGCAAGCTAAGTTACTGGCTTCATTTGTGATAGCAGTAGGCACGAGCTGTAATGTGCACATGGTTTCTCTGCTAAAAGCTCCTTCATCAGTTTTCCCACAGAGTTTAAGGGCAAAAAGCAGTCAAAGATAGTCCTATATCATTTAAAAAACATATTATTCGATTCATAGATTTTTTTCTCTGCTATAGCTGCAGGCCACAGTTCAGTTTGATATTAAGATCAAAGTTTAGGCTAGTGACTGATAGGTTACTACAAGTTTTTGCCTTTCCCAGAAATGCAAGTAGGAACTTAATAGCCCTGACCTTTTGACTGAAACAGCTGAATTGAGATGAGAAGTCATTGATGTGACACAAGTACATTCTTGCTGCATTTATCCTCCTCCTCTTCCCAAAACTTCCTAAGGGGTCACATTCCTGAGTGCTGCAAATGTGAACAAAGATGATGCAAATCTCTTCTCCAGAAATCCTGAAGTTTTCTTTCCAGGATGATTCAAGCCCAGGAAGAGTTTACTTCTTATTTATAGTCCAGATTTTTCTTTTATCCAATTTGGAGAATGGGAGGCTGAGGGGTGACATCATTACTCTCTACAATTTCCTAAGGAGAGGACATGGAGAGGTAGCTGCCAAGGTCTTTTCCTTGAGATCCTTGAGATAGCATGTATCGGAATGGATAAAGGCTGCATCCAGGAAGGTTCTTGGCATTATGAAGCCTGTTTATTTTAATGACAGTGTGATCAAATGCTGGAACAGGACTCCCAGAGAGGTACTTGATGTCCCAAATAGGTCAGTATTTAATAAGCATCTGAGTAATGTTCTTAATAACATGCATTACCTTTTGGTCAGCCCTGAAGCGGCCAGGAAGTTGGACTGGATGATGATTGACACATCCTTTCCAACTGAAATATTCTGTTTTCACACAGAATCACACCGAATGATCTAGGTTGGAAAGGTTCTCTAAGATCATCTAGTCCAACCTGTGACCAAACACCTCCTCATCAACTAAACCATGGCACCGAGTGCCACAGTCAGTCTTTTTTTTTTAATGTATTGTGTTCTAATATGCTCTGTTCTGTTCTTTTTAGAATCATACTGAAAATTTCTTTTAACACCTTTCTGCCATAAATACATCCTGAGAGACATTCAAAGCTCTTAAAACCCATTAGTTTGTTCCTTGGCATAAGCTCCATATTCTAGTAACTTGTAGCACCAATATGTAAGTCTGTCCAAGCCTTACAGACTTTATAGTAAAATTAATTTGATTGGGTTGCTTATTACAGCAGCAATATTCATTCTATATAATTTTAGGTGGAAAAGGACCTCTTCCAAATGTTTTTTAAAGGTCTTCTTTAAGTTTACCTGCTGATGTCAAATTCAGGCAGTTTAATTTGAAAATTAAACTTTTACTTATATATTCAGTAAAAATTCCTTGCAGTTTCAAGCTTGTTATGTTTTAGATGTATAAGATTGTCTGTTCTGTATACACATGCCCCCCCTCCCCAACATTTATACATTTGTGTGTATATACAAGAAAAGATGAAACAATGTTTGCAAATAAATATATTATATGTATATATATATCAGTCAGGTCATGATTATTTCACCAACTGACTCTGTTTATTTACTTTTCAAATTTTAATAAAGTAAAAATTTAATCCAAAGAAGGTAATGAAGGAGTTATGGTAATATGCTGAAGGACAGACACCAAGATGATGCACTTATTTCAGAATTCATTGCCCTCAAAAATATTAGGTGTGTTCTGTGATTCTGTAGGAAGGATCTTAGATCAACAGCCAGGCTCAGACTGAGAACCTCTGTGCCATGATTTATATTTTGTGATCCTGTTCTATTGTATTTAAATCACTATAACCCAGTGCACAGCTCAGGTATGGCCAGTCAAGTTGGAAATCATTCTTGTTCAGGGAAGATGAGATTCTGGTGGACAAGCTTGGGTCTTCAAATGCTTGCAGCAATTGCTGGCTGTTTTGACCGTCTATAACCTCACCTCAGGGATAAAGTGAGGCAGAAAGGTTGTCTAGGGCAACATTTAACATCACATTAGAACTGAATGACTTTGTCCCACAAAAGGTGTGATGAGACTGCCACCACTGTTGTCTTTTTGGCTTATGGATCAGTCCTGAAGCTCAATAAGAGATTTTGTCTTCCAGCACAGTTGTATGATGCAGTGTCCTTTAATGTTAAATAACTGATTAAATATATAAGTCTTTTAAGCTGCCAGGCATACCTATCCTGGTGGCATTCACAGTCACCATGAAATCAGAAAGATCTGAAATATGAAAGACCTGGGTGTCCTGGAGTTTCCAGAACACAGTCAAATCTTTAGAGATGAGACTGATATCACCTTCAGATCAGACCTATATTATGCCCACTTGCATGCAGAACTGACCATTCTAGTGCAAGGACAGTGACAAATCTTCATAGATCTTGCAAGTTACATGGCTATTTTAGAATTTAGTACTTCAATTCAAATTTAGGCCAGTATCTGTTATTTTGGTATGCTTCCACTTAATGCAGATACGGTATTGGAGATCAAAAAGTTGTAATCTCATCAAGCTCTTCACATGGATACTGCAGTGAGCAATATCCTCAATATTTTCCTCCTTATTTTCAGTGCTTCAACTAGTCAGACAAGAACTTAGGAATGGTGACAAGAAGCTAACATTTTTTAAGATCATCTGTCCGAACCACGTGGTCATGGATGAATGTAAATAGACAGAAACACCGAAGCATTTTCAGAGACCTTACTGTTTACATATATGTACTTAATTATTAGCATTCTGAATAAAGCAAAATGCCTTTGCATTCAGGACTTTTTGTATCTGAGCTATAGCAAAATGTATAAATTCTTTGGCTGAATTCAGGCTAAATGAGAGTAAATCTCATTCTCAAATCTTAAACCAATTTTAAAAAAAAAAAAAGAAAAAAATAAAACAGAAAATCCCCAAACAGTACAACCAATACCTATCTGTAAAGAGAACAATCTTTGAAAGGTAAATATTTAAGTCGCACAAACAGATAATTAGATTACAGGTTTGGGATTTGTGTAAGTACAATAACTATCAGGTTCAGTCTCAGCCAACTTAGAAACCAGAAATTTGTTAGCAACTCTCCAGCATGCAAAGGCATTATCATGATCTGCTCTATAAGAGTTCTATATGATCAACACTGTAATCTGTGTAGCCATTTTGTTTCTAATGTGTCTGCCCCTCTTTTGAATGCAGGACACCATAGCGAGTTACCAGGTACTTGTGAAATATCCTGTTTTAAACTGTGCTTTTGGACTAGGAGTCCTGCAGCAGAATTATAACAAAAATAGATGAATTGGTTGTTAGAAGCTTTTCTAACTGGAGCAGACATTTACAGAGAACTTTAATTTGTAATGTAGAAAATTAAATTATTTTCCTGATGTTTTAAATGTGGTTCAGAAAGCAATTAAATATATTTCTGTTCCACGTACCTGAGACTTTCAACACTGATTGTTGCTACGGAGACTACAGATGTGACATGATATAGGTATGCCATAATCTTAATGTAAGTGGTTTTCTGCTAAGTAAGGGACAGAATTGGATCTTGGTGAAACAATAATATTTCAGAAGAGAATACTCAGTCTACATAGTGCCCTTTCACTTTCTTAGAGTACTGTGGGCAGTATGCTGTCCTGAAGCCTCTGCTAATTAGGGATGTATTTGAAGCCAAATTGCAATATGATATCCCATGTGAAACAGCCAAATATCTTATGTTGATGTTGATATTTTGAGCAATGCCCAGAGACGAGGGGCAGGGGTTTTCAAGCTGAAGTGAGAGAACCAGACCTTATTTGTAAATGCAGGTTGAAGTTCACTGTCAAGACCAGATTTTCCAAATGCCTTGGAGAGGCCCCATTGATAACATTAGAAGATACATTGTAAACTCTGGATAGCCTCCACATTTTTAAGATTATGTAGCAACTAAAATTTTGGTCTCACAGTGCTGACTTCTAAAAAATCAGCTTTTGCATCTGATGAATTACATCACTTTAAATTTATCATTAATAAAAAGGATATTTTAAAATAGATGTGAAGGATCATCAACATTTACCGTGTAGATTTTTAGACATTAATTTTTACTGGCAAGTAAAATTCAAGTTCTATGACTTTCTATGTCAAGTTCTATGACTTTCAATTTAAATATTTTAACAATATTAGATTCTGTTGGTTTCTTTGTCTCAGCTCTGGAAAAAAAAAAGAATTTTTTTTAGATAATTCTTAAAGTTTGTTGGCGAAGAAGAGCAGTTGCCCTTTAAAACGCAGACATATGGAAAAAATTAAATCTGTCATCCAAAAGATAAAGCTGTGTAAATGATGGTCTCAATGAGACTTGATATTCCATCTCTAATGAGAGTGGACCTTGTTCATGTGGTCATATTTGGTGTTCCTTGATTTTTTCAGTTCCTCCACTAGGTAAAATGACACTTTAAACTTTGTGCTCCTTCTGTCCTCTCACTGCCATTGCTACTAGAGATTTTAGTTTTTCAATAGAAAACTTCCTTCATGCTTTTGAGTGTTGACACTTGTACATTTGCTGTCTGAGAGTGTAGTGAATGAGGGATTTGTCTGCTTAAAGAAACCCCATCAGAGATTTGGCAAAAGCAGGTTTTGGTATGAATTTGTGAAAATGTGACATAACGGAGTTTGATGGCAAGGTTCACTCGTATTACTTACTACACAAGTTAAAGCATACAAAGGAATATAAAACTAGAAGCAATTGGGAATGTTTTACAGAGAAGCTGGGAATGAGAAAGGGGCTAAGGGTGCAGAGGGTATAAATGCAAAGATAAGGGTGCAAAAGGGTTTAGCAGTACATACTCATTGAGTACTTTAACACTTACAAAGTAATTTGACATGGTTTACTACAACTATAACAATGACTTAGCTACAGATTTGAGATTGTAATTTTCATAACATAGTCAATTCACAGACACAGAGCTAAAATGACGTGTACACTTTACCATGTCTTTAAAGGTCCTTATCAAAAATTCCCCCCAGGTTAAGTGACATAGTCACATCCCACCCATTTGTGTTTCTGAACAGACAAGGATTGCACCCTGAGGAGCATGGAGATCTGTGTGGGTGTGGGTGTTGGAATATCAGCCTACTCATCAGCAATGATTTTTCAAGTATCAGAGACCTGAGGGTCTGTGAGATCCAAGAAGCATTCCATTCATAAGGAGGTGCTGGCCCTGCGTGCTGCAGTTCAGGAGAGTTCAAAGGGCTTCACTTAGGACTGCTGCCCATAGGGATGCCAAATGGTTGACTTGATCCTCAGTAAGTATCCATTCTGTCCATAACCAAAGTAAGTAACTACTGGGCTTTCTTCCCAAAGTGCACTAACAAACATTCCACTAGGGCTACAATTCACAATTGTACCACTCTACTTAGGCTGCAAATTCAAGCAAATGTTTTACCAAGGGTATAACTGATAATTGTTTATCTCTTGTTTCCCACCTTGATTGAGTAGCAGCTGCACCATGAGTGATCCCGAAATGCCTCACACCTTGACTGGGATGGTCAAGGGAAGCTTCACTGCTCAGATGGTTTGGTCAAGACTTAGCAGGACCTTTTGAAAACAAGACAGGAGGATGAGGGCAGAGTGTGTGTGGGAAGTGCACCACCACAGTGAGTTCTAGGGACAAAATTTCAAGATATTGGCCTTTTTTCTGCTCTCTTTCCATTAACACATAAGATTTCTCTCATCTGGATCTGGATTCTGAAAATTGCTTATCACATTCTCAGATATAAGGAGACTGCTTCATTCTCAAGTACTTCTGCAAGTGTTACAGGATCGCTGAATGGCTGAGGTTGGGAGATACCTCTGAAAGTCATCTTGCCCAAGTGCACTACTCAGGCAGGATCACCTAGATCAAGTCGCCCAGGACCACATATGGTAATTTTTTGAATATCTTCAGGGACAGAGACTTCAAAAAATTTCCAAGAAACCTGTTGCAGTGCTCAGTCAACCTCACAGCAAAAAGGTTTTTTAGGATAGTATCAGAGACAGTATCAAAAGTCAAGGTATAATATATCATATTCTCCACTCAGATACCAAGACAGTCGTATTTTTGTAAGAGGTTATCAGGTTGGTTGAGTATTATGTCCCCTTGGTGAAGCCATGCTGACTGCTCCTGACCACCGTCTTGTCCCTCATGTGCTCAGAAATAGTTTCAAGAATTAGTTGAATCCTAACCTTCCCACACATGGAGGTGAAGCTGACTGACTACCTTGGGTAGTACCCTGGTCCTGTTCTTCTAGAAGACAATAGTGACATCTGCTATCCTCCAATTCTCCAAATTTCCATGATCAAAGTTTATTGAGTGTGGGCTTGAAATTATTTCAGCCAATTCCCTTGGCACTCACGGCTGCATCAGAATTTACAAATGTCCAGTTTGTTTCAGCATCTCCTAGTCTGGTCCTCCTCACCAAGCATAAGCTTTCCTTACTCCAGGCTTTTGTGCTGGCCCAACCTGACCTTGAACACTCCCAGGGACGGGGCAACCACAACTTCTCTGGAAAACCTGTCTGACCACCATCATGGTCAAAAACAAATTATTCCCTATATCTAATCAAAATTGACCCTCCTTCAGTTTAAAACCTTTATCGTATCATGACAGGCCCTGCTAAAATGTTCGTTGCCATCTTGCTTATGGGCCCCCTTTGAGCATCAGAAAGCCACATTAAGGTCTTCCTGGACCCTTCTCCAGGCTGAACAAATCCCACTTTCCCAGACTTTCCTCATGGAAGAGGTGGAGTAGAGAGGCAGAACCACCTCCCTGGACCTTCTGGCCACACTTCTTTTCATGCAGCCTAGGATTCAGTTGGCTTTCTGGGGTGCAAGAGCATGTTAGTGGCTCATGTCCAGCCTCTCATCCACCAGCACTCCCAAGTCATTCTTGGCTCTCAATCCATTCATCCTTCAGCCTGTGTTCATAACCAGAGGTTGCTACAATCCAGCTGCAATACCTTGCACTTGGCTGTGTTACATCTCATAAGGTTCTCACGGACCCACTCCATGAAGCTGTCGAGGTCACTGTGGATGGCATCTCATCCTTCAGGAGTGTCAACTGCATCACACAGCATTGTTTTGTCTGCAAACTTGCTGAGAGTGCTCTCAATCCCACTGCCTACACCACTGATGAAGTCATTAAGCCACAGTTGTCCCAGTATGGACCTCTGAGGTGCACGGCTCAACACCGACATAAGTGGGGACATATCAGTCTGCTCAAAAATTTAACACTCAAGAGACAGAGCTTTCACAGAAAAAGATTTCTACTCCTGGGACAGAAAACTATTATTGGAAGTTATCATAATTAAACCTTGCAAAGTCTTGGCCTTTTTTTTCTACAAGACCTACTTTATATGTTCCTTCTTAAACTCTTTATTTGTTCTGTCCTTTGCAATAAAAAAGCTAAGATAAAAGAAGTATATTTTTGGTTCCTCTATCAGAAGCTTTATATAAGAAGACTAGTTTTTGCCTAGAAATATAATAAGTGATTTGTTTTGACTTTAAAACCTACTCCTGAAGTAGATTAAAGCGACCCAATGGGAGGTGAATGATGTGGAAGGCTGGATCTTTGCTGACAACCTGTGGAACATTTTTACTATAATAACGTAATGAATAAATAATAAGAAATGTGACACTCTGTTGCCATGGTTTATTACAACATATTATTCATGCAGCAAGAGAAAGGTAACCTCTAGTACAAGCATTCATTCTATCACCAGGGTACTTCTCCCAGTTCAGAGGTCCTGACCTTACGCTCAAAAGAAAATAAAAGAAGGGGAAAGGTAACATCATGTAAGATTTACTTTTCAAGTCATGCTTAACAGAATTTTTTTTTTTTTTGGGCAGGAGGGGAAAGGGGGGGGAGAGGAGGAAAGGAAAAAAAAAAAGGTTTGGAAAATGAGAGATGGAATTCTCAGCTGATGCAATGGGTGCAGCATGTTATGGGTGCATATGGCCACTATTAAGACCCTTCCAGGGGAGCACAGGGAAAGAGAAACTTGTTAACTGATTCTTATAGAAAGATTAATTGACCTGTTTGATACTGTTTGATTTAAATCTGTGTTCATTCATCTTCTCTGATTTCTTTTTAGTGACTGTCTTGTTGTCAAGTTTCCATGAAAACAGCTACAGTGTTGGGGTTTGCCCTTTTGACCAGGTGTCTTCTGCCAGAGAGTTTGGGCTTGTTTTCTTACTGACAGAAGATACAATTTCTTTCGCTATCTCCCACTTTTGCTCAATAAATTTTTCCTTTGGAAATTATTTGTTATCCACAACTCATTGCTTCATCAGTAATTTCATTTATCTTCCCTATACCTGCAATTTTGTATTGTATACCACTGAATGTCCTTTGTCCATAAAGCCCAATTAAGCAATCAGTCTGTCCTTTCACATATTCTATACATCTTCCTTGTTCACACCCTTTAGGAATCTGTTCATTAATGTTTAGGATGTGGTAATGGCCAAAGGAGAGCAGGAATAATTCAATCTATGCCTCTCACACAGTGGAAAGCAAAATGCACTGCAATCATTTTACTGGCAGAGTGTTCCTGGAACATTCAGTGTTTTCCAAAAACTTTTTAACTTCTCATATATATATCTTCACTGGTAATTGGCAGAATTAAACAGTAGTACCTTTTCCTAGTGACCAATACTGGAAAAAATGTGTATGACAGCATAGTTATAAGATGTTAAAACAGTCAGTTATATTCATATGTGTATACTTAGGTGTTTATTTTTGCTGTTGTCAATCAGGTTCCTGGCCAGTTTCTCTTAGTGTCAGCAAACACAATTAAAACCTGTTGACAAACACAAAGTCTCCTTAATTCTGTTCATTTAGAAAAACACAGAGTGCAATTAAATCATACTTAATATAGGATATTTAAGAAAGTCAGGGTTAGGGTATGATCTCAGTGTGTTCAATACAGTAACAGGATGGTTTGCCAAACACATTATTTTCAAGGGTCTCATCAGCTGAGTAAGAAAGAGCATTTGTGCCTCATATTTCGTAATGTGGTGGGATATTTAAACCTAAGATCTGCCCCATTCTTGAGGTCCTATTCTTCGTTTGTGCTCTAGACTCTAATCAGAGCATAAAAATCTTGATTAGCTGTTGGATATCACAAATTAAACAAAGACTGCCAAGTGAAAACTTTTTTGTGCTTTCAGTCACAATAAATTTCACTCCTATGAGCAGAAAATAGAATAATATCTAACAGTCTGAAACATGAAAGGAAGGCAGCCAGAGTCATCCAGCATTTTTTGTAACAGAGTGAAAACAAACTTTTCATTTAAAACAATTTGTATGGGTATGAAAATTCAGATTTCAGAGCAATTTTACAGTGCCAGAGTTGGCTGTTTTTTAAATTTGCTTTTGTGATTTACAAAGTTTTTAACAGCACTGGGATGTTCTATGTGTTAGAGTATTACTTTATTTTTCTCTAAATGTCCCCTTTTCTGTAAGTCATTTTCACAACTGGACAGTTCTTTGCAGAAAAAATTCTGCTAGATGCAATTAGCTCCGCTCTTAATATTCCACATGTCTCTGGGGGAAAATATTGGTACCTCTAAATGAGATTTGTTCTCTGAATGCATGTGAGTGTTCCACAGTATTAGTGAAACTTGGACCTAACTTGAAAAAAAAATCCCCAGCTCTTTCAAAGACAAAATGCTTTCAGGAGGTGTTTTGTGAAAAACAGCTGTTCCTTAAAGAATAGAAGGGAAAACAATCAACAGTTAAATCCTTGGTCATGCATTTAATTTCATTTTGGTCAAATCTTACTAGCATAATATTTTGTTCTTAATATGATAACACAGATTTCTGCCAGCTGCCTGTGGGTCCTATCCAGACATTCTTCTCCTTGGTATGAATAGTAACCAGCAGAGCAAAGGCTTACTTTAATAAAGATTTGAAAAGAAGTTATAGAGTCAGGAAAAAAGTAATCACCCTACATCTGCACTATTTAGTAAGAAGGCGTTCAGAAAATTCAAAAAAGTAATGCTTTCTAAGGTTGTGTCAATTTAAGAAACGTATTCAGGGATGTCTTGTGCAAACTGTGGAAACATTTTTTTAGTTTTCTAAACTTAAGGTTTTTTCCAACACAAAAGATATTAATAAATACACACGAAAATTTAGGGGGCAATGTAAATGTGAGCATTTAGAATGCTCAAAGGAACACTGAGGATTTAGGAATACGTCTGAGTTTTACACACACCTCATACACATCTGTACACCACTATACGTAGTATGAGAAAAAAAACAAGATGAACTGGAAGCATTGGACAGTTCTCAGAGCTATGATGGCTTTGCTATTAGGAAGACTTTGTGGAATAAAACCCATATCTGTAGTGCTGGCATGGAAGGCTACAGGCTGTTCTGGAGTGATAGACAGGGAAGGCAAAATGAAGGAGTTGCATTGAATGAAAAGGAGAGGTTTGACTGTACAGCCTCACCATCAGTGATGATGTGGTTGAGAGGCTCTGGGTTACAGGGATAGAAAAAAGAGGAGATATTGTAGTGGGTGTCTCCTATCAATTACCCAGCCCAGCTGATAACACAGTTAAGTTATGCTACAGGCAATTAGAAGAATCTGAATCGGTAGCCCTTTTCTTGAGATTTCAACTTCCAAGGCATCAACTTGGAATATGATACAGCTGTGACAAGAAAGTCTGTGAACATCCTGAACTTTGTGAAGATGATTTCTGGTCAATCCAATTGAAAAATATTCACTTCTAGAGCTGTTACTGTGAATACAGGAGAATTTGTTACTCACTCCAAACTGTCTTCCCTAACACATATCTCATATGCACCATGGTGACTTTATCCCGTTCTACAACACATGAAAGTTTTGGTTGGGCAGGGACAGTTTGATGGGTACAGCTCCTGGTGCTAACTGTCCAGTCAGCCTACGCTAAATGTACATGCCAGTGTTTGAAGGTCCCTCAACACGCTGCTCTCAACACGGTTTTTAACACTCCGTTGTACTGTGGTGACATAGCACCTCTGAAAGAATTGAGTCCAACAGTGGGACTCATTTCAAAAATATCCTCATAGACACTTCGGCCAGAGAGCACAGGATTGAGTGAGTATATCACATTCCCTACTGTGTGCTAGCCTCTGGGAAAACTCTGCTTGGCACTGGGGCTCTGCACTGGGGTGCATCAGGCACAGCATCGCCGGAAGGGCAAGGGAGGGGATTGTCCCGCTCTGCTCTGCACTGGGGCAGCCTCACCTCGAGTGCTGGGGGCAGTTTTGGGTGCCACAGTATAAAAAAGATGTTAAGCTGTTAGAGAGCATCGAAAGGAGGGCAATGAAGATGATGAAGAGCCTTAAGGTGAAGCCGTATGGGGAGAGGCTGAGGTCACTTGATCTGTTCAGCTTGGAGAAGGGGAGACTGAGGGGAGACTTCATTGAAGTTACAACTTCCTTGTGAGGGGAAGAGGAGGAGCAGGCATGGATCTCTTCTCTGTGGTGACCAGTGACAGGACCCAAGGGACAGATTTCATGGGAGGTTTGTTGTTTTTGTGGGAGGTCATGTTGGATATTAGAAAAAGATTCTTCACTCAAAGGGTGGTTGAGCACTGGAACAGGTTCTCCAGAGAAGTGGTCACAGCACTAAGCCTGACAGAGCACAAGAAAGTCATAATGTGACTTCTAAGGTTGGTCCTTTGCAAGGCAGAGAGAGTGATGCACATGCAAGAATGCTTACCGTGGACACTGGGTGACAATGACCTATGGCAGACAGGTTCCTTACCCTGCCACACAGTTTGGCTGGAAAACCATGTCTTTCTCTGAAGCCAGAGAGTCCCTTACCCTTGCCCCTAGCAACTGACATGAAATAGTACAGATAACAATCTAGACATGCCCACACGGCACCACGCTCCAACTCTTCAGGGCTACTGCAAAAATTGTCTCTGTCCTGGAAGGAACCAGGACAAGAGCTATGTCTGGTCAGTTAACAGAAACAAGCAATATTTCTCAGAGCTCAGCTTAAGGACCTGTTCTGTTCAATACTTTCATAAATTATTTGGATGTGGCAATTCAACACACTATTAAAGTTTTTGCTAATGACACAAAACTGGGAGGCACTGTCTTGGAGCTGTGTAGATTGGAGCACTTGAGGTATGAGAAGTCTCGGAGCTGTGTAGATTAGAGCATTGGGCAATCATCAGTAGCATGAAATTTAGCAAGATAAAATGCCAGATTACGCACCTAGGAAGAGGTAACTCTGGACACTAATATGAGCTGGGAGAGGAGTGGCTGAAGATCAGCCCTTCAAAGCAGGATCTGGGGGTACTGGTCAGCAGCAGTCTCACCATGGGTCAGCAGTGTGCCCAGGCAGCTGAGAGGGCAAACTGCACCCTGGGTAGCTGTAAGACCAGGCAGCCAAAAGCAGGGATTATCTTTCAAGAAATTCCCCTTTCAACAAATTCATGGAGAATCTGATTCAAGAAACAAATGCTATCTGTTGTTTAGATGTAGATACTGGTGATGAATGGCGGTGAACCATTTATTTAAAAGGACAATATAGAAATAATTTAGAAGTAAACATAAATGGTGTCAGAAATGACAATGTGTATACAGGAGCAAAATACTTAATTCTTGTTACTGTCTATAAGTTATTAGATTTCCTGGAAATAGCCTTATGGAAGATAAAGACCTTTTAATCACAAAACTGGATTCCTACTATTCTCCTACAGCTGTTTGTTTGCTGCCAGTGTCTTAGAAGTAAATAGAAATACAGTGTGATATCTTGATGTTACTTGGTGACATCTTTAAAAGAACATTGAGTAAGATGTTTTCTTTTATGAATAATATGATACACAAATTCTGGTCTGACTTATTGGAACGTCACTTTACTGAAAGCAATAATAGGCTCTGAAAAGAAGATCCTTAAAATGATATAGTGAAAGTGAAATTATTATTTTATAATCTATAAAGTGGGTCATTGATTTCTATGGAAATATATTTTTGATGAGGAAGTTTCAGACATGGAGAATGAATACCGGTAAAGGAGACAATAATTTGCTTATAGAAAAAATTGATGCTAAAATTCATAAAGCTAGTAGTTAAGAAGGGACTGTAAGAGGTTTGTTTTCCATTTAAGTTTTTAAACTATGTTTTGCCATGCGTGTGAAGTTCTGACTCTGAATTGTGGCTGTGCTAGCAAGATAACAGCATGAAAAATTACAAGGTATAAAAGATAGCAAAGAGGGGTACAAGATACAAAACTTAAAACAATGTTGATTAGTGGTTGGATAAACAACACAGCAACATGGCAAGCAGCAGAAACAAGGAACAGTGTAATAGAAGGAGAAATTAACATGAATTTCTGGTCAAACCAGAAATTACAAGGGCAGGTCTATTACAGACAGTAATTAAGGGTATAAATTAGCAAAATTAGGATCTATAGATAAGGAAAATAAACCAGACCTGTTTCAAAGAAATTGTAGATATCGAGAAAAACTTGAAAGATGGAAAAAAGGGACTGTAGAAATAGCCAAGTTTGGGTGTTCCCTGAAGCTGCCTTTTCTCTGACCTGTGTTTCAGAAGAGAAGAATAACCCTGTTCTCGTGATTATGCCTCAGTTTGAAGCACTTCTGCAACTCCTGGAGTTTATGAAGTGCTTGGAAATGTCTTGATGGCAATGATGGAGCATCCTGACTGTTTAACATCACATGCATTCTATAAGCACCTAGAACTTACTAGGTACCTTACTAGAACTACCTACATTTTTAAAAAGCCTGAAGATTTTCAGCCTCCATTCTCTTCCTGTTACATGAATGTCCATAACATATAGGGTTTTGTCTTCCCTGCTCTTTTGTGGGAATGGTAGCAAGATTAGGAAGTACCTAAACAAGTAGAAATATCAGTATTTTATTGTTATCTTTTAACTATGTTGCAAAGGAATAGCTATACCTACAGATTTTGAACTAAAGCTTCAAATTGTTTGAGACTGCAATGACTTCTGTAAGAAACATATCTCTTGTGGAAAGAAAATAACAGCAGCAAAAACCCCCAAACAACTCGCAGTTTTTCTGCAAAATATACTCACAGCACTGAATTTGACATCTACTTACACCAGAGTAGGCTGGTAAGTCTTTTGCCTTGATATGTCTTTGATACCATCTCTATATCAAAAAATCACAGAAGCATGATAATTTGAGATCTTATAAATGAAATTTAGATACAAATACTATTTGCAATAAAATTTTGAATTATGGTCTTAGTTTAATTTATCTTCTGGACAACTTAATTCAGAATACAACTAATTAAGTTATCTTTGGAAATTTCTCAGATAAAAAGTTATTTTAAAACAAGATTTTAAACTAATAAATTCAGATATCATTTACCCTCTGGAGGCCATTAGAGTAGTACATGTGAAAAAGTGTTAAATTGTTTCTTACAATAAGTGTTGCTCTGCTAGGAAGGAGATCTTTATCATATTTTTAACAAAAAGGAAATGGATAGTGCTATATTCTGTATTTTCATTCTATTTTTTATTCTCTGCAAGGTACAGTGAAAAAAAGAAAAGTGATAAAACCCAATCCATGCTGTTTCTACTGTCTTCCAGGGGAAAAAAATGGAAAAGTGTAGTTTAAGGATCTGTGGTTTTGGCTCTGTTCCTTCGTTCTTAATATTTGACCATGTCTTTACTAGCCTGTGGTTTGAGGGTATGCACACAGAGCTCCTACCTTTCCCTAGTAATTCCAAGCCTACTGCGCAGACTAGATCTATCTCTCTAGTCAACTGCATTTCCAGAATGAAGATTGTTAAGTTGTTTCAGGACACAGGGTTGCCACTCCTATCAGAGACTTCCTTTGCTTTTTAAAGTAGTGAGTAAGTAATCTTTCTCTGCTTCTATTTCTCTCCTATGAACTAGAAAAAACACCCTCTTCTTAAATTTCTGTCTCTTTGTTTTCAGCCATTGCTTCAGAAAGCAGATTACTTTGTTTCGGATATTGTTCCAGAAAGCAGGTTTTAGTGGGTTTCTTCTGGACCTGAAATAGTATGTGGGTTGTGTCTGCTCTAACAATGAAAAATATGTCTTCAAATTATGCCCCTCATTGAACTATTACTTTGGTTATGATGCATTGTAGTTAAGAGTCTCAGACCTTTTATCTGTGAAATCTTGATTTTTTGAATTTGTAGATAATTATAGATGACTAAAGCATGTTTGAATGGGAAAATTATGAACGATTTTCGGGCAGATCATAGGCAATCCTTAGCATATCTCTGAGTAACTTACTAACTTACTTTTGTTCAAAATTGCATCAGTCCTTGACAATTGGATCATTTTGGCACCAATCTGTCTATTCTCCAAGAGAACAGATAATTTTTGACTATTGTATCTTTAGCTCTTATCTTACTACTTAAGGTATATTGACTGAATTGAGAAAGTTCGGTCATATCAAAAGAATTAATTTTTCACATAAAGTCACTTTGCACTCCAGTTTTATCAGATTAAATAGCTTCTGCTTTAAAAGAAAGGAAGTTTTAGTAAATGTTACTTTTCCTAAATCAATGGCAACAACAGTAATTGGAAATAAGGTCCCAATTTAGTAGTAATCTAATATCCTTTTGGACAGGGATGGTGCATTTTTGTATCTGAGGTAATACATGAGTGAAAGACATAACAAAAAAGTTGTTGCATGTTGTTGCAAAATAAGGAGATACTTTCACAAAAAGAAAAAAAAGAGACAATCATGAGTATATGAACTGTCCATGAGTTATGTTTTTCCGCAGACTTTACATTTATGCTGCAAAGACTGATGAACGATAACACAGATGTACCAGAAAAAGGAAAGAATTTGCTTTTCCTTTTCATATAGTTAAATTAAGGTGAAGATTATGGCACATTTTTTACCATTACTGTGACTGAGGAATATAGAATGCAGGGAAATTTTCCCTTATTATTTCATCTCTAAACAATTCACAGCATAAACCCCCAATGCAAACCTAGATTTAAGGGCTAAAGTTTTCAGAAGATGTCACAATGTTTGGTTCTGATGGATTGCTTCCTAATTAAGAGAGTAGAAAACAGAATTGATTTTTCAATTGCTGCTTAATTCAAATCATAAATAAGCATCAACTTCTGTTTCTTCTTCTCTAGAGCAACTGTTTAATGGTTCCTGCTTGTAGAACAAGGGTAACACAATCTTTCCCCAATGTAATAGGTTTCTGTGTGCATTGCAACATAGAAAGAGTTATTGCTTATCTATTTTGTCTCAAGACAGAAATAATATTGGATTAAAAATGTGTCATACATGCTTTCCTTCTCCAATGACCCTCTCAACTTTATGTTAAGAAAGAGTAATTTTTGTCTTATAAGCAAATATAGCAATGAAAAAATGCAAACTCTTCATTTTCCTTTTTTTTTCTTTGCATTTTTTCCCCTTATCTCTAGACCTTACTGGTCTAGGTGGCACGGACAAGTATCTGCAGACTTACTGTAACTGCTGAGCATTTAATTGGTGTCTTTGTCTAATCAGTATCTTTAAATCCATGCAAATTTTCCATTAGGAAGCTTTTTCAACTACCTTTTGGCATATCCTACATATGAACCTGCTGTAAAAAAATTATCTCTAAATTATCACTAGATATTAAAATTTCATATTTGAGAAATAAGATATATGGAAAAAACTAAATTTTCAATAAAAGAATAACTAGTAAACATTAATCAAATTACTCATTCAGTGACTAACCCGAGTTTGAAGAAATCAGCTCTTCCTGAGAATATTCCAGCGATAGAATCAGCAAAAAAATCATCAATAAAAGACTTCATCAACACTATTTCTTCTCAGATTACCTGTGAAAGACTTGTATTTTCCACATGAATTATTTAATTTGCGAATTCATTTGAACAGCTGTGATTAGAAGTGGATAAGGAAGTTTGTTTTTTTCTGCTTTCAGTCAGAAAAGTAGGTGGTAGTGCTCTACACATGAACATAAGAGGTGACAACAGGTGATGAGCTGTTTTATTAGGGAGGATGACCTTATTTGCCCTACTGTATAGATCAAATGCTTATTTCTTCAATTAAACTTCTGTCTTAGAGAATTGTTATAATGTTTTCTTTATTATTTTTTTTTATTTCAATGAATACGGGTAGTTATCCCCAGGCAATTACCTTTGTGGTTCTGAGAATATATTTGTATCTCTAAGTGTCTGCGTTACTGAAGCTTCCATTTTTATTTGTATAACGTTTGGGAGCCAGGAGAAACAGGACTTCGTACAGTAATTTCTATGCTGTGTGTTGGGATCTTTTAGATAAGCTGGTAATGGAACAGGAGACAGCTGAGGTTCAGGGCTAAGAAGGCAGACGAATGTGATTGGTGTTAGTGTCTGCCATGACTTCCTAATCAAGAAGTAGGTGAAGCTCTCTTCATAAAACTAGAAGAAATGCCCACTTCTCAGGACTTAGTCATTACTGAGGTGGTGTGAGCACTCAAAGAGCACAGTTGCCTGTCTGAAACACTGCTAAAGCCACAGAAGGACTCTGCCATGAGATAAGCACAGAAGGATGGTGCTAGCTCGAGGCCTGGTAGACGTGAGATCTGGTTAATACATCCTGGGCAATACATCCAGAAAATAATTCCCACTGTGGTAAACTGTGTAAAGAAGAAACTGCTCATAGCATATCACTGATCAAAGATAACCCCAAGTTAAGGTCGAGGTGTCATCTATGACAACTAACCACTGTAGCCCCCCTCCTACCCGCCCTAAACATGCATTCATGGATACCTGGAAAATAACATCCTACAGTGGGACCTTGAGATAAGAGAGAAGTGCTACTATTGTCCAGGTGTTACATCAGACCTAGGAAGAGCATGACAAAGCTGAGAAGAAGAATATATTCCTGATAATAGACACAAAGAATACAGAATTTACAGGCCACAAGGAAAGTTAACTCATTAACTGTGATGAAATCACAACAGAGTTACTATGCCCGAGTAGGTAAAAGGTAATTCCGACAGGGGGAGATTGTGATGCAAAGCCCACCTACCCAAGAAATTCACCAAATCAAAAGAAGAGAAAGACTGAGCATGTGAACTAATTACATTAGAAGCAAGGTAATCATTCAGCTGTAGTGACCATTAGGAGTTGGAATACAGCTTTCCGAAACAAACAAGCAGGGCAAAAAGCAAGATGACAATTCCGAGCTGCAGAGGATCAGACTTAGGCAGTGAACAACGTAGAACAAGAATCCAACGGGAAACATGAGCGGAGTGGAATGGTTCAGGAAAAATTGTTTGATTTCCAATGATCATGTCCTCCAAGTTCAATATCAATCTACTCTATTCTTGAGCTTGAATGGGAAAATTCAGGAGACTAAAAAATGCAGCAGGAGGCCTGTGTGGATGATCAAGAATCTGCTGACAAAACTCAGACAAAAAGAATGAGTCATATGGTAATGAGAAGCAGGGTAAGATGACCCAGGAGAAATATAGGTATTGCTCAAAGATGCAGAGAAGGACACAAGAAAAACAAACTTCATCCGATTTAGCTTGGGTGAGGAATATAAAAACAAGAGAGATTCCTGTAGATACATCAGCAGCAAAAGAAAGACCAGTGCACAAGAAAGTGCTGAAAGCCAATTGGACAGCAAGGAACTCTTCAGAAAAGGACCCGAGGTTTCTTTTGAGGACAGGAAGATGAACATGAGCAAGTAAGGTGCCTTTGCAGCAAAGAGAGCCTCATGTGCTGCAATAGGACCATCACTGCCACCAGGTAGATGTCATCCTTCCCCCCTGTCCAGCACAGGTGAGGGCACTCCTGGAGTGCTGTGTCCAGTTCCAGGCTTCCCAGTACAAGATGCATGAACATATGGAAATCAATCCAGCAGTCACAAAGATGATGAAGGGAACAGAACATCTCTGTTATGAAGACAGGCTGAGTGGTCTGGGATAGTTCAACTTGGAGAAAAGAAGGCTCAGAGGGAGAACTTATCCATTGGTGTAAGTGCCTGAAGGATGGGCATATATAAGGCAGAGCCAGGCTTTCCTCAGGGTTTAAGGATTAGAGGCATTAGATAAATATTGAAATATAAGTAACGGCACTTAAATATGAAAATGCTTTTACTCTGGGACTGTTGGAGCACTGGTGCAGTTTGCCCAGAGAGATTGTGGAGTCTCCATCCTTGGGCAAATTTACAACCCAAACCCTGTTCAAGAGAACTTAGTGTAGGTGGCCTTTCTTTGACCCAGGGCTGGACTAGATGATCTCCAGATGGTGTGCCATCCTCAGTGATGGCAGTTCTGTGCAGATGATACATCTCAGTTCTGTGAGAATCTGAAAGAAGACTGTCTAAAATACCAGATGCAGTTCTGCATGCCTTGAAATTTCGTTAGTATGAGAGACCTTAGATTGGTCTTTTTGTCCCATGAAGTGTACGTGTACATATTTGTTTATTTTTCAATCTGTTTGTGTATACTTGAAATACAGAAAAGTAATTTTGAATTTTTCAAGCAAAAATCACGTCATGGCAAGATAAAAGCCCAAGAGATTGGGCTTGGACTTGGTTGTTTTCCAATGCAACTTAGATTTTCATACAGTTTATTTAAATATGCATGAAGATTAGCTAAAGCAATACATATAGAGTGTTAATAGATAGACATAGAAATAGAGGGAATAGAAGGGCTCATAATATTCGAGGACTATGGGGAGATGGAAATATTTGCTTTAAATACTTAAATTTTAAATTTAATACTTAAAATTTGCTTTAAAAACTATTTCAGTATAGCTCAAATTAATTCAGTGAAACGACACTGATTTACTCCTGGAAGGGTTTGGTCCGAAATAGTGAAATGTTCAGGAATTTTGAAATTGTATCCATGGCTGCAAATTCTGCAAAATGTCATTATTCCTTTTATTTCCTGTTGAACATTCTCTTCTTGGTTGCTACTTGATTCCCTCAGCTTGCTTAACCTCTCAGTTCTTCCGAAGATAGCATAATCTCTACCTTTAACCAGATTTTTTTAAAAGGGAAGATTCTCAGTGTCTACTACATACAAAATATGCATACCTGCTTCTCTATCTGATATTTTCTACACCAATATGCATCATTTTGTAGGACATGATCTCAGCCCATCAAGTGTTTTGAGCTAATGAGTAATTTATATGCTTTTAAATAAATGTGTAAATACTTGCAAGGCATAACTTTCCAGTAATACTTTAAGTAACATACCACTGTAAGACATTTCTGTAAGATACTCTATCATTTATGATGTTGTTTATGGCCAGACAAGATGAAATTTAAAAATTATATAATAAATAATTTGGAATGCTGACCTAAATAAAGTAAAAAAGATACCTGAAATGCCAAAACCCTAAAAAGGACACGAATGCACTCTCATCCAGTTGAGGAAACAACTACAGATAAAAGGCAGGAATGTGAGATATAATGAACTTGTGCCAGACTCTGGTAGCAACATAACAGGAACATAAATTTTTTCCAAAATTTTGAATAAAATGTAAATTGATTTAAATTTTCTACTCTTTAAATATCAGGGATTCATTTTCCTTTTATTAAAAGAGTTTTAGAAATGGCTCTCCTTTAAAAACAGAGAAAATAACTGAGAAAACAGGATTTGTTGATTCTGGAACTGATTATTACAGTGCATGAACTAATGATGAGTGACTAGTGATAGAATTAATTAATACAGATTTTGATAAAATTTCTGCATCATATTATCATGCTACTATCACTCTAAAATTTTGTTTTTTCCCCCGAAAAAGTATTACAGAGAAGATTCTCTACCCACATAAACCTATGGGTACCCATAGATTCTTCTCTACCCATGTAAATCTCTACCCCTACCCTCTAAGGAGTGAGTTTGTACATAACAGCTGAATGACCCACTCTTTTTGTATTTGTGCGTAGACTAGGTGTAAAAGGAAAGCCTTTTCTAAACAGGTAGGTATTATTTTTACTTCTACAAAATATAGACCAAAAATATGATTCTCCAAATCACTTAAAAATATTTCTAGTCACACCACATGGTATAAATTAACTAGATTGGCTTGCTTGCTGCTATGTAACATTACAAGGATATGTATTTCTTACTCATTCCAATATGGATGTGATCATTCCTGGCACTATTAATTCACAGAGCCACACTTTAGAGAATATTGAACCATATTTTTTCAACTACCTAAATACATAAAATTCACACACAGATGCTTATGTCAGATTCCTAATGTATACTATCCCATCAGAGATCCATAGACCATGAATATTTTAGAGGTCTGTAAACATGGGTGATTTGAAGCAACTGAGCATAAAAAACTTGAAACTGCAACATCTTAAATCTCTATTGAGCAACATATCCTTTGAATTAATTCTTATAATTTTGTACACTACTTCCTTTCCAAATAAGTCCGCTCTGAATTTTAAAGTCTCAAACCTGTATTGTCAGGTGCCATGAAATGCATCAGAGAACAACCTTGAAAATCTTGTAAATTATTTGTGCACCTCATATGACTTTTTCTTTCTCAAGATAAAGGGCAAAGTTCCAAGTGTTGCTGGATAGCACAGAATAGTAATTGTTCCAATTTTTATTTGTTTATTTAATCAGTGGTTTTAAAGCAGCATGAGTGAACACTTAATTTATAAAAAGATAGAGGAGGTATCAGTGAGCTACAATGATATCTCACTGTGCTGTGTAACTTCTACAACAAAACATGTAGGAGGCTGAAACTTTTATGAAATTTAATAAGAGATTTTAGCAGGCTGCTGTGATTGTTTTTATGATATTTTTCCTATGTGACCAGACACTTTTGCTTATTGAGCAATTACAAGGGAAAAGCACTGAAAGAAGAACAGGTCTCAAGGTATTTTTTAGAAACTCAGGATTTAGAAGAAATTAAATTCCCATTTTAAATTTTTTTATTCTAAATGAAAGGAAAATAATTGATCGAAATTTTAATGATGCCAAAAAAGATGTCCAAAGAGCTCAATTAAAATTAAGTCAGCTTTACTGCTCTAAGAGAAGTTAACATAGATGCAACCTTCTTTATGTTAATGTCTTACATTGCTCCTAAACTGGT
The DNA here is from genome assembly GCA_013398955.1 of Callaeas wilsoni. Classification (NCBI taxonomy): domain Eukaryota; kingdom Metazoa; phylum Chordata; class Aves; order Passeriformes; family Callaeidae; genus Callaeas; species Callaeas wilsoni. The sequence goes on along the minus strand of VWPU01010090.1, from coordinate 47,762 downwards.
TAAAACACTTCCTTACACTATCAGGCAAAATAAAAAAGTATTTATCAATCATTTCAGGAGTAATATGAATTATATTTGACTTTTATAGCTTACTTATTAAGTTCTTGGTAGGTCAGAATTTGGGTTTTCAGTGGTCAAACATAGCAGTCACCTTCCATGTAGGGTTTAGCTCTGTCACTTCCCATGTCCAGAGGATCAAGAAACAGAATGGCTGCTCATTTGTTTGTCAGAAAGCAGCAGCAGTGACTTCCTTTCCCTCATCTCCACAGATAGGTGCTTTTTCTATTTTGTTTTCAACAATCGAATTTTAGATTGGGGGAGGAGGAGGAATATTGAGGGACATACCTGTTCATATCTGTGATATGTTTTGTATCTGCTCTGTTTAGTATCATTTTTATTGTCCTTCCTACATTGCATTGATGATCTCTGATAATTATAATTTCCATGTTTGAAATTGATGAAAGAAGAAACAGCAGCAAGATGGATTAATAATTGTTCACGTGTGGCAGGAAAGAGTCTCTGGATGCTTTACGGCACTGAAAAGATTTTAATAGTTGTCTGTTTAAATATTTCACTATTGTCTTCAATAACCTTGTTTGCATTGTGAAGGAAAGAAACTAGGCATATCTTTTATGAAAGAGGCTATAATTTTATAAGTAACAAGAGACTGCAAACCTAATAAATCCTCCAATTTTAAGTGATGTTATCAAATCTGTTTAATGGATGTTTTGGTAATCACCAAAGAGAGAGAAATCCTTTAAATTATGGATGTGCTCTTACATCTGTTGAAGACCACTATAAGGATTTGCAAGGTTCCTGGGCCACACCTCTCCTGCTCAAACAATCAACCAAGGAACAACTTTATCCTTGTGCAAATTTCTGTATAATCTGCATGTTACTGCAGCGTGTTACTATTCTGTTTACAGATTCTGCTGCTCAAAAATACTGTACAAACATAAGAGACAGAGGGAGCAGCTCAAATACTGCTTTCTCATTGAAAATTTTGTGTCCTCTTAGACAGGCTATCCATTCTAATCATGAGCCATTTCCACTGTATTTCACACTCCCAACCCTTCCCACAACCACTTTTTTCTTTCACAGGGCCAGGAGACTGCCAGTATTACTGAGATCAACCCCATCTTTCCTCAGCTGTAACTGGGAAATATGCAGCTGTACCAATATCAGAGCTGCTCCATTTTCACAAACCTGGTATTTCTTATTGACAAGATACATCTTCACAGAGCCATCTTCAAATAGTTTACAAAACTCTGTAGCCTTTAGATACATGCTTTATCATAGACTTGCCCAGAGAAAATTCTTTCAAAAAATAAACAAAATATATATTATCTAAAAACTTTAATCTAGCAATATTTCCATCAGCATAATTTTCTCTGGAAACACATATTGGGGAAAAAAGTTATAAGAAGTTCATCTAGCAGTACAGCAGGGTCTTGATAATCTGAGATCTGTCCCTAGTCCCAAAATAATTTGACGAATGACACAGAGGCTGCTAATATCTCTATTTACTGACTTATATCATGTAAGCGATGGGGGAAATAAGCTCTCTACTATTGCTATACTGCATTGTAGAACTCATATTTTGCTGAGAGAATTTCTTAATTATTATTTGATGGGGAAGCAGAAGCATCTAGGGTGATCTGGAGGGCATGATAACATTGGCAATTAAGTTGTTTGGCCTTCAACTTGGTTTTCTTGAAGGTGAGTGAAAGCAAAAAACTCCTGGTTTGATAAAGTCTGAATATTGTACCTTGTCTTCTACTGCAGTTTGAAATCCTGCAAGAAACCTTTTCAGGTTTCAGAATGTGTTGCCGTTTGCATTCTGGACAGCTCAAACCATTTGAATTTATTTTCCATCAAAATCTACGAATAACAGATTACAGAAGCGGAAAAAGTTACGGCACAACAGTATCTACAGACAAGGGAAAGAGAAGTAAGACAAAACAACCACAAGCTTCTGACAATCACTCCTAACATCAGTTTTACTCTTAATTTTTCCAAATTTTCCTTTTACAATGAAAGAGATATATGAATACAGCAGTATATTCATTCTTTGTGAGCTGGGAGGAGATTTACGAGTCTTTTTGTGAAGCAAATACAGACGTCATGACCTGAGGAAAAAAAACAAATGACAGAGTGAAACACTCAATATGAAAAGTTTTTTACTAATTCACATTTGACCTTGAACTTTTAAGACGGGTTTTTGTACTAAATATGATTTTTTCTGTAGTCACTACCAATTTATGTGTATATAAACGTATTTTTGTAAAAGCGTAAAGATATCAAAAGAAATATATGCTATTGTTTTAAGGAAAACAATAGCTTGAAGAGAGTGGTTTAGTGTTCAAGTAGTATATTACTATAGAAATATAAATTTAATAATTTTTTACTATTATCTTTGGATTGATTAACAGCGTGATATTTGTTTGTTTGTTTTTCTTTTTGTTCCAATTATGTTCAGTAAGAAATGTATTAAAATTTTAACTGTAAATACATTAATTTATGGATGTCTTTGATTTTTTGGCATAATTGTAGATCTAAGAAAAAAAAACCCTATATTATTAGAAACCCTATAATATTAGAAAACCTACACTATTCTTCAGACAATTAGAATAATCAGAACTCCTTTCCTCTATCACTTGTGCACATTCTTCAGTTAAATCGTAACAACTAGGTTATTCTTACTGCTTTATTATCTTGTACAAAAATACCAGTATGAGGACAGACAATAGAAACCATATATTCTCTTAAACCATTTGTTTGTCTTGTTGGTTTCAACTGTAAATTACAGAAACTTTCAGACTGATATCCTACTTAAGCATAGGTGGATAGAGGTATCTATGCTCACTAAAAATCACTGCTATTTTATCTCATGTTTCAGAAAAGCTGACAATTACCTTCAACACCTCTAGGAGCTGGAAGTCCTGAAATGCGTTTTCAAAATAAGTCTCTAATTCACAGGTAAGCTCTGACAGTTCTCTGAAGATGACAAAGAATCTGATCACCTCAAAAATGAGGTTGGTAGGCTTAGTCATGCTGGAATGTAGACTGTCTTTTAAATTCATCCTTCAAAAGTATTTTCCAGACATGCATGCTGTCATGTGTCTCTTCAATTTCACTAGAGATTGGCACTTTTGAGCCTTCTCTTCAGGAGGAGAATGGCCTCCCTATAATTCTCTCTGCCCCTCTCATAAGAGTTGTGCCCTTCATCAGCTTCACTGCTCTTCTTTGGACATGCATCAGCACCTCAATGTCTTTTTAATGCAGCAGTTCATTGCCTCTTATATGTCCCTGGACAGATGGAATTTTGATCTATCTCAAAAAGTCAGTTAACTAAGATGTTTATTTCAACCTAGTTGGAAGAAATGAAAGGAAAACTACTCCAAACACTTCTTTAAGTATTAATTAAATATATAACTTGCTGTATAAAATATTTAAGTAGTCTATATGTGGGTCTTCTCAGACTAAGTGTGCCGTCAACACTTAGCAACATTTATTGTAATTACCTGTGGTTTAGTAAATGATACTGTATTTTCAGTGAGTAGTGTTAATGCTTTTTTTTTTGCCTGGTACATAGCAAAACAATGTTCCTGAACAATTCTTAGGCCTATGAAGGCAGTAAATTGCAACATGAACAAAGAGAGCAGGAGTGGCATCCATCTTATTTTTCTATTCTTTGGGAAGGAAGGAAGGAAGGAAGGTGCGGAAGGTGCGGAAGGAAGGAAGGAAGGAAGGAAGGAAGGAAGGAAGGAAGGAAGGAAGGAAGGAAGGAAGGAAGGAAGGAAGGAAGGAAGGAAGGAAGGAAGGAAGGAAGGAAGGAAGGAAGGAAGGAAGGAAGGAAGGAAGGAAGGAAGGAGGGAAGGAATTTTAAAACAAGAAAAATCCTCTTTAAGAAAAATGCAATATGGAAATTCTTATATAGTTACACTCATTAGTCTAGTTTTAGCCTTTTTTGTTTCATTAACTTATGAAGAGTAGTCATTAGCTCTACTTCAAGGCACCTCAATAATGAATATTTGTAAATTTAAGTGGGCAGAAAAGATGTAAAATTTAAGATAAAAAAATATTAATGTTTAGAAATTTCCTACGTTTCTCATGGAACAGATCACATCTCGCAATATTCGCTGAAGGGGTAAATGCCACTTCAAACTTGTAGGCTCTCACTTTCAGAATTCTAGAATTCTGGCAAATTACAGAATTCAGTGAAGGGTGAATGTTGAACATAAATTGGAAAAGAAAAATTGCCTTAATATTTCCAGCATGCAGCCAGTATATAAATGAAATGTAAAATTATGCAATGCTGATGATCTAGTGTAGAAGGAAACCTATACCCAGCTATATGATTTAGTTTAACACATCTCATAACCTTTTATTGCTAAACAATCTGGAAAGTTTTGATAATACCTTTTATTGACATAGCCTTGTAAAAGACATCTAGAGCTTTTTAACAGCATATCTTAACAGGATTAAAATAAAATAACAGAAGGACAAACTCACAGAAAACAGAAAAGAAACTTCTTATTCTTCATGTAACAATCACTGTTCTTTTCTGTGTATTTTACTGGAGGCCAGCATAGATGAAGATCATTGATACTTCTGCCCTTAAATCTGAGTCACGAAAGTTTACCTAGAGTTGTATCAGTCGCTGTTGAATCTTTAAAAAAAGGATGGGTCTTCTGGGAGCACAGACAGGAAAAAATATTGTGTTGCTGCAAGGCTTACTCTTCTGTGGTTTATGGTTTACATAAGGTTAGCCTAGATCAGGATAACTGTTTATTCTTCCTTTAGAATCTAACAGTCTTGAAATTTTTCCCTAAAGTACACATATCTGACACAAGCCATTATAGACTATTAATATTTTACTCTTAATAACGGAAAAAAAAAAATGGAAAACTGTAAAAAAAGTCTGAAAAGGAGTCTGCTTTGTGGAAAACTTTACCTTTTCTTCTGAGGAAGATTTTCAAGTGATTCAGAAAATATTCACCTTTTTGATAATAGAATTGAAGACCTGGAAAACAGGTCACGATGTTCACATCTTAAGAATTACAGCTATTACAGAAAAAAGCAAAAGTGAAGAATGATTGGATTTATAACCACTCTCATAATCAGAGTAATCAGGGGATGCATTTTCCCACACAAATTGGAAATTATATCACCACAGGGATTCATTAATCTGAAACACCTAGAACAGGGCACACTATGTATTGCTTTTATAAAAATGATGTCACTTGGAAAAAAAGGTTTAAAAGTTTGTCATGCATCAAGGAAAATATAGAATTAATCTCAATATTTTTATTGCTGTTTCATAAAGAGAAACTTAGAGAAGAGTGAACACAAAGGAAACGTCCTGGAGAGAATGCATACTGCTTTTTTAATTACAGAAAAAAGAGACGGATTTAGCCTGAAGAGGAATCCACATGCAACACATACATGTGAATTCTAGGTGAGGAACAAGAGAAGAAAGCCAAATATTTTGCTCAGTGTAGATAGTTTTCTGCATTCCTTGATGTAAAAAGAGGTGCAGTGCTGAAGAAAAGCTGTTTGGCAGAACTGGTTCCAGGGTGTATGGTAAAATGGTATCATTTGTACCTGCTTCTCTAACACCACTGTTTTTTAACATGAAAGCAAAATATAAGACAGCAACTTCACAGAAAAAAATATAGTCATAGCATCATAGAGCATGCTGAGTTGGAAGGGACCCTTCCGGATCACCGAGTCTAGCTTGTGCCATGACCAGTCCAACATGTTATCTCCATTTCCAAACTGAATGTTTGCTCATTAAATATGTCATATGTCCATGCCATCACACAGTCTCAGGAGGCAGGCATTATTTTGTTTTTATAGCAGTTGTGTAGTACAGAAGACCTGCATAGATATGGATGACATTATTAAAACAGTTGTTTTGCTTTGGTTTAATTTCCGGAGTCCATAATCTAATTATTTTGCCTTCAGTTACTAGCTAAAAATAAACCTCTGTATTTTTGAAATTTAAGCTTTGTGTGCTAAAAGTCTAGGTATCATCTGTGACCTGCTGAGTAAACTTGGACAATATAAAGCACGCCCTTTCAGTTTGATAATTTGTATAACAGGAATAATTAATCTTACTATCTTCACATATTCTCTTTCCAACACTTTATAAAAAATCACTGTCTTAGGTTACAATGTAAGATGTAACCAAAAGTATGTATTCTATCACCATCTGTTAAAACCAGGTGGGGCAGTGCTCATTATCTCTTCCATGACCCATCCCTGATAACTCCCTCCGAGGGGATATCTTCTGTTAATGGGCCATCGAGCCTCACTGCTTCCCTATAAAATTACATCATCCCATTGTGAGACGCTCAGCCCAGGGGGAGGAACCAAGCATTCCTACCTGGTGTAATCTGAGGTTTGGAACACCACAAGCAGCCTTATCCACCGGCTTCCCAGAGGAACTCGAGACCCTTCTACACCACCACTGGACCTCCAGAGGAAGACCACACCCTTCTACAGAACCACAGCTATCACTCCAAGAGGACTGCAGCCACAATTCAGTCAGACTGCTACTACCACCCTGCCCGACACAGTGTCAGATTGTATCCTTACTCTCTCAGTTTAAGCCAGTGTTTTTGTATTATTGCTTAATCTTACTTTTCCTAATAAATTGTAGTTCTGACTTGAGATCTCTCACTGGTTTACTTTCAGACTAGTATAATCAACATTATTTATTTCTCACTAAAGAATCCCCATCCTTTATTGGATTCAGAGCATAATACAATGATAAAGGATGGAGAAAAGGCTGAGGTAGTTAATGCCTACTTTTCCTGTCTTTTCTAGCAAGACCAGCTCCTAAGCAGGAAGACATAGATGAGGATAAGAACAAAGCCCTCATAATGTTGGAGGGAATGGTCAGTGTACGGTTTAATGTTATGCCACTGAGACAAACACAGGGACTGGATGGGATCCACCTGAGGGTACTGAGGGAACTTGTCAAACTATTTTCAATCATTTGAGGGACATTTTCAATCAGCTGAGATCAGTAAATGTGAAAGCTCATCCGTAAGAAGGATTAGAAGGAAGATCCAGGGAACTACAGACTTGTCAGCCTGACCTCGATGCCGTAGAAGGTAATGTAGCACATCATCTTGAGGGCCATCATGAGATGTGCAGGACAACCAGGGAATTAGGCCTAGAGAGCACAGAATTACAGAAGGTAGGTCCCGCTTGATCAATCTCATGTCCTCTAACCAGATGACCTGCATTTTTCAATCAGCCAGGGAAAGGCTGTGCATGTTATCTACCTAGACTTTAGCAAAGCCTTAGACAGTTTCTCACAGCATACTTCTGGAGCAATTTATGGCTGCTTATGGCTTTGACAGGTGCACCCTTTGCTGGGTAAAAAACTGACTGGGTGTCCTGGCCCAGAGAGCAGTGATGAATGGTGTCACAGCTAGCTCAGTCATAAGGGAGGTTCCCCATGGCTTGGTACTGGGGCCAGTTCTGTTTAAGAATTTTATCGATGATCTGCAAAAAGGAATTGAGTGCACCCTCAGTCATTTTGTAGACACCGCCAAGCTGGGAAGGAGTGAAGCTTCTTTCCATTACCTCTGCATTTAGCCTATTTCCACTGTGTAAAGCATGGGAAATGAAAGTAATATTTCATTGTCTTCTGTCTGATAGTCTTTGAAATGAAACTTGGGTTGTGTTACTACAGTTGCCACAGGACCCTTGTTTCATTTGAAATGTTCAGAATGTGACTTCTGCCTTATTAGCAACAATAACAAAAACAGCGTAAAATCGTTATTTTCTGAGCATGTTCCCAGGAATTAAATCAGTAACTACAATTATTTTGCTCCTTCTTAAATTAAAATATATTCCTTAACATTATTTCTTCATTTACTAAAAGAACTTCAAAAACAAACAAAAAAAATTATCTTTATTGTTCATCATCAAAACAAACACAAAAGTTTTTGGTGCACTATTGTTATATAATGTCATGTTAATAAAATTATATTCTCAGTTGATAACCCATCAGTTCAGTAACCAAAACACCAGATAAGACATGTAGATTAAAAAAATTAGAAAGCCAGAGAAACTACATTATAGCCTTAAATTTTCCTGACTCTGCAGTGTCAAACGAATTACTTTTGCAGTCCATTCATGCTAAGATCAAGGAAGCAAGAGGTCAATTAAAAGAAATGGTAGTCCATGTCCTTCTCAAAAGGGTAAATCAGCTTTAACAGGTCATCTCTTTACAAATATAGGGAGAATAAATTGTATCTCAAGTAGGTATGATCTCGCCTAAGGTTTTTAACATCTAAAAGCTGTCCTGTTCCTACCTTCAAGCAGGTTCAAAGGTCTCAAGATTCCAAGAAGAGCCATACTGATGGCTGCACAAGCTAAGCTGTTTTACAGCTTATATGCTAAAACAGATGTGTTTTATCTTGCAGCAGTAAACAGGTATGCATTCAGACAAGTTGTCTCAGTGAATCCAAATGCTGGGTTGAAATTCATGGGTTTAACTTCAGAATGTAAACCCATTTAATGAAAAACTTAATAAAAATGTATTTGCTATTTACATTGTTGACTCAGTGATTTGTTCCAGTTTTTGATTTCATATATTTTAAGTGTATTCCCAAAACAGTAAGAAAAAACCACAATAAATGTTACCGTGAATTTTGATGAAGCCTTTGTGTGTGGTAAACAATGACAGACTGTCACTAGGTTTTCATAGATGTATTCTGGAATGTTCAACAGCTATAATTAATTTTCTAAGATAATGACGTAACTTAGGTTTCAAAAATTTGTATTTTTTTTTAATAATGTATCAAATCTTTTAAAAAAACCCTTAAGTTTTTCTGTGTGACAGCTTTGTCCTGAAGTTTCTTTTTAAGTGAAGATAAGGTGGACCTAAATTACTCCTTGCATGAAATTTCCTATGATTTCCTCTCTAATTTGTAAGACAATAACAAAAGTGATTAATTAGTGCTTTCTAACATAAGTATGAAATTATGAAAAGCAGTTTGTTTCATATGCAAAACAAAGTACATTAAGATTGCCGTATTCAATAGTCTTACGGATCTTACAAATATAATAATGAAGAGCTTTGCTTAGTATAGGGTTGGAAAAGACAAAGCTGCCGTGTGGTGGCTCAGTTTTCCAAGTTCAAAGGAATTTAGACATAATTCAAAGTCCTTTCTTCAATAAAATAAAATTACCATGAGAAAATTCTGCCTGCTCAATCTGCTAATATTGTACTTACCTCTCTTTTGAGAGACGGAATTGACAGACATTTTCTTCATTTGTGAAATGTTTATCCTTACTTTAATTTTAAATATACATGTGGTGGTGTGTGTCTTCCCCATGGTTAAGTCATAAACCGCAGTGAGGGTTGTGATGGCCCTGTCCAGCTTACTCTAGGCTTTGGGGGATAAGGAGAAATGTGGTAGTCAAGCACTGTCTCTAAGGGTGCCCCACATGTCTTGCTAATAAGCAAATATGGCTCTAAGTCAATCATCTCACTACATAAACAGTGGGCGCCCCAGGCGTCGTTGTGCCCCCCTTATGGCAGTGCGCTCCCTTGAGCAGCGACAAGGTCGCCCCTCAATGTAACATATCAAAGTTGAAAAATTCCTTTCCACAACTGATTCTTGGTCAGTGATGATTAATATGCTAGACTTTGAAACCTTAGGTGGCCGATATAAAGGATTGATTGCACATATATAATTCTTTTGACATAAACCATTGACCAAGTCTGGGATTAGGCGTGGAACGAACCACTGCTAGACCGCTAGGTGAGAAAGAGTTTAGAAAGTAGACCTTTCAAAAAGCGGTCCTTTCTGAAGCTCATGACTCACTGGGAGGATCTCCCTGACAGATGGTGTGTCCCTGTCTTCTCTGCAATAACTAAATGAAGTGTGCCTTGACATTGAAACTTGTTAAAACACTGTGGCATTTACACTGAGCTTTTTTAACTCACTAGATGAGTAAAAGTTGCTTCTCTCTTACAAATGAAGCATGTAACTCCATCCATTACAGTATAGCACTATTCCTTTTTTGCAATCCACCTAAACTGTATAATCTTCCGATAGCTGACAAAACTGACAGCATATGGGTCTTTAAAATACATTGAAGATCGTCTTCTGGGCAAGTGTCTGTTAAGGAAAGCATCCTTCATGAGTGCCTTGGGCCATCCTTGAGAGGTAGTCAGGAAAGACTGTAAATGAAGTTTCAGGTTAGTTACTGTGATGCTAGGGGACAAACATGCAATTTCATCTCTGCCAACATTGTTTCACTGCATAAATTGCACATGTTGCAGGATTTGACACGTGAACGTATATTTTAGAAAGGTAATGAAAGCACTGTCTGCATTAGCAGCAAAGATGGCAGTGGTGACCATTCCCACTGACAGGGCAGAGTTCTCCAGCATGAGACATCTCTGCAGTAGCAAACACTAGGAAACACCTGTACAACCCATAAAAGAACAGAGGAAAAATCAGCATGAGAACATCCTATCTTCTCATCCATTTCTGTGCAATAGGATTTGATATCTTTCAGAAATCATTTTTCTCTCCTGTGGACAGGATTGCCGTTTGCTTTGTTATGAAAAAAACATGACTCCATAGCTAATTTTTTCCCTCTAAGTGCTACCGCTTTCTGAATCACAAATATAGAAGTAAAACTTTAATTGTTTTGGAGAAAGCTGAAACTGGGTATATTGGATTTTATTCCTCATTGCCTCATGTTACTCCAGAAAAGCTATGTGTGCAATTAGCTGATATTTTCAGAATAAATAAAGCAAAATAAAAGACAATAAACATTTTTAAAAAGTCAAAATAATGTCTTTAAACTCCATCATTGATATAACAAAGCAATTACCTGTTCTACTTTGCTTACATGCAAGGACTAGAATGCTTATCAACTTGCCTGGAAGCCATAGAGAACTATTCAAGGCATAATGGGGCCTCCTGATCTACACCACCTACCTTAGCGTGAGGAAAGTATCTTTCTGTAATGCGTTGAATAACAGTGATTATATAGGCGCATCCAACTCGATTGGTTAGGATATACAAATAACCTTTAGGTACTTCTGGAGAAGAACAAGGATTGGGGTCACACAGCAGGCTTATTTATTTTTTTTCATCCAGGGAGAATTGTTCCAGATAATCCAGCCTCAGATGGTTCCTGAGTACCCTCCAACCAATCAGGGAGTTGTGGAAACTTCCCAGTTTGCCAAAAAACAGCACTAGGACAGATGGATTAGATGATTAGTTTGTGTCTCTTCAAACCAAATTATTCTTTTCTATTTTATTCTAGTCGATGAGAAAGGAGAGTATCATTTCCTAGGGACAAACTGGGGAATGTCCCATGGAAATATATCACTTGCATTGGTAAAACCTTGTGATGCAAAGTGATGTCACTGACAACTCTTTGACAGAAGGGACTTCTGTCCAGCCTTGGACAGCTGAGGGATGCATTCACAAAAACTGGAATGGCCCAAGGTACAGAGAATGAAAGCAGTAATGTACAGAGAAATGAATAAGCAGAAAAATGGACTAATATGGTTTCTCAAAGTCTTTTTTCTATGTGGCAAAAATCTAAACTTTCTTCTTGCATATTTCTACCATGCTATTTTGAAAGACTACTTTGAAGGTATATTTTGGGGTTCAAGGAATCGCATGCAGTCTGTAAGGCCCTGGTGCCTAGCACAATGTCTCTGAAATTACCCCCCCTCCCACACAACTCAGCATATATTCTGAGCCACCAGACTAAAGCTCAGCCATCAACAATATACAAACAAATGCTAGAATATTAGTGCCCATATATGTTGCTTTGATCTTTGCTGCCATTGTTATTTTAAAAGTCTCCTAGAGAGTGTTCAACTGCAGTAGTATGTCTTTCTGGACACTTTTATTTCCTTTCTGCAAAATCCTTGATATTTCAGCACCCTCTGATTTTTCACGTTGTAGCTTACTTATCCTGACATCAAGACCCTATCACTAAGTAATGTGCTTTCCCATGACCTGCATTATCTTCTGAAAATACCCTACATATTTATTTTAGGGAATTCCTGGGTCTCTAAATGACCATTTGCTAAATGTATTGGTCCTTACTTACATAGAATCAGAATTTTCTATGAGATTTACATAAACACAATGTAAAGATTTGTATTAAAAATCAAAAAGCTGTTCCAAATCTGCAAAGAATTATTGTCAGTAGAAATGTAAATCCACTTTGTTAATCTCAGATTGAAATCAGATGTTTTGCCCACTTGAATTTTTTTTTTTTATTTAATTTTGGATTTCATTGATTTTCACCATTGTTATATCATACCAAAAAAAGCTAGAACATGTCAAAATCCCAACTGCCACCACTATCCCTCATCAAATTACAGCTAATGCAGCAGGCCTAAATAATTCTGAATCGAGATTAGGTACATAAAATGCCTGTAGGCAGACCAGTATTCAGAATGACGAATGACTGTCTCAGACCTAAAGTTCAAAAATGCTGTGACAGTCAGAGCAGATTGAAATAGAAGAAGCTTAAACTGTAGTATAGAAAAGCCATGGGATGAAATCAAGTAGATGATGCTGGGATCTGGCTGTCAAGTATTTCAAAAGAAATATTTCATAAGGACTACTTGGTGACATTGAAAATATTTTATGGTTTATTCTTAAGGAGATATTACTTGCAAAGAGAAGGACAAGGAACTGTAGCTCCCTAAAACCTCTTAAAGACCAGCCATTAATTTGCATTAAGTATCTGAAAAACTAAAATATCATGAGTATGAGACATGGTTTTGTAATGCTGTGCTTTTTTTTTTAAATGGCTTGCAAGATTTAACATTGCTTTATGCCTTTAAAGTGCTCTGTATGAATGCACTTCATCTGACATAATACAACTTGTGAGGGTTTTGTTATTATACTCTTAATGTTAATATGTTATTATACATGGGATAAGAGAATGTGTTTAACACACAGACAGGGAAGTCTGAAAAATTTCCAGATTTTTACTACAATTAACTATGTTGGACAATGTCTCTGAGAGTGTAACTACACAGAGGGGAGTTCTTCACCTGGACTTGGAAAAAAAGACAGATAATCCATTAAAGCTTTGCAGCATACGTTTGCCATTGGTATTTTCCTCTTAAAGAACCTTCTTCAAGGACTTCTGAAAAACAGATTCCTATTGTATTTGTTTTCTTCTTTCTAACAAATATTTTTTTAACGCACAGTAAATTGCTCCTCTCTTTCTCAAGAAAGACCCCCAAGGCTGAAGCTTTCTTCTCTCCTTATTCCTCTCCTCTTTTATATATTTTTCCTAAGAAACAGATACAGCCACATATAAAAGATGACTAAGGCAGCAGCATATAACTATGTGTCAATCAGACTTCAGGAGAAATCTGAAATCTGAAACCTGAATGCATGACAGGGAGATTTCTTCAGCAGTGAAGCTTTCTGACTAAAGTTGCCTGTTGCATTGCAGTGGCTTGCATCACTCAGTGAGCGAAAGAGCCCAGCATCTTTACTTGCTTTATGCATCTTAAGGCCACTCAGCACACAAGCAACTGTCTAATGCCTGAATGGTGAGGACCTTCACAAAGAAATAAATGATAATGCAGATGTTGGTTTCAGTATACAGACGATCCACAGCAAGTGGAAAATGGATGGCCTGTGTCTGTAGTGAATGCTAAATCACAGACTTTGAAACAAAACAAAACAAGAACAAAAACACCTGAATGCAGCAAGTAGTCTTTGGGTAAGGCAAGAAGTTTTCTGCTACAACTCTGCTGAGACAAGCGATTTGTACAAAAATAAGTGGCATTCTAGTATCTGGATGTGGAACTTGGGCCTTTTCCTGCCTCCATTTTAGCATGTGAGGTATGTATACCCTCTGTGAAAGGCTGGACTTTCTCCTGCATATCTATTCACAAGCTTCAGCAGTACATCTGCTTGCCCAAAATAAGAGTTAGTAAAGAGTTCAAAGATAAATGGTCTCACATTCTAATTGTATTGTACTATCTAGAATGAAACACTGAAAATAAGTTATCAGAACCTTGTCATAATTAATGCTATGTTAGCATTATTTTTGCCACTCCAGTGATTCACATACTACCTTAATCCTTGATCCACTTAAATTGTGAGGAACAACAGAAAAATAGTGGAATTTCTGGAGATTCTGTGTTTCTGGAAGTGAGTCACTGTTATTTGCAAATAGCCTGGAACAAGTCCATAGATATGGCGATGTACAATGATATCTGAACTTGATTTTAAACCATCTCCACAGTATGAAAACATGCTCTGTAACAGCAACCCCACTTCTGCTGAGAATAGATGCTGAACTGTGAAGCAAAATCTGGGATAAGTCCTCATAGGGGCGGTTAGCAATAAATGAAAACTCAGATCAGGTAATTTGAAGTGAACTGGTAATATTCGGTCTTCCTATTTGGTGGTGGTTTTTTCTTTGTTTATTTGTCTGAAAATTTGTTTTAACAGGTAAAACTTGACTCAAAATTAATGTTATTCTTCAGAGTGATTTGTTTAGGAAACGTTTAAAATGTTTTGTTTAGAATGTGTGTAGGAACTAGACAGCTACTATACTGCAACGCAGTAGAAAGTGAAATTGTAGCATCATATGAGAGCTTAACATAGTACTTATTTGCTAATATCTGTCAAAGGCATTATAGCTTATCTTATTCCCTGCATACATAACCACTCTTGTTCTGCACTGTAATGGTCACATTAATAATATCAATCCTCTTACTACTAAGTAAATTTCTAATGTATTTGTCATTACTACCTACCAGCTAACATTCAGAAACCATTGTAAAGAAAAAACTTGCTCCATTATCACTTTCTGAGTCATACACAAGATCAACAACTTACTTTGAACCACAACTTTTTCTCTTTACTTTCTGGTCTCTCAGAAAGTCTCGTCTCACTCTAACTGCTTGATATACTATCAAACCAAAAGTAAAAACAAAAAAGCCCCAAAGTAGATGACTAAAATCAAACACCTCTGCCATATTCTAGTTTAATAAAAAGCTTTCTTGTAAGTTAAGTTCTGTATTTCACCTCCAGAGCATCATATTCTGAACTATCATCACATACAATGATTGAATATCCAGTGTCATGCAATTTATTGTACCACAAACCCAGCAGTTACTATAGGCACAAGGAAGAGTGGTGAAAAACTGGTAAAAGCACTAGAGAGATCACTGTGTGCAAACCAGAACAAACACATTGAGCTGTTTGGACAAGGATAAACTCCTTGCATTGAAAAGCAACTTTTATTTTCAATAACATACTAAGACCTCCTTTCACTGCCAGGAGTGACTGACGTGTTTTGCAAGGATTTGCAAATACAGCTATTCTTGCAAAACTTCCTGACAGAATTTAAGTGCCAGACAAGTGTCATTACTTTGCCCACATCATTCACTTCAAGTACCCAAAAGAAACAATGTGAATGTGGAGTGATTTTTCTTTGTGCCAGGAATCAAAATACCTGTGCTGTTAGCTCTTCTATACATAAAACTTGAAGCACTTCTGCTTGGATTCTCAAGCTGAGTATCTAAGAATTGTCATTTGTACTTGAAGTTTTTCCAGGCCATAACACAACCAGAAGCCTACACTTTAAACTGAGATAGGATTTGGAAAATACCTTTAAGACTTTTGTCCAAGGTTTGGTAAATGTAGACAGAGTTCTTTGCTCTGCCACAGATTTCCTATGAGCCTACCAACACATCTTTTTTGTTTCTTTAACATAAGAAGAACAAGTTCAAAGAACAACTTTTTCAGTAGTCTTCTAATTCCCTCTACAATTTTAAACAAGATCCTTGCCAAGGTTTGGCCAATCACATGTTCACAGGCACATGCTAGGGACTATTAATAATAAGCTGAATGGATCAGTCAAAGCTCATTTAAATCTTTGCCACCCTGCACAGTCCTGCAAAAAGACTTTGTGTGCCTCTTCATGCCCTCATGAATGCAATACTACTCATTTTATACTACTCTCAAGGACTGCTGTGCAGCCTCACAGTGTTTCAGACACTTTGAAAAAACACACAAAACCAATCATTAAATCTGATGCTCATAAAGTCACCAAGGCCTATAAGACACAAAAGACTAGATTCACTGTAGTGCAGACATGGCCTTCCCACGGTTCAGCTTCACAGACGAAAAAGTACTAGATACTGTCCTACTTAGAGATGTAGATTTAACTAATGTGTTCCACTTTCCTATGTGTAACGTGGGGATAAAACTTTCTAACCTCAGAGCCTTTATGTGAAAATACGTCAATTGTAGGTCATCAAATGTTTCAATAATATTCAAGTGTCCTTTATCTAAGAATTTATAATTCTGAAATTTAGTGCATGTCTTCTGTAAAATCATTAATTCAGAAAATGTTTCCTTGCTAATTTATTTAACAAGAATACTTGTGCATAAGTAGAAGCACAACATCGACTAATTAATGCAAATTCATTCAAGTGTTCAGGTGAACATTTACAACATTGACAAATACTATTCTGAACCATTGACTGTGCTATAATACACCAACATATTCAAAGCTTTTTTACAGAATAAGTAGGTTTCTGTAAATGTTAAAGGAATGACTGGAAGAATAACGAAGGCTAGGTGGGAAGCTGTTTTGAGTAGGTTAGTCCATGAAGAAAATGTGAAATTAAAGGAAAGCTTGTGTAGAAAGAGACTAAAGGATAAGCATCAAAATCAAGGTTGCATGTTGCTATGAAGAGCTTTGAAAATAATAGAGAAGCTGAGATTGAAAGCAAAAAGAATAAATTAAGTAATCTAGAGATTTAAGTGCAAAGAGAAAGGAAAAAAAGATGAACTAATAGTCTGAATAAAATTTAAAAATAAATAATATCATTGAATGTATTATTAATCCAGAGAAAAAATATATTAAAATTTGGACTGTAATCTGCGTTATTTTTATAATTTAATTTTCCTTAACATGACCAAATTTCAATTCTATACCTATACAAAGAATATAATTTGCATATATAAGTGATTATCTTTTAAGAGCAGCTCCAAGAAGATATTTAAGGAAACAAAATGTATTAGCTGAGGAAATTGTGGATTCTCCATCCTTGGAGAAGTTCAGTACTCAACTGATACCACTCAGTAATCTGCCAAAGGAGACCCCTCTTGAGTGCTGAACTATAGACCTCAACGGGTGGCTGCTAGTCTTGTTGATTTTGTCATTCTATCAACTGTAGGAAACAGGATAAAATATTTTATCAGACAGTCCCAATTGCTACATTTCATGTGTATCTTTTGTAATAGGTTTAATGTAAACAATGGGTGAGAGCCATTGTAAGATTCAAACAAATAATGAGGATCTGAACAATTTGGTATTTGAAAGATACAGGTTCTTCTTAAAATAAGATCTGTAATTCATGCCTCACTTCTGAGAACTACTTCCTGCAGTGCTACACACCAGAAAAGAAAGAAGAAAGCACCAAAAAAACCCAAAGGAGGAAAAATCATCAACCTACAAAGTTACAATATTTCAAGCAAAGACCAGTGCAATTTCTTTTTATCAAGTTGGAGTATGACTTTGTAGGTTATTTCAAATACATTAAATTTTTTTGCATGTGTATATTAATTTAACAGTTAAAATAATGAAATAAGAACAAAGTCAGATCAACTTCTATTTGCAGTCAAAAGTAAGTAGCATATTCACGTTCACATCAGGAAGGTCTCACAAAACAGAAATTTCTCTACTTTGGCAGTCCTAAAAAAACCTAAAAACTAATTTATCCACAAATGTTAAGATTTTGGGACCAGAAACCAAAAAGTATAAATCATTTTCAGCAACAGAAAGATGCTAATTCCAAGTGGTATAGATTGATTTTTTTATTATATGGTCACATGGCAAAGCGCAGCACAGATGTGAGCTACCATGTATGTCACAGCAAAATAAAATTTGAGTCTCCTTTATCATTCCAAAATCACAGTTTCATTTCATTCTTAAAAAGCATATTGCACACATCAATATGACAAGCCCTCTTGTTACTAAGTAGTTGCTGTTTTTATGATCTGGAAGGAGACTTTCTCCTATCTTCAGATACTTAAAAAGATCATGATGTCCTAACTCAGATCTTCTCCAAAGAAGAATGTAGCCAACTGTGATCATGTCCAAAATACTTTTGGAAAAAACAGAAGTCATATAAAATATAATTTACTACATGTGGAGACAGAATTCAGGTTCTAATGCAATGTTTTTATTTCCCTCTGGTTTACTCTGTTTTTCTTATAAATTAATTCCCTGGTTTTGGCCAGTACTTTTCCTTAAAATTTAGGCCTAACATACAAGATTGAAGCCTAGAATTTGTTTTGAATGTCTTCAATGTGAGAGGTTCAGGATCTGGATTCTTCACATAAAACAGCTAGCTGTTTCAACATCACAACTGCAAAACTGGAGTTTGGTTTTCCAGAAGTTCCAGAACAGAATAAAACAAAGCTTGACCCATGTAGTCCTCATTAAGACCTTTATTTCAAGAGAGAATTTTGATTGCTGTATTTTCCTTTCCACAGATGTTGCAATTTGCTCAGAAATACTCATTTTTGCATTTTTGGCAAGTGTAACTCTTAGTCTTAAAAACACCAGCAACTAAAAAGAATGTCTACACAAGTTCATACAAGATTGGATATGGACAGCATTTCAAGTGAGACATAGCAGATTACTTCAGAAGGAGAGACAGCTCAAGGGGAACTAAGCATTAAGAAGGGTAGAAAACAACACTCATTTATGATACTGTCTCTCTTGTGTAATGTGAACTACTGAATAATATACCAGTACTCATTTTTCACACTGTTCATAAAAGTACAGGAATTCTCACTGTTACACGTTAATGTCACAGACCACTTGCTTCTTTTACAAATCAGAGGCCATGGTTTTTTCCTCTTTCCGTGCTACCGTAGCAGAGACATCAAAGAGACTTTATTATATCTTTGGAGTTACTAGTTTTAACAACAGCACCAACATACTTGAATAAACATTGCATTATGTGGCCTTTTCTTGGAATGGTTTTGGAAACTAAATCACTTTTGTACTAATGTTCACAGGAAACAAAGACTGTGAAGGTGAAAGAAAACCCATAGTTCTTATTCTAGTGAACATTGTGAAAAATCTTCTTTTTCAGATTAGATTAGATTATTTTAAAGGGAATTAAAGATTATAAATAGAGGTCTACGATACAGAGAAAAAAGGATTGTTTGTGCCTGTGTTTTTCTAAGTTCTTTCCAGATACCAGAACAAAATTGTTGCTTAAAAAGATCAATTTTCAAGTCCGCACTTGAGAACCTATTTTCTCTACAAAGCTGAAAACAGCAGTTGACACTTTTTCAACATATTTTTGTTTTGTTTAAACACTGTTG
Organism: Callaeas wilsoni; assembly: GCA_013398955.1. Lineage (NCBI taxonomy): Eukaryota > Metazoa > Chordata > Aves > Passeriformes > Callaeidae > Callaeas > Callaeas wilsoni. The sequence goes on along the minus strand of VWPU01010090.1, from coordinate 28,365 downwards.
GATTTTTATGAAGAAAGTTATGAACTTGATGACAAGAATAAGCCATAACTTTAAGTAAACTGTGATATCTAGCCATTAATTCAATGCATTCATATGAACGGATATTAACAAAAGTGAAAGAATGACAGTGGCTGAAGACTAGAAAGAGCAGGATGGTTCGTAGTAGAAACCCTGTCAAAGGATAAAGGACAGATTGAGAAACAAGTCAGGAGGAGCAAGAGTTATTCAAAGAAAACTGGGATCAAGTTACAAGCATTAGAGTAGCTAATAAAGGTGGTATTGAACTAGAGCAAGTTAGTTCAGAGGATGGAGAAAAATTTATCATGACATAGGGCAAAAGTTTTTGTGTTTTGTCTGTATTTCAAAAGACAAAAGTAAAAAAAAACCACAAGGACTATTTACAGTAAAATATTACTGTAGGGATAGCTAGGAAAATTTAAATCTTAAAAAGTCCTGAAAATATTAAGCTTTGGGAAAACTCACCAACGTGAATAGCAGAACACTTTCTTTTTTTTTAAACCAAATCTGAAGTTAGGTGAGTTAACCATGGTTTTGAAATTTGTTATAGGAGTTTTGTGCTGCTTTATCTCAAATGTCCTTCAGCAGATAAAGAACAGTGATAACAATAATGGTGCTGTCATTTCAAATCCCAGACCTGCAAGTGTGATAACAGGATTTCAGTTTAAAAAGGAATTCACCTTATTAGGCTGTAGAATTTCCTACAGGGATTCAGATACAAAAATTCAGCCTTTAATATTGGATTAATGTAACTAAATATAGAAAGTGTGGATTGACGAAGCTGTAATTTTCATCATCAGCTTTTTCTTTCGTATGTACTATAGATAAAGTCTGGTAGTTGGAAAGAAGCAAGATTTGCAAGTATTGTACATAGTGTTGTCACAGACCATGTGTAGGACCTTGGCGAAGAGGTCATTTTTTCCGCTTTACTGCTGTGTGCCATGTTACATTTGGCCGGTAATCTGTACAATACAATATAGCATCATATTAAAACCTTGTCCTTACAAAGAGTGGACCCTGGCTTAATCTGCTTGTTAAGACATCTTTGGAGGTCACCTCCAACCACTGCAATTATTTAGTAGCTTTTGAAGTTCTCTGAGGCAGCTAGCATACCTTGCTATGGCAATAACTGCACCAGCTAAAGAAATTACCATATTCAATTAAACTTATTACTGTAGAGACTTCTCAAGCTAACTTCTACCACTTGTAAATTTCTGAGATTGTTATGCAATTCTAAACTACCTAGTTTTCATTGAGGCAAACTGGGAAGCACTCTTCAGCCCTGAGGTTTTGATATTTTCTGTATAGTGAAAAAAAATCTAAACCTGGTAAGGTTTTTACTGTTGTCAGGAAGTGGAAACAGAGCAGAAAAATTACATTTGCAATAATAATTATAAAGCAATGATTCAGAAAGATTTATTGTGATTTCAAATGGGTGGAATTATTGATCACTTTATCTACATATGAACATAGATTTTAATAAATTGCGCATTTAATTAGCAATAAGAAAAATAGATCAATTTTAACTTATAAAACTGTAAGTATTTTTAATTGAAGGTAATGTGATGATTAGAGGAATAATTCAGATTTTTTGAAAATACTTTATACCAGAGACAGAAATTAAGCTATCATACTTCCCCTACCTCCCTGTGCCTCTCTTCTACAGAGATATCCAAAGTGATAAAGTTGTCCTCTAGACATTGAATGTTAACATCTTAGATTCAGGTACTGTACTATAGTGCCAACCATGGCATCGGGGTTTCCATCATTTTCATTCAGATAAAACAGTTGTTAACAAATTAAGAGGTAGAAATAAGGAATAATGTCTTTCATTGAACCATACAAAATTCCATTCAGGTTTCTTGTTGAAACGTCCATTCCAAGACAAATAGTAAATGAAATGAATCATAGTTCTTGATTTGAAGGAGTTGGCAGTGGACCTAAAACAGGATGGTCTCTTATGGAGACACGTGCCATTTTGGAAGCTGGCCATTCACTAATCAGGGAAAGGAAGTAAAGTTTCAGGCATTAGAAGACCTCACCTGAGATTTATTTAATTACAAACTTGGCATAAAAGTCACTTCTCAAAACTTAGGTAACATTCCTATGCGATTTTCTAGATTTACTAAGGAGAAGGCATGCCATTCTTCTTCACTGTCTTCTTTCCTTAACTGCCTTTCTAAGAGGCCAAAACAATCAGAGATTGAATGGTCCCACCACTTGAAAGCAGTTTAGTTGTGGATACACAGGAATACATTTGTTCTCTCTTTGTAGGGACCTGCTGTTGTTTTACCTGTGCTCAACAAAGGTAGTAGTCCCTGGCAGAGAATGGAGCTGGGACGTAAGTTATAGTTGAAAAAGAAATATCCAAATCATCCTTGTGAATCTTCTATACGAAGAAGAAAAGAGAAAGCTTTGACACACATAAGATCATTTAGTGGAAATCACAAGGGAAGGGAGTAGTTTTCTTCCCTTCAAGTCTGATTACCTAAAAGCTCAGATAGTTAGGATAACTTTGTATGCTTATGCAAATTACACCTTCTTTAGAAGTTCATTCACAATTAATTTTTAATTTCAAAACCTTCTCAACACTCTAATGGGCATAATAATTGATAGCAGTACAGCCTAATGACATAAACTCAATCTTCGTGTTATTTCTTTGTGCAGAATTTAGCAGTATGTGGGTTTGTGAGGTTTCATGTGTCTAACTTTTTTAATTTGAGTTTTGTCATCATTATGGCTTGTGTAAATCCTTTATTTTAGCATAAGTCCTACTTAAAAAAAATTAAAAAGAAAAAAAAAGAGATCTTTAAATATATTACCTTTTCCTCTATCTTAAATGTGTAATGTTCTATTTCACATATGGAATTGTCACGCTAATGTCATGAAATATAATTTTTATATACATGACCATTTGAAGATTGGCTGTTTTGGCAGTAAGATTGGTTAAAATTAATGTGAGTAGGCCATAAGTTTTTTTGTTATTTTAAATTTTATAAATTACCAAATATTTTATAAACTTTTCCATTTTCCAGGGGAAGGAAAAAAAATTAAAAAGTTTTGAATCATCTTCTAAGAACTGATGTCAGCATCTCACAATTATTTTCGTGTCAACAGAACTAATTGTATATCTTGAGATTTAAACAACCATACATACAAAAAAAACCCAAACCAGGGATCACAGACCTTATTCTTTCTTTTCTGTAAAATGAATCTTCTGAGCAGTTGCTTGTTTCTTGTGGACAGAAGAAAGGGAGTTGAAAGAAAAATCATAGAATCATAGAATATGCTGAGTTGGAAGGGTCCCATGAAGATCACCAAGTCCAACTCCTGTCCCTTCACAGGACACTCCCAAGAATCACACCACGTGCCTGAGATGTCAAGAGTTTCTTGAACTTTGTCAGGCTTGGTGCTGTGACCCCTTCCCTGGGGAGCCTGTTCCAGTGCTTCTGATATCCAGCTTAAACCTTCCCTGACTCAGCTTCAGGCTGTTTCCTTGAGTCCTGTCACTGGTCACAAGAGTGTAGATGGCAGTGCCTGCCCCTCCTCTTCCCCTCACAAGGAAGTTGTAAGTGCAATGAGGTGTCTCCTCAGTCTCCTCCAGGCTGAACAGACCAAGTGACCTCAACTGCTCCTCATATGGCTTCTCCTCAGGAACATTTACACAGAGCTGTTCTCCAGTCTGTCATTCCCCAGTCTATACACATATCCAGGGTTGCCCCATCCCGAGTGCAGAATCCAGCACTTTCCCTTATTGAACTTCATATGACTGGGGATTGCCCAACCCTCCAATTTGTTGAGGTCTTTCTACAGGGCCTCTGCATCCTTGAGGGAGTCAACAGCTCCTCCCAGCTGAGCATCATCAGCAAACTTAGCTATTATTCCTCTGAGTCTGGTATCCGAATGGTTAATGAAGATGTTGAAGAGCAGGGCTGAGGATGGAGCCCTGTGGAACCCTACAGTGTCAGGTCACCAGTATGATGCCACCCCATTCACTGTATCCCTTTGTGCCTGATCCTCAGCCAGTTGCTCACCCAAGTCCAGCTGTGTGCTAGACATTTTGTCCAGAAGGATACTGTGAGACACAGTATCAAAAGCTTTGGTGGAGTTCAAAAAGACAACATCAACTGGGTTTCCTTAGTCAGCCAGGCTAGTTATCCTGTCACAGAAAGAAATCAAGTTTGAAAAGCAGGGCTTTTTCCTCATGAATCTGTGCTGGCTGTGACCGAAGATAGTGTTGTCCTTCAGATGTGTTTCAGTATCTCCCAGGTAATCTTTTCCATGATTTTACCAGGCACTGAAAGGTCTGCAGTTTCCAGGGTCCTCCTTATTTCCATGCTCAGAAATGAGGACAACGTTTACCAGCTTCCAGTCAGCTGGGACCTCTTTGGATTCCCAAGTCCACTCAAAAATTGTCTTGTGATGACATCAGCTAGCTCTCTGAGGATTCTCTGATGAATCCCATCAGGCCCCATAGATTTTTACGGATCCAGAAGAAGCAGCAGATCTTGCACCTGTTCAGGGTCAACTGCGAGTTTATAATTCTTACAGTCATGGTCCTCCAGCTGAGGGCACTGCCCTCCTCGGTATTACCCCATGTTTTACTGATAGTTGAAACATCTACAATACTGTGTGGGGAATGGACATAAATTCACGTGTAGTTTGACTATATTTTCTGATTTGCTTTTCTGTCTCTCTATTTAAATATTATTTAATCCTACTTATTAATTCCCCTCAAAATATGAACTAGTAGTACCTACAATACAGACAGCTAATCAGAGTTAAAAAATAAACCCTATCAATGGTGAAAACTTTTCTGCCTTTCATTTTTCTCTGTGGAAGATTTGCTTAAAAAAAGTAAGATGAGTGTGTTACTGAGCATTTTAAGAAAGGATGCATATTTCTTTAACATAGATATTTTCAACATATGAAAATTCTTCAACATAGATATTTCAATATGGGAAATGTAAATTTCATGAAAGCTATTCAAAGGTGGGAACAAAGATAACTTTCTAAGCAGCCGTGAACTATTTATCTTCTCACATAAAAGGTTACATTCTAATCCCAAGGTAAATGGTCTGACTTTATTGCATTTTGGGCAGATTTAAACCAGTCTAACTGAGATAAGATCTCTCTATATGTGTTTATCCCAGAAAAAAATGTCTTTTTTTTTCTATTCATCCATCAAAAGATAGATCTTCAGGAAAGATAGTTCTATAAAATGAAGTAAGCAAACAAATCTGAACTTCTCTCAGTCTTATTGCATATCATAGCAATTACTCTTGCTGTCACAAAAAATAAAGTCTGATATCCTTTGAGTTTACATGTGTCAAATGCAGACCTCAAACTGTAATACAACTTCAGACTCTTGAAAATGGAATTCAGGCTGAAATTTGCAGTTGCTGGTGGAATGTGTAGGCACCTGACTTGCATCTTTCACAGGAAGCAGGGAAATGTTATAAATATGCCACGCATCACTGTGGAAAAACGGAACTCAAGCTAGGCATGAGAGAGAGCATCTTATCTTGTATGCCCTGGCCACATGCACAAAACAAGAAGCCGTACCCACCTGTTTGATATTGTCCACTGTCAGGACTTGCTTAGCTGTTTATTAAAGGTGTCTTCTCCCCACAGTTAACTCCTTCAGTGTTTTAGTTGCCTCCACCTAATTCTTCCATGTTATTTTGTCAGAAAGATTTTATGAATCTGAGTTGAAGGGTTTAGGCCATTGGAAAGCTACTTACATTTACTACTTACTTATATTTATTTTATTTTTTTCTTATTTTTTTAATTCCAACATAAGAAAAGATAAGTGCTAAATATTAAGATGGTGCTCAAAGCATATTGAAAGAAAAAGCAAACATCTCTGGCCATACACAAGAAGTTTTGGGTTTTCTGTTTCCTTCTCTACAAGTGTGGCTTCATTAAAGTTCTGTTTTCCAGTTCCTAAGTCAGGGACCTGCTGAAGTCGAGGTAAACAGATCAAGCAAAGAAGCTCTATCACACTATGGGTAGTGTGCAGCCGCAGCACTATTCTGCTTTCCAATTCTACTAAAAGCAAAGCAGAATGAAAGACAATCTTTTAATAAAAATCACAGATATCATTGGAGATGCTTACATTATGCAGAATAAGCAAGAGAACTTAAAAAAGAAAAAAAAGAAAGCCAGCAAAGCAATGGGCAAGTCCAATACCTGTTTAAATCAACAAAGTATTTTTCAGACACTAATGAGCTCAGAAATATTATCTGTCTCTAGTTTGATGAAATGTAAAATAATAATATGTTTAGACTTTGAAGAAAATAACCTTTTCCTTTTAAACCATAGTGTTAGCTATATTACAGTAGGAAAAATAGTCCTCATATCTTACCTGTTTAAATCAAATTAAAGCAGAAAGATTGTAAGCATTTAACAACAAAGAATGTTTAGAGACATTAATTTAATATAAAGTTATTATTTCTGATTTTCCAAAATGTTTTCCAATAATGATCATTGAAGTATTCATTAAGGTTATAAAACCTTCTAATAGCTTATTATTTTTCTGAGAAGAAATGTCTAAGAATACTGTGTGGGCTATTTAGTGGAAACTAAGAGAGGGAAAAAACTATTATTGCTGTCCAAATTGTAGTCTCCCACATACTTTATGATTGTCTTAATGTTGTTTCGCTTATGATCAAATTGGCTCAAATCTGCAGTATATATGCTTAGCATCTTAGTAAGCATGGTGATTTAGATTGTTATTTCACTGTATATGTATATAGATATATATATACACATATGCTGGATCAAAATGGTATAATTAAGATCAAGATACTCTTAGTTATTTGATGGGTTTCAGATTTTCTTCATCCTGTTTCTAATGCATTTGCTTCATTATGGAATATAAGTAGTATCATTAAAAATAAAATAAGGTCTCTGAAACAAAGAGACCAAACTGGTGTGCAAATATCTCAATTAACTTTTTTTATTACTTGCATGTCTTTTTTTCCCTTGATAATAATATTTTATATGTAGCACTCATACCTTTGTTCCCAGGAGCAAAACTGAGCACATAAGTGGGAGGGCAGAGCAGGGTGTATATATATCTATATAGCAGAGAGAACAAGTGGAACAAGAGTTTCAGCTCCCAAGATCAAGAATTAGACAAAGTGTTAAAAATCAGTTTACCTTCACGGAGAAATAAATAATTATTTCCCTATTATACTCCTGTATTGGTTTTGTCTGGGATAGGGTTTTTTTCTTCACTGTAGCTTGTATGGTGCTATGCTTTAGATTTCTGATTCCCCACAGGGAGAGGGCAACTGACAGTCTGCAGTTTGGCTGCCTATGAAATTTAAACCACAACAATTCCCAAAATAATACAGCAAATTCTTAAATATTTTTTTCTCTTTTTTTTTTTGCCCTTCCTATTTTGTTTTGGTTTGGGGATGGGGGGGGTGGTAAGGTTGTTTGTTTGTTTATTTGGGTTATTGGGGTGGTTCTTTTATTTGTTTAGGTTTTTTTGTTGTTGTTTCAGTTTTGGTTAGGCTTTGTTTGTTTGTTTCTTTGATTGCTTGGGTTTTGTTATTTTGTTGGTGTTTTGTTACTGTTTTTTTCTGTAAAGGAAAGGATACCTAGTTCAAAGCAGAAATCTTGCTGCAATTTGTTGTTTCTGCCTTAAGTCTCAAATTCCAAAAATACACTTAGTGTCTTGTCTAAGGGGCAATTTTACTGTCTGCTAGGCATAGAAAATTTAAAATGATTGCTAGTCTCTTCTTCAGTCAGCACAACTAAACCCTGGTATATTAAACCCAGGGCACTGGGCTTTCGGGTTCACCTTCCATTGTTGATCTCTGCACTCAGATCAGACAAGCAGTATTCAAATCAGTGAATAAGTGATTACTGACCAGAAACACATCTAAACTTCAAATTTTTCAGGCAGTTGAGACACAGAGACAGAGACCTAGAATGTGCCCAGCAGGCTCACAGTGATATTTCTTGATCTGTTGTGTTGACTGAAACAACCACGGCAGTGGCCAGGAGGCCACAAAGCCCAGGCAAAGAGAAAACCTATTGGTGGGCCAGCTCCAAAGGTTAAATATCCCCCTGTGAGAATGGTTTCTCCCACTGAATTCCTGGGACCTGGTGTCAATTCGGTCTGTCTGATTGACAGCTGACAGACATTCCTTGTATCCTCTAAAAGAATGTGACCAGACCTGTCGCGCTCTTCCCTTCTCGCTATAGGTTGTTGCAATATCATCCCTGCCTCCTTTTCTGCACTCCTTTTAAGTGTATCCGGAACAGAAGCTCAGTCTCTCATGCTCATACGCCTTCGGGAGTTTAGGAATAAACCCTTGGAATTCTGAGCGAGGGCCACCTCCACTCATTTATCTCTGGCTACGCTTTGGCTATCCATAAGCCCCGTGTGTGCATGGCTACGTGCATTCCACCGCACGGGCGAGGAAACTAGCTTGCGAGGTACAAAGGTACCACAGAGTGTCCTCTCTCATGCTGGGCACTTCTGGACAAGCAGCAGTTCTCCTGGCCCAGCCAGCGCCCCAGCGTAGTAATATCTTTCTGATGTAAAATGTACGAATACTGAGCCGAGAAAGAAGGCTAGTGGTTAGGGTACTGGTGCTTAGAATTGCTTCATTCCCTCTGAGCATCTGAAAAAACAGAGGTTGGAGGAAACAGATGCATGGTGTAATTTGCCTTCTGTCCATTTTTTCTTATGGTGAAATGAACAGTTTGCTGTCACAAGTGCAGAGAGACTTTGCTTGTAAATTTAAAAAAGGAAGAGGGAATTGAGCTATGTTCTCCTAAAAATCCTGGTCCTCCATACATGTTACGCTTCTCTGCTAAGTCCATACCAGCTTCTAATGATAACTGTGACTACACTCACACAGCTCGCGATAGCATACCTTTCTTCTCGGTAAGACACACTGCCTTGAGCTCAGACCCAGCTTAAACCACATAACCACATACTGAGTCAGGAATATGTGCTTCCTTCTCGGTGTAAGCAGAGAAGACCTGGTTCTGCTTGAAGAGACTCACCTGGCATTGCTGGGCAAGGCTAAAATCTGTATTTCAGATTGTATTGGAATGTGGCCATATCTACTAAACAATTTTAGCACAGCCTGGCACCTCTAAAGCAAAAGTAATTATTTCTATTTGTTTCTCTTAATTTAATTTGTATTAAAATGGAACCTGTAAGTTAGAATGAGCCTAAAAATCTTCTGGGTTCCTTATGAACACAGAATAAAGCCTAACTTTCTCCCTGAGAATATCATGAGCAAATCACACAACTCTATCACCAGCAGACTTAAACATAAAACAAGGAGCTGCTGATTACACAATAGCAAAGAGTTCAGTTAAATGTGTTCACCATAAGCTCAAGAAGAGCTTTTCATTCATGAGCAGCCAGGCAGCAGGGCCAGATCAAAGGGTGTGCTACCAAGATTTCCAGCCTCTATGGAGTGAAGGACTGAGCAACTTGGTCAGACCACATAACCAAACCTCCACTAGGCACTGAGTCAGTCTAGAGACCTTGTGAGCCTGTAGCTGCTTAAACTCCTCTGTGGTGCTACTGTCATGCATGATTACACGAAGACCTTACTTCCTTACTAAAGCAGATAAAAATCCAGTTTGGTTATTGGTCAGATTGCAAAAGCATCAAAATATGACCTCTATGAAAAGCTGTCTGAAAGTCTGATGTGGTTCTTGTGTTTGCCTTGCTTGTCTCTGAACAAGCAAGAATCTGGCATGAAGCATAGGTTTCATAAATAATTGTATGGCAATCCTCCTCTAACTGTCTGAGATCATTCATTCAAATTGCTGTCTGTAGACATTTATGAAACCGTTGCCAAATATTTATTTTTTTAAATTATTTCAATAGTAAACCTGAAAAGGATACTTGAGTGAGAGTGGTCATCTTTGACCACTCAGCAAGTATTTGATACTTTTTCCGTTTTGTGTTCCACTCTTAACAAACAGTGACATATGTTTTGTGGTAGAAGAGCCTGGTTTTATTATTTTTTGCATTTTATCTGCGAACTGTGGACTTTGGTTCATTGTAACTTAAATTTACCACTAGCTCTTCTGGAATTCAGATTTACAGAACCTAATCTTTAAAGAGATTTCTTATATAAACTTTTATCTCTAACAACATACATCTTTTTCCTTTGAAGTTGGAATAGGAGGAGAAGAAACATTTTATGGGCATGAAGCTCGTCCAGATATATAATTCTCATAGAAGTGTTTAAGATAACTCTAAATATCATTTTATGCAAAAAATTCATATTCCCATGTAACAAAAATATATATCAAGTAAATCACATCAAATTATAACACAATTTTTTCATTACAGTGTCTTTTACAACCAAGTTATTCAAGTGGTCCGTATTGATCATCCCATTTTAAAGCATATTGATATTATGTAAAGCAGAAATTATACTATTATGCTATTATTTTTTTATAAAAATTTTTAAAAATAGCTTTCTACAGGAAATGCTTAGAAATTTTCAGCTAGTAATATTTAATGGAAAGATGATTTTTCAAATTTGAAATATAAATTCTGGAAGATTTCATTTGCCATTTAACAAAAATCTTAGCAGAACTCAAATATTCTTTTATTTCAATTTGGCTCTTATGTTGCTAGGATATCAGAGTTTAAACATTCTGGCTAATTTGATTCAACTGAAATACAAGTTTTAATCATTGATACATGTTGACTTTAAACTTCGTGTATATATAGAATAGCTTATTGCATTTATTCCTTAATACTTATGGACTTATCTTGAGCTTTAAACATGATCAGAAAAATACTGTCATATTTACCTGTGTACTGTCTCTTTTGATAAAGCTGCCTGACAGAAGTTTTTGAAGGATGTAGGTCTTAGTTAATTGTTAACATTTAAGAGTCAGTAGATTGGTAGTGATTTTTCTGTCTGGCTTTACCTTTGTCACAAATCTCGTGTTTGTGAACTGTTCTAAATCACCAAAAGACACATAGATTATATCATACTGTAATTTAAATTAAGATATGAGAATATCTTATTAACTTCCTTTGTAAAAGCACAGAGTGTAGCGCTTCTTAACATTGATATTCTCTGACTACACAGGAATAATGAGCAAATTAGTTTTATCATTCCTCTCCTTCCTATTTAAATTACTGTATCTATTTTGCTATTCTGTCCTCAGAGAAAGAGTAATCACTTTCATTTTATGTACCTCTCTTTCCCTTTCTATTGCAGCATTTGTGATCAACCACAACTCCCTCATCACTTAACAGAAGCCTGTGCTGCTGGAGGAGAGTTCAATACTGTAAGAGGGGAAATGGAGGCAGTCAAAAGTTTCAAGGAAATTGAAAGTACAGGATTAGCTTTCCCTGTTGCTTTCCTGCCTGTATCTTCATGGCCATTTTTCAGGAATATTTTTGGTTTTGTTCTGTTAGTATTGCATATTGTGACAGGAAGCAAGCATTTGGATCATACACGGAAATAGTCTGTCACATGTAAGAGGACCCATCTTGAGACCTTGGACCCTTTCAAAAGGCAATCTGTCCTTAACGTGACAAAACTGCAACTCTGCAGCAGCAAAATAAATACGTTCCCGAGAATGAATCAAGCAAAGTCTGTGTGACCTAGGAAAACACAGGTTTTAAATAGTCAGAGTGTGCCCCTGTCACTTTCCATCTATTGCTGCTCCTTGAGTGCTCAAAAGCCTCACTGCCTGTCATTCTAACCCTTCCACCTCTGAAAAAAGAGCAGTGGCAAGAAAGACTTTGGAATGTAACTACAGAGACACAAGACATCAATTAAATAATTATCTGTGAATTATTTTCTCATCTGCAGCCCAAACCAATCTGTTCCTGCTGATAGTCCTGATGCTACCACATCTGTTAACCCAAGAACAGCTTCCTTGACATCTATATATCAGTGTCATTTATTAATGGTGGATTCTATTCTTCACAAAATGACCTTGCTCCACTGCCTAGCACTGATGAGACGACTCCTATTGTTTTGTCTCCAGGCTTTTTTTTTCTCTATGCACTCAAGAAACAAGCATAGCTCAATTTTTTGCTTCTACACAGACAAAAATATTATACCAACTACAAAAAGCATTCTTATCTACCTACCTCTGCAGCTTCCAGCTTGACTCTTTACATCAGAAATGCTTTCTGATTTAAAGTGTTCATCTGATTATGAGTGAGCACTGAGTCTTTCTCCAGAATAATACAGTCCTTAGTGTAAGGCTTCACAGAGGTGCTGAGAGCTTACTCGGAAGATTAAGACTATGTCTTAGTAATTCAATACTTTTCTATACTATGCCAGATAGTCAGATATCAAAGGATAAACTTACCCTCTTGCTGAGACTATAGGCCACTCTATTTTAAACAGGTTAACACCTTCTTCAGTTCTCCTTTTTACTTCTGCTTTTTTAGAAGTTGATGTTGCCTGTTTCCTTATTAAAGGTTAAGAGTTTACCAAATAGCACACCTTAGTAGTTTTCAGAATGTTTCTCTACTGGAATGGTATGAACAGACTGAAAACACACCTAAAATAAAAAAAGCATTTGATTGAATACAAAACATACTTTGAATCTATCCATCTGAAAGATTCCTACTTTAAACCATTCTCTTTAAAACAAGGTCTCATTTCGAGCTATTTTGTTTTGCCTGGGCTTAAGTAAGTATCTTTGCCTTCATATTTTGATTCTCTGAGTTTTTCTTGTGGTATTTTTCAAGCTTAACATCTTCGAAAGACTTGTTTGATTTTTAAAGGACCTCCTTAGTTGTTTCCCTAGGCACAGTTTTATTTCGGATGAAGTTAACAGGGAAAAGGATTCTCTGAAATAACTTTATACAGCTCCTTTGAAACTAGGTGTGTGTAAAATCACAAATCCAGAAACAGAATTTCTTATGGTAAAGTTCAAAACCTTGCCTTTCAGACCTTTTATTCTTCTTGCTGAAAACAAGGAGCCAAGTGACAAATTCTAAACCACCAAAACCTGTGACTTCTAGCTTAAAGAAATATAGCTATAACTTAACCATTATCTTTCTTTCTCTCTTATCAATCTAAAGCTAGATCAAATGTCAGTCCAAGAAAAAGGGCTGATGTTGTCTTATCCATATCAGTGTAAACAGGGAGATCCACTCAGGTTGGCCGCAAGAGTGCACAGCTCTTCTGGGAGTTGAACTGATAAATGTGAGCCTGCAATACTCTGCTGTGGTGATGTAGGTACATACATATAAGCCTGATAAATGTTAGGAACTGGTGAGTTGTAAATCAGCTGACATCTATAATTATTCGTATTTCACTAACTCAAATATTTTTGAGGTTTCTCTCAAAGATCTGACGGCATTTATTCACGATAACATTTTTCATGCTCTAAAATGTCTGTAATAGGTGATGTGTTCATCAAAAAATCCTGTTTTGAAGACCTTTGTGTAACAAATGGCTACGGTCAAAGAGACTCCAAAAACAAGATCTCTGAACTCAAATAATCTTTATATATGTCTAACCCTAAGCAATGAGTCTAATTGCAATTTGGAATTGTCCTTTTTCAGTTAAACTTCATCCTCTATCTGTGTATTGGCTTAACTGAAAATATACGATCATATATAAGATGATATACATACATACATATATATATATTAAAAATTGCATAGATAAATAAGAAAATGTATGATCATATATATAATCATATATATGAATTAAAAAATAAGAAAAAATTTAAGAGCCTATATCTCACATATATGTATATGTACACATATAAGAATTGTTTGGGTTTAAACATCATCTAGTACAACCTTCAAATCTCTATCGTCTCTCGAGACAATCACGTAGCAAGTTATTTTAAAATAATTTCCTTTAAAAAATAAACACAATCTATAGCAGACCCAGTCTTAATTTCATTACCTCATATCCCTTACATTATCTTAAAATCTAGTGGATCCATATGTCCTGTGTGGAACGTATTTCTGCTAGAAGGAGCTGCTTCAGAGCAAACCATCCACTTTGAAGTAATGACGAAAAGGTCATATGCTGTCACAGTGAAGAAGTTCTTGGACTTTATATGAATTAAGTTCAGTAGGGCATTTTTGTCAAGATTTTTGAAGGCAAGCTGAAATAAGCCTTGAGGAGCAGATGGGAATATACCTTATGGTTGTCCATGTTTGTACAATTATTCCATATTGTGCTGATTTTCATAGAGTTCTTAAGAAGAAAATCTGCATGCTGAAGCTATTCTGCCCAAATAATAACTGTAATTCCCAAAAATTGTTTTAGCTGTTTACACCAATCTTTGCACCTCACTTCAGAGAACACCCATACAGATACATTCCCATTTGCTTTTTGGTAAACTAAGTTAGCTGGTAGGAATTTGATTTTTGAACTAGAAAAAGACTCTGAAACAATAGACTGAAAACTATTTGCAAGTTGCCCTTTTGGCAGGATGTGGAGAGTTTTCATGCTTATATCTGTGAGAGGTAACATTTTTAAACATATTTTAAATGTTTATATTTTTAAACACTCTTTCTTTCTGTATTATAAACCTGAAACACTAATGTCTGGGCTATCTGAAACCCTGTGGAGGAGGGGAAAGGCACTTCTCTCTTCAGGATTAAAACTGAGCCTATGTATGGAAAGAAAGTTTCAAAGGATCTGTAAGACAGAGAGATTGACACACTTACCACTGACCAAAGGAACTGCTCTCCAAGGTAAGGAGAGGAACTATATAGATGAGCAGACCACTCGATCTCAGCAGTTGCAGACTTCACAGAGAACACTAGCCAGAGTTTACAATAAGGCAGATGCAGAAATATAATCAAACCTGGCAGAAGTAAAAGAACATAACGGATGAAGAATTAAAAGGGTTGGGGTTTTTTTTTTAATTTTTGCTGTAAAAGACTTTTTATCTTCTTTGAGGACACCACTGTCATCACATGAGGAGAAAATCTAGGCAACTCCACCTCAAAAGTCTTGTTTACGCCATGTCCAATCACGGTCTCTTGTGGATTTTATACAAGTTTCCCTGTTGATTCTAAAACATTTTCTTCCACCTTATTAGAACAAAAACTGAGAGATTAGAAACTTTGGTAAAAGACAGGTCTCTAACACTCTATTAAAGCATGGGAAAGCTCTACTTGAAGGCATATATCAAAGCCAGTTTACATACCAGATATACATGTATATTAACTTAAAGAGAGGCTAAACATACAGTCAGCAAATAATAAAACAAATGGTGCTGTGCAATGGTTATCCTCCAAAGAACATCCTCTTTCTGGATGACTGGCAAGCCATCCAGTTCTTACAGTGCAAAACTTGCTATAGTGACTTATTTCCCTACTCATAGAAACATGACATTATTTCTTTCATTCCTCCTCCCATTCTCAAGCACTGCAGGACAAACACTCCCTTAAGGAGGGCATTTTTTTCCAGATAAATGAGGTATCTTCGTATTTTTTCTTCATGAGGCTGAACTTAGCAAAGCTCCCTGACCTAAAACGTAATTCAAAAACATCTAAATCTATTGTAAAAATCAGTAAATTATTATAGTTACGGTACTGACAAATGCAAATAAGGCAATCTAGGAAAACCATAGGAAACAGCAGTCTCATTTCATACCATATTCACTACATAAGGGAAGAGTTCATTATTTCTTCTTAAAGAGAACTTCAAAGCGAGATTAGGTCACTGCCAGATAAAAAAAGAGCTCTACTCACTAAATATGACTTGATTGAAGAAGAGGTTGAAAGAACATGTTCTACTGTGTACTGAAGAAAGTTATGCTTAATTCCCTCATGATTGAAAAGTAGATGGTGCTTGTGAGTATGCTGTCTGCCAGCATGTGAATTAGCCTTGCTTAATAATTTTATTGTGATACAAGTCGTGCAAGAACCAGCTGAAGCCACAACTAACTTTTGCATCCTGTAGATCTAATAAATACTTAATTACTTCTGCAAGCCTTGCCTTATATGCCATGAATAAACATTTTCAAATATGATCAATATACTTCCTGTGAAAAAAACCCAAACAATTTAAAAAGCCATAAACCTGCCCAGATATATTTGAAATTGTTTAATGTTTATGATATGAGAATCCCTGCACTGGACCCTAAGAGAGTCTAGTCAGCTACAGCAATTCATTACAGTCTTTCACAACTATTCCACTCTTCTCTCCAGCCATCTTTGTTTTAACTTTAAAATATGCCTTACATTTTTTTCCCAAAAAAGTATTTAGCAAGCACTGTTTCATCTGTGTCTTTTAACTATTTATAGTTGACTTAATAGTAAGTTTTATGAAAAATATTAAGCTGCGTTAAATATAGGAGCACAGTACACATGGACTGACTTTTGGGCCACAGCTAAGCTGTTTATGCTATGATGACACACTTGGAAGTTTTTAACACTTGACAAGAATAATGGCCCACATTGTGCCATCTATCTTTTAGGGGTAATTCCTCACTAATCTCATGCTCTGGCACTGTATATTTTTACGTGATGGGCTTATATTAGGCTTAATTTAACTATTTCATTTGGTTGGTTGGTTGGTTGGGGTTTTTTTAAAGGTGTGAAATGCTGGCAGTATTGTAAAATTGTAAGTTATATATCAGGTAATTATTTTGTCACATAGGAATCCAGTTGTTTTTCAGTTTTCTTGGAGTAGTTTTTAAAGTGTCATTTGCACAGATTAGCATTCCACCAACTAGAAGCTTCAGCTTCTTTCAGTAAACCTCAGCTAACCTTGCTTTTCTACTGATATACAGTAGTCTATATATTTACTACATATGTAGTATACATTATATAATACTATTTATATAGTATTGTCATCTTGACCCAACCTATCTAGTAGGCCTGAGGCTAAGCCATTTAAAACATACAGGAAATATGTGCATTGAATAAAGGGGGCTCTGTAGTAATCCACTTTACGTATTTATTCATTCTTAGCATTGTATTATTTTTATCACTAAATATTTCTTACATTATCAGAGTGACAAAGCAATAATTTTGGATATATGTACTTTTCCCACTTTTGCACACTTTTGGTGGGAGAATGAAGAATTTAAGCTGCCTTGTCATCAAAACCTCCATGGTAAATATATGGGGTTATTTTCTAGAATTATGAATGGAAGGGAGGAGAGGGAGTAGTGAGGTTTTAGCACTAGTTAATACAGAGCAGAGGGAATATGTGCACAGAGGAACAATAGGTGCCTTATAAAACAGCCAGTGTAAGTTCCTGACCCAAATTTTCTCATAAACAACCATATTAACCTGTATTAATATGCTTACCACCCAAATGCAGTTTTTTTCTTTTACATACAACTGATCAGTAATACAGTATATGGGTAGCAGATGTGACCGTATAAGAAGTGGGAAAACAAAAGGGGTTTTCTTTTCTAAATGAAGGGGAAAATATTCACAGCCCTGGCCTCCGTCAGTCATGTACGTTACTTTCTTCACCTTCCTTCCTCAAGGTCTCCTGCAGTGCTTGGAGGGTCTGGCCAGCTACATTGGGAGCTGCAATACAAGACCAAACCAAATTCACCACAGAAAGAGTTCAAACCAAGGCTTTCCAAATGCCAAGTAAAATTTCACCAAAAGCCAGATTTCCAGGGTACAGCAAAGCAGTTTTGTACCAGCTACACTTTTAGCTATAGGTAGCAGAAATAAATTCCTTGTGCAAAATGCTCACAGTGGTAGCAATAAAGTAACATTTTTATGGAAAGTAATGTGGGCTTTTACAGCAAACTGAGCAATTTGCCAGCCAAAAACCAAAAGGCTTAATAATGCTATATTCTAAATGGCATTTGTAGCATCTGTGATTATTTTTATAAAGGTTCCAAAGTAATTTAGAACATAAAGATTAAAGATTCTTCCATCTGTGAGCAAAAAAAGATTGAAAAAAAATAGGAGCTATTTCTCCTGTATTTCAGTAGCAGCTGAAGTACTAAGATTCTAATTGTTAGTTCAGTCATTTATTTTACAGAGGACTTTCCAAAGTACCTTTTATCTTCCTACAGTTTCATTAAGTTAATTCCACACATTTTCATGAGATTAGTTTATTCTTCAGCTGAAAATGGGACTTTTCTGAGAAGGGTCAAAAGCCACCAGATGTGGTGTCAAAGAGACAATGATAAAGACTATTCTAAGATAGTATTTGGTCAGAAAACTTGTCATCAATTTTGAATGACATTTCTACCAGGAACACTGCAAATCACATTGACTCCTTCACTGAATGTCCTATTGACATAGTTTGTTGCAGTCTGCTCAGGTTGGTGTGCATTGAAGCATATTTGAAAGCCTCTTCATCTCAGCTACAATATATTATTTAAAAATGTCAAGCCTATTTGGCTGTTCCTGGAAAATAAATGATTCTGTCTGAGCTCCTAACATGTACACAGAATCTTCTCTCACTAATTTTCTTAAATTATGTATTTCACTGCTGTCTGCTGCAGATATAGGGTGACTGTGTAATTTTCTTCTAGCCCGCTATTTCCATATTCACATTTCCTCATTTAAGTTTTTGATAGGGATATATGGCTATATGTGGGTTATATTTGGCTGTACATTTTTTGGGTTTATGTATATATATATGGGAGATATACACATACACACACACATGCACGCACACATAGTTTGATGCTGCCATCCTTAACATACCTGTTTTCAAATCTAGGACTCCCTGGTACTTTTTGGTGTGGTTCAGGATCCTGAATGTATTTCTTTTCAAAAAAGTTGAACTGTAAGCTTCAAACTTTGGCAATGGGTTTTCCATGGTTACTAGCTCAGAATGTAAAATCTTTTGTCGTGTATTTGGTTCCTGATACCTTTAATTCACAACTTACTGCACCAAAAATGGCAGTCAGCAGCTGATCTCTCCCCCTACGTTTCTGTAGAAATCTGACATGTCTCCACACCTATCAACAAGTTACCTCTTTTTTCTGTCTGAAGAGTTCTAGTTTATTTGTTCATTACTCATATGTAAGCAGTTTTGTACTTTTTCATCATACACTGTTAGTAGATATTTTGTCTTCGAACTCTTACAGACCTTTGGTCTTGCTACTATCTGGATCTGCTAAAAAATTTGGCTATTCCTTTCATCATTTATTGCTTAACGTGTGCTGTCATTTCACTCACAGATATATTCTTTGACAAGTCTCAATGAAAAATGTTTCTTGAATGGGAGGTTTTATTCCCACAGAGGACTTTAATGTAAACAATACATTAGGTTTCACTGCAATGTTCTTATCTTCTCTTAATGTTTCTTTTATATCCAGACAATCAATTGGTTCTACAGACTGTCTGGCAGGCTTCCCTATGTCTGAAGATGGATTTAATACTTTTATTTTGTTAGTTTTTAAATTTTAAAATTATTTTTTTATTAAATCTGAGAGAATTTATGACCCTTTTTATTTCTTCTTTTTTAGTAAATCGCTTCAGTCTTTTGAAGGATGTCTTCTTGCCTCAAATTAGCACCATTTACCTTGCTGGGAAGCCATATTATCTTCATTTTTTCTTTTCTGAAACCCTTGTTTTAAGGCAATATTTATTGGACCACGATGTGTTATAGAGGTTATTATGATGTGTTTTTAAATATTCTAGAACTATTCTTAAAGATTTTGACATATTGACTTATTTTTGACAAGCTTTCTGCTTTTTGTTCTTTTTTTTTCTGGTCACCTTTTTTTATTATCAGAACTGTGACGGCTTTTAAACTATACATCAGTTAGTATTGCCATCCTAATCAGGAGATCAGCATGTAAGATAAATACTCATCTTTTTTCCCAGCTCCTTTACTCTCCAGGAATTATCTGTTATTCGTTGATGCAGTCAGTTTCTTTGGATGTGATCTAGAGATCTAAGCAAAACCAACATGGTCTATTTTGAAGATTCTTCTATTTTATAACTCAATATTGGAATAGCTCAGCAATTACTTTCCTTCCACCATTTTAATAGTGTGCCTAGTGCGTTTAGTTCAGGACCAAACAATTAGTTCTGCTGTAGACTATTTTAAGATGATGCAGTACACCTGTGGAACCATAGGTACAACTGATTTGATTTCCATTCAAACATAATAGACCTTTTCTTTTTTCTTCCTTTCTTTTTTCTCATCTGTTTCTATTGTTTACACAATCCATTATCTGAGGTCAAAACAAAACTAAACTAAAAACCCAAAGAAAAACAAATAAACAAACAAACAAACAAAGCCAAACAAAAAAACCCCAACTATTATTTTTAGTTATAATGGAAGCATCACCCAAACTGAGTTACATTCTCCAAAGCTGGCCATCCTGTACTTCTGCCTTTGTAACTGGACCACTGATCAAATTCATTGCTTGAAAAACACATGAAAGCAGAGAAAGGGCATTCTTTGCACTGAGTCAAAAGTTTTTTGATCTGTTTCAAAATGCAGAGAGGAGGGAGTGCAATTATAGTTATTCTGGAAACACAAGGTTGAAGTGTAATATCAGAAAAGGAGAATTTCTAAAGTATACTAAGTGTTTTAAGAAAGAAAATATGACTAAATGAAGATTTGATCAGGGCACTAGAGATTCAGTATCTCAAATCCAGGCAGGAGTTGCAGGAGAGAAAAGCATTATAAAAGGCCATGAAAGACCTCGAGTGGAGTGAGGGAGAATTTAGGATATTATCCAAATATTTTCTGGAGCTGTATCTGCCATTCTCTCCTTCCGTCTGGTAGGTTTCCTTGGCCATAGAGACTTTGAAGTGTTTTCCTGTCTCCAGATCTGTCAGAGATCTGTAATATCACTCGACAAAAGGAGAATGCTGTATGCAAGTTATACGTTATGAAAATTACATTTCTTTACTTGTCTTGCCCTATTTGTTTGAAATAACTTCACACTGAAAAATCAAGCTTAGGGATCTATGAAGGCATATCTCTCTTATAGTTCAGTGGGAGAGCTCATTTACCATCTACTCACCTCCAGAAGGACATAGTTTAATGCATTTTGCATTTCCTAATATGCTATCCTGAGCCTTTCCTATTTCTTTACTTCTTGTAGTTCTGTGCTTTAAAATTCAAAACATGGAACCTTTCCAATGTGCCAAATTTCTCATAATCTTGTAAATAAAGAAATACGGTAGTAGCAGAAAAAGTTTTTACCTGTCACTGGTTTTAAACTGTCAAATATGACCCAACCGAAGCAGCACACTTTCTATATTAGTACAAGATTTTTACAGATTCTGAAGCCTTAAATACATTATTTTCCAAAAAAAAGTCCTTGAAAAAATACTCTTTTGGTCTAAGTACATACACCTAATAAATGATTTTTTTAAAAGAACATTCAAATAAATAAATAAATAAATAGGAGCGAACACATTTTATTTTTCTGTATACTTCTCCCTGGAAGCATTTTGTGGAGACATGAAAAATTGGGTAAATATGACTTTACATTAGCAGCCTTATTCTCATGACCATGTCTTCTATTAATTCTAACAAAAATGCAAAGTTTCGCTTTTTTATATTGCAAATTAAAAACTGGATGACTTAATTTGCAGTTGACTTCCTGAGACACACTCAGGTCTGTATTTTTCAGTGGGCTCAGAAGGCCACAGTCACTAATTTCTCTGTCCTCAACACTCTTCCTCTTGTTGAGTTTTTCCTCTGTTGCCTTGTACAGGGTGTATGATCAGAGCCAAATAATTCGCTGTCAAAAAGAATTCCTGATACAAGGTTGTTTTTGCAGCTACATTTATTAAAATATTTTTAATTAACTTCTATGTGATTGTCACAAGGATGCTGAGGGTAAAATGATGTTCAGACAAAAGATTTGAGATTCATAAATACATTGTAAGAATGGAAGGGACCCAACTGTAAGCACCAAATTTGATTTCCTTCATGACATAAAACAATAATTTCCATAGCAGACCCAAAATTTCTCATTGGAATTGAAATCTAGTTAAAGAAAACTCTCCACTCAGGTCATCCTTGTGAAAAGCCAGACTTCCCCAGAATAATTTCTGAATCAGGAGTATAAAAAATTTGATTATTTAAATTGTGTCATGAGTATATTTATCAAAATTGCTTAGCATATAGATGAAATGGAGTAAATATTTTAATGGCACTTTGGCAATTTTCGTGCGTGCGGTCTCCACAAATTTAAAGCCAAAATTGTTTCATTTCCTGAATTATTAGCTTAGGTTGTTATTCTAATTTATTTGCATGAAACTAGTCAACAACTTAAATGAAATGTTCAATTAATTTGAAGTAATTTAGTGCTCTAGGTTCTTTCTCACCAGTGTGTGAATTAAATTCTGAATAAATGTAACTACTCACTCTTTGTTTTGACTGTTTAGATTTTAAATATTAGTATCACAGTTTTAAAGCTTCAGATATGAATAAAAATCTTTGTCATCTGAAGAGCTGTCTATTCCCCAGGGGGAACCAGAACATTGGTCTCATGGATTGCTGTACAGTTGCTTATTATGCGTATTCTTCCTTACAAATAGTGAAACTAAGTTGAACTTCTCTGATAAACAGCAATATTGAAGTCCTGTCCCACACATAATTTCAAGAGGTGAAAATGTGCATACATATTATATTTTCATTGCTTTAATTTTTAAAAATTTCCGTAATTCCTGATGTTATTCTTCATAAATTCCTCCAAATGCTTAGTCAAACGTTGGAAATTTTCACCTGTTAATTTATTTCAGTATCAATTGCCACATCTCAGTTGAACAGATATTTTGTTGTCAGAAGCTTTCTTCATGCAACCACTGAAGAGAAAGTTATTCACCAAAGATAAAATGCTACCATGGAAAAGCAAATCTTTATTAAAAAAGCAGAAAAGCTGTAATTTTGCAAATGCTATAGACAAAGATGAATTGGCATGGTGATTCAGCTGCTTCTGTCCACTGGATTTCAGAAGGAAAATAAAACTGCTTAACTTAATCCATCTGCTCCCTAGAACGAATCCAGTGTCAGTAGCACGCATGTCCTCCTACAGCACTGCATCTTTTCAGAAAGCTTCTGTTTTAAATTTTTTCTACTAATAATATTTTTCAAAGCTGTCTTTTCAAAAAACAGATACAACTAGTTTTCTTTATTCTTTTTAAATAATTTTTACTTATTTTGGGAGAAGATTTACATAACTTAAGCAATAAGTCTACAGTATCTGCATCATATTTTTAATGTAAATTTGATATTCTAAATTGCTTATTTTTAAAAAGTAGAGCAAATGTCCTTGCTTGGTATAGCAGAATATGGGTTTAGTATTAAGGAATATGAAACATGGACTATTTTGACAATGCAGAATTTAACTAATAAAGTATATTCAAGCATTTAAACCTAAAACATTTTTTTCTCCATTATTTTTAAGCCACAACATATTTTATATTAAGGAGTTTGCATACAGAATTTTTCAGGAATAATACTAGAGAAGAGAGGCAAGAATTCAAGCTTTATTCCAGTTTTGGACAAAAAATATATTCCCTATTCATCCAGAGGTAAAGATATGTTTATTCATTTTATGCTAAGATAAAATATATCTTTATACCAATCTCTCTTCATACTATTTCTCAGATAGTTATAATTGATGTTTACAGTCAGTGAGCTGCATACACTCTGTGCTTCCAAGTCTGGCCAGAGGTGATTTAAAGGAATTTCAGAAAAATGGTAGTAAACTATGAAAAGTATTCCATGTCAACAGGGTTACAATTTAACAAGTAATGATTTTACTTTAACTTTTCCTGCTTGGATTTAAGAAAATTAAAACACGAATAAGTAAAAAAACCCCTCCAAACCCAAAAAAAAACCAAAAAAAAACCAAACAAAAAAACCCCAAAAACAAAGAAAAAAACACCAAACAAACAAACCACCCAACCAACCAACCAACCACTCCCAACCAGGAAGCAAAGACAGCAAATATAAAATTAGCTGGCATGTTTTTTGAAAGTTAAAAGCAACATAAAAAACATGGGGTAATGGAAACTACCATGCATCCTTAATTATAGTCACACCTTTTAATGTATAAAAATATTTCTTTTAAAAAACAAGCTAAAATATCATTGAAGTGGCAGACAAAAGTACTCAGAAGTAAGAAAACTTCAAGTTTAACTTTTGCCACTATAACCTAAGCTTCATACCCTCTTGATTTATTTGAAAATTATTTAAAATTGAATTAGCTGTTTATATTGAAGGTATCTTTAAATACACAGTTTTAACTCTGTCATCTTGTGCACAAGAATGAATCTTTGGCCACCTTACTTCTGAACGTGGATACGTTATAATACATGTTATATGATACATCTTCTCCTATATTAAATGCAATCTCTTTTTTTATTCAGGTGAGTACTTCAGAACTTTGTACAAGCATCAGTATGTTGCAGGGTTTTTAATCAAAAGAAGAATCTAAAATCTGAAAATATTTTCTGTTCTGATAAACAACATAAGGGTGCATATAGCACATTTTCCAACCATTCCAGGTATAAAAGACTCTTTAGAAGAATAACTAAAACATTTTCAGAGAAAGCACTTAGAAGTATAGCTTTTTAAGGCTGATTTTCCTGGACTTGTTGTTACAAAATCCACCCCAGTAGCTGTACTTTCCTGGGTGTCTGAATGGATGTTGACTTGGATTTTTGGAGGAGAATAAATAACTTTCTGATCTTTAATTTCGCTGACAAATTTTCTTAAGAGACAGTTGTTCTAGAGAAGTGATTTGATAACATCTGATCGTATTTTTCATCTATGCCATGCATTTTGTTCCAGGAATAAAATTACCAGGAAAAGTTTAAGAATGTAGGTAATTTGTATTATGTTGATCTGTATGTCTCTGAGTATATACATCCTCATATTTTCAAGTCTGAAATTTAAATTCTGTGACAATGCCATTTTATAAAGTTAATTTCACAGAGTATTATGTGTCTGCAGTGCAGGAGTGCCTTTTCGCAAAGGTTCTTCTGCTGCTAAGAAAGCCGTTAAGCAGCAGCAACTATTTAGGATAAATTTGCTAAGCACTGTTGTTTTACCTGGCACCTCCACAAATGCTGCCATGTGATTAACTCAACTCTGACATAATTTCTTTAGTCTGCCTACCGAAGGTAATGTGTTGCTGGGTCTCAGGGTGCACATATATCAGGGGCTGATATGGACCCAAACTGCCAGTCTGTACCCCTTGAGACCTATATTGCACATCCTGGCTGCTGTTTTGGTACTCTTCCTGTATGTCTCACCTCTGGGTTTCTTCGTGTGCTATCCTGTTTATAGCTCTTTCATACTCTCTCCTACTTTTGATTACTTAATGGTCAGGTACCAGAGTACTTTTAGAATACTCATCTGTCATTTTAACCCGTCAGTGGTTAGTTCTCTTTTCTATTAATTTTACAATACTTTTAAAACATAAAGCTAGTATTTAGGTATTTTGCAGAAAATGCAATCTCTCCAGCTCACTATATTTTTTTCTGTGTATTTGTTGGCTACAGCTTCCTGAAACTTGTCAAATTAAGGAAATCATGTTGACTTTTCTAAAAAGGTTAAAAAATATCATTAGAATTAAGTTTTAAATACAGTCTATACTTATTCTATACTTATTTAAAGGCTTGATTTCCTTTTTTTCCCATGGGTTTTTCTGGTTTTACTAGTTTTTCCAAAGGTAATTCTGGTTTTACTGGCTTTTTGAGGACTGATTCCAGAAGTTAAGAAATACATTGCTTAATGAAAAAAAAAAAAGGGGGGGGGGAACACCATAAAAATTAACCTGCTCAAAATTATGACTAGATGCAAATATCTGATTTAGACAAGTAAGGAGAATAAAATATATTCTTTGTTGTGTTTTTGATTCTTACAAACCCATTAATTACTTACGATGTACTTCATCAGAAAAAAAAATTATTGGGCTCTACCGAACAATAAGGGAAAAAAGCACACTGCAATCATTCAAAATAAAGACACCAACAAAACCACGAAAAAACCCCACTTCAGTTTTGCAAGTAACATTTTTCAGTGCTGTGTGAGATGTCTACTTGCCACTGCCACTTACTGCGGTCCTTCCTTGTGTGCTCACACAACATTTGGGAGATACAGCCTCTGTCTCCCTAGACATTCCTCAGTTTTATGACAACCTGTTGTTGCTGCTAACTTTAAGACAGAAACTGAGTGATTATCAGCCTTTGGTAAATCTCCTCCCACAGCGAGGTGGTGGAAACTTGCAGCTTGTAATGTTCACCTCTTACTGAGTGTGCACAGCAATTATGGAAACAAACGTTAATGTAATGAGAAGTTAATCGGAAACAAGAACCTGAAGAAATGAAGTCAACACAAGTTGATTACAAAAATACTGAAAGATCAAGAAAGGTACAGAATAAAAACGGTGAAGGAAGATACTCTGTGAGTATTTTCCATGTTATTCTGAAGAACAGTGTTAAGGCCAGGCCTTGTAAGTATGCCGATTTCTTCACATGCATTATATGAATTAAAACTTTAAAAGCAAACTGCACAAATCTGCTACTGAAACTAAAGATTGTATTTTATTGTTGTCTAACTATTTCTCAAAAAAAACCAGACAATCAAACCGCAGTATGTAGTAAATTAAGACTGATGTCACACTGAGAAAGAATATAGAATATATTTAATAAAATTGTATATGCAATATGTATATTATTGTTACTAAAAAATACTAGGAGAACAATACAACAGATAAGAAAAAAGCTTATGAAACAGTCAACCCACATAAAAATGACTAACAGAGAAAGCTCTTTTCAATCATTTCTCTGAGGCGATGGTGAAAGATAAGTTTGGACATCAAAAGGGATAGGGATAAAAAAGAGACACTTTTTGCAACATGAGATGAAAGATATTGACTGAGAAAGACAAAAGTAGCAATGCTCTAAAAGCCTGTAGCACTTCAGCAGGGTGTGTTTTGGCCAAAGGAGAACCAGAGCATGACAAACCAACTTCTGCGTGCTGTTCCAAGGACTGCAATACACGACTTTGTGTAGACAAAGGGTCTGAACCATTTGTTGCTGCACTATGCTTCAACAGGCTCAGCAATATAACCTAGACATTCTAGGAGTATTCCTTGTGTGCTTGAGCAAGGACATTAATTCATAATGTCTCTGTCTTGGGTGACGTTGAATTAACTTCGGCAATGGCATCAGCAAGCACCACGTGAGACACTGAAATGTACGGTTAAGGGCTTAAATATTGTTATGTTTAACGGACTTTCTGCCCGTTATGGAAAAACCATATAAAGAAGCTGCAACCTTCAAAGCCCACCCCTCCCTGAATATGCCTCCTGAGGGGAACTTTGGACTGCGAGTTGAGCCACCTAGGGAAATTTGACATAAGATAAAGGTGGCACTATTGTCCAATTACTCAGGTCTAAGAAGAAGTGAAGAAGACTGAGAGAGAGAAGAAAGACAAACCCAGCAGCTGTGCTGAAAATTAGCTCTGGCTGAGTTCAGAGTGCCAACACAGGCCCATAGGCTCATAAAATTCACACACCAGAGAGCTAAAAAGAGGAGCTGTTTCTCACCATACCATACTTGCAAATGCATTACTGTGAAATTATGTTTTAGTAATTGGGACCAGCCTTTGACTCAGCCTTAAGCCTGTAAGTTGGAGAAACCCATATTTTCCTTTCAATCGAACTTATAAAAATAAGAAAAAGCTAATACAAACAGTTTAATGGATAAGTGCTAGTGTTGGTGAAATTTTTCATTGAGCGAATAGCTGATTTTTTTTCCTGTCTCCAGCTTTCTTTTGTTTAACCACAGTTGGGCTATGGGTTCCAACTTGGACTTCTTGACATGGCAAAGAGTATTCGGTCTACCTATTTCAAGATTCTTTTCACTCGTATGAGGCACATACGTTCCAATGCAAGGTTCAAGTAAAAACTGTGATTTAGGAAAATTTTCTGTCCTACACAATACACCTTTTCCTTAAAACAAAAAAAGAAGAGGATGTGGATTTCCGTTTTATTTAGATTTAATAAAAAATGAAGAACAATTTATAATTGAAGTATTAAAAAAAAATACAAAGACTTGAATTGGAAAGGATGTGTTACACATCTTGAACCTAAATTGGCTGGTGACACTAGGAAGCTTCTTCTTCATTGTAATGGAAGTAAATTAGACTTGTGAGGATGAGGGGTTTTGAGGTGCCTTTCATATGTTTTTCTGCTTTTTTCTTCTAAGTGAACGCCATTGATTAAACTGTGTCCACAATATCTCTCTTGTCTTGTAATCATTATTGAAAATAGCCTTTTTCATTTACAAACCAATCAAACAACCAAAAAAAAAAGTGAAAAAAAAGTCTAAAGTTGAACATTATTATTGATTCTGTCTTAGAATTTGTAGACCATGTCTAAAAACTAAAAGCAGGAGCTCCAACTTGTCTTGGGGTGATTCTA
>VWPU01010089.1:0-83291 GCA_013398955.1 Callaeas wilsoni | reverse complement strand
GAGCGGCGCGGAGGTGAGCGGGGACGGGGCGCCGGGCGGGGGGCACCGGGCGGGGGGACGGGGCCGAGAGCCCCGCGGTCACTCTCGCAACTTGGAGCCCCGAGCCCTCGAGCGGCAGGCGCGGGTGGTCGGGGCCGCTCCGTGCCCGCATCCCCCGGAGCCACCGGCACCCGCCTGCCCCGGCGTGGAGCGCTGCTCTCGCTGAAGTTACCAGCGGCGGGGCCGGGCGGGATGCGGAGCCGGGAGGGATGCGGGGCCGAGAGGGAGGGACGCGGGAGTGGACGGGATGCGGGAGTGGACGGGATGCGGGAGTGGACGGGATGCGGGAGTGGACGGGATGCGTGGCCGCGCTCCCCCGCGGGAGTTGCCGGCAGCGCCGGGACTCGCATCCCAAGAGACGGTGCTGAATTTTGTCCGCCCTTGCCCTGAATGACAGTACGCACCGACCACCTGCACCCCCGCAGAGCAGGTTGAATGCCGATTTAAATTGTTATTCGTTCGGGCAGCCCTTGACCTGGCTGTGAGTCGTCTGGGTGACCCACGTGCCCTCAGCATGGGAAAGGTGACAGTGATACCGGAGGGGTGTTCTCTGCTGTGATGCTTGCAGAAGAAAAATGCCTCTTTTATCGACCCGTCTTTGAACTACCAGGCATCTCGCAGTTTATAGTGTCTCAAATTCCGCAGGGGAAAAAAAAAAGAAAAAGGACTGATTTTCAAGACTCTTCATAAGTTCATTTGTTTACTATGGAGCCGTGACTTCAGTGGTCTCTTTGGTATAAAAACATTCTGCTTGTGTGATATTTTTGGTGGCATTGACAACAGATTTGTTAGTCATGGTTATGAATATGGTAATGTGCGAGTCTCCCATTAATTTCTCCAT
Organism: Callaeas wilsoni; assembly: GCA_013398955.1. Taxonomy (NCBI): domain Eukaryota; kingdom Metazoa; phylum Chordata; class Aves; order Passeriformes; family Callaeidae; genus Callaeas; species Callaeas wilsoni. The sequence goes on along the minus strand of VWPU01010089.1, from coordinate 82,411 downwards.
GCTCTAAGGTAACATGGTTGAACAGTCACGTACAAAGTCTTGCATTCTCGAGCAGCATCACTTTGAACTCGCAGTCTGTTCGATCACTTCTTCTTAACTTTTCCACGGTATCGTAAAAAATATTTGATCCTTCTGCCGGTCAGATGTAAACCCTAAGTTTTGTGCCCGGTGCATCTCGGTGCAAGCAAGCTTATGTAATGCAGTGCCCTGTGCAGAATGTAAGAGGTGATCAAGGAGCACGGAATATCCCGAGTATGAAGAGACCCACCGGGATCTGAGCTGGAAGGAAAGATTTTTGGGAAAAGGATTGTCTTTGTGGTCACGGTGCCTCTGTGTGTGTGCCTGTCCTCACGGGAGAGCTGAGGTGGTTTTTTCTGTTCTGAGGACATTCTGCCTGGTCCTGGGCAAGCCTCTCAGTCTTCTTCGGTGTTGATTGCCTTCTCCTTAATTATGGCATATCCTGTGTGACAGCTTCCCAAGGCGCTGTGAAGCTGCTCAGAAGCCCTTGAAAACACTTTTCAGCCAGGCAGGTACTGTCTAAATGCAAATTACTGTATTGCTGCTTTAAAAAATGTTTTTCAGAAGTTAAAGTGGTGTCTTTAGGCAGTTTCTTGGAACTGTAGCCAAATGCCCGTTCAGGGAGCTCCAAAGCAGACGAGAGGAACTGGGTTTTTGACTAATACTCCCTCGTAAAGAAATCTAGTGTTGTTTCTCGAGAAAAGGCAGAAAAGCACCCCCCATTTGGGTGTTAGCAGATGTGTCACTCTTTGTTCGGGCCGAGTATTTGCTCCCGGTTTCCCTGCGTGTAACTTGGCAGTAATTATGAGCTGAAGAAACGCTACAGCCCCAGACCCTTTAAGGTGTAAGAGGTGGATGAAGACATGAAGGCGTTTCCCCTGGCCACAACACCCCCTGGCCACAACACCCCCAGCCCGCTGCGAGCCCTCTGCGAGTCCGCTGCTCTCCGTGGTGGGGCTGTGCTGTTCCATCTGGTTGAGGAACAGCAGGGATCAATACACTGTCAGCTAGGTGCAAGTCTTCCTAGGCAAGAACTGTGCCTCAGATACTGCTACGGAGTACGTTTCTAGCATTAAAAGTGAAGAAAAGGGTCGAGGTGCTGGTTTTTGGTTTTGGGGTTTTTTTTTCTTGTAAAGCAATGAAGAGAAACTAGATGGAAAAGGACTTCAGCTTGAGACTAACCTCTGATCAGTCTTAATATATCTTGCAAGTGCAGAGAACATTAACAGAATTCCTTATTTTTATTGCTGGGCTTCCGAGAGAATGATTTCTATTTTAATGTGCATCGCTTTCACTGTAGTGTGTTGCAATCTCATTGGTTTTGTAATATATTTTTTAAAAGGTGTTGTTACTTTTCATAACCTCTTTCTGCTTTGGTAGAATCTCTGAATAGCTTCTAGAATTGCGTTAAAGGTAATGCAAAGCTCAAAATTCTTTGATCAGCTTGCTTTCTGCAAAGATTTATTTCAGGCAACCTTAAAAAAATCCTTAGAATGTCAATTCTGAGGTCTTTTCATGTTGTGGATTTAATAGACAAGGTACTGTCAGCTGAGCTATGAGTCTTGCTAATAATATGATTACGTTGTTTTTTGAGAGATGTAGCTCTTGAAAACATACCTTGGAGAAGAAAATTCACAATAGCTATGTGCAAATAATTTTTTTTCCTACAACAGATGGAAGAGCACTCAAGGGTGGCTAAAATTAGTTTGAAACAGAATAGATTATTCCTACAAGTACAGTAGTATAATTTGTACAAAATGAGCCAAATCCTACTAATTGTTACACTGTAACTGGTGTAAATATAGAGTAATTTACTTGCCTGGGTTCTGTCCTTCTTTATGAAGATATGCAGAACACAGGGGCTTATGAGGCTGTTGGATTTTGACATGTTCCTAGCAAAAGTCAGTTTTTCCTGAAACCCAGTGGCAGAATATGGCCCCCCACTCTCATCTTGACAACAGCATAATATTCACTCCCTGAGACTCCAGTTCCAAATTTGCTGTAATATGATTGTGGGTAGAGGGTTGCTGAATGACTCAGATGAATGTAGCTCAGAGTAAACAAACATGTAAATCATTTCTGGCTAGAGACAGAGAAAGGAAAACATGAGAAGAGCAGAAAAAAGCCAACCTGCGGGATGAGACATTTATAAAGTCATGTTTAGCAAGGATCACCAAGTTCAGCACAGGATGCAACCATCAAAAACTGGGGTCTGGATTTGCCACGGTCTTTTATCTCTGGAAATGAGAGGCACCTGTATGGAGTGAGTGCCTAAATGCAAGTATTGCACACAAACAGAGTTTTGCAGTTGCTGAGGCTGACAGCCTGGTACGAAGGTGGGCAGGTTCATCTCAGCAGCTGCATTTGGCACATTTCAGTGGGTGAGAGCTGGGAACCAGATGTGCTGCCTGTCCCAGAGAGACAGGGTGCTGCCAGGGGTGGGTGGTGGTCTCCAATGTCCAGTTTGGGAAAAAAAAAATAGTACAAGCTAGCAAATGATTCCTGAAAGTTTCTGAACCTGAAATCCTGGAGAGCAATGTGGGGTTGGTATGAATAACTGCAGAAGGGTCCAGACCCAGTGTGTGGTTCAGATTAAGAAGTACCAGAGCAGGTCAGTGGCTTTTAAACAACTGTGGGTTTCTCAGCGAGACAAGCACTAAATCAGAGCAAGGCAAAGGCTGCTCTCAGTTGATTTTGCTGCCAAGGGAGATGGCCAGTAAGCACAAATCACTGCAACAGAGCATCTTGCCAGCCAGCTCCTCTTGGATGCCTAGGCCCAGTGCAGTTAGAACTCAAGGGAGGATGGAGCTGTCCCTGTGTGAGGGAACTGCAGTGGCTGGAAAGCTGGGGCAGGATTGTTATTCCTCTCAGCTGTCTGAGCGATTCCGCTTCAGTGTGTTTTCAGGGTAAGTTAGGTTAAGTTCCCTCTTGGGGAAGCAAGAAATGTGCTGGCATCCAGAGTTGAAATGAGGAGAGCTGGGGCTGGTCCTCTCCTGCTGCTGCATGAGGATCAGTTCCCTGGAGCTCTGCCTCCCTGCTGGATAACCTGCCTCGTGTTTTGGCCACTTTTATCATCACGGTAAAGAGGGTGCTGTGTTGTTGTGTGGAGTTCTTCAACATAAAAGTTGTGCTCTTCCTGAGATTGCCTGCCTTGGAAAGCAGCGAGTAGTCCGTAGGTGAAGTGTGGCTGTAGGTATGGCATCCTTGCAGTGTTTTCTGTGAGGTGATGGCTGGGAAGGGGAGGAACTGGAGAGACAGGGAGTATTTCTCTCTGTGTATGAGTAGCAGGTAGACCTGAGCCCTCATTTTCTCCGCTTTTTTATTTTCGTTAGAGCACATCAGGTTTTATACGATGTGGGTCACAGTGGCCATGATAGGAGACTTGACTTAGGCAGCAGGATGGTTTCTGCTAATGGGAATTATGGGTGTTTCTGCTCGCTCGTTAGACACGTATTATTATTTATTCTCAGCTCAGTCTCTGGATCCAAGCCAGGAAGCTGCTTTGTCCTTATTCCCTTCTCCCTTCTCTCCCTCTCTCTCCCTCTTCACGTGCAGTGAACATGTTCCAGTGAGAACTGAAGCAGTTTCCTGGCCCCTCTCACGTGTCCTGCATCCCTTTTTGCATCCTTAGAGAGCAGTCTGATTCACTGCTTGGGAAAGACTGGCTTAAGCACCTGAATAGAGGCAGATAGGTTCCCTATCATGTCTGCTAATTAAATTGTAATGCTCATTACCACAGGATACTGTGGAGGGCAAAAGCATAAGCAGGTTGAAAAATATGAGGCGAGTTCGCAACGCACAGAGAGAAGATAGGAAAGATGAAGGTCTGGGTGTAACCTCTGGCTCTCTGGAATTGCCAGATGCAGGGAGAGTGCAGAAGGGCACCCAGACTGCTGCCCATCACCAGAGATGGCATCCTGGGACAGAAGGACCGTGGATTTAATCCACTCCTGTGTTCTCCCAGCTCTGACACACACAGCTTGCTAAAACAGCAATTCACTTTCTGCTCAGTAAAATAGAGACGGAAGGATAGAGCTTATGGAATAGTGTTTGTTGGGCATTTTGGTTCCAGAATGATAACCAGGGTAGAGATTTCAGCCTGCTCTCACAGGTATTAATGGATTAACATAGGAAGCTGCAAGAATTTCATTGTGTGAAGCCTTACTGACAAAAGCAGTGAGAGGATGAAGCCATTTGGGGCTCAGGGCTCTGGCTGGGACAACAAGATGAAATAATTCCTCTCTCTCACTCGGTCTTTGTGTCCTGTTCATTCTGGTTTGTGCTGCATTATGAAATGGAGGTGCTGATCTCTTACTTAGCCTGGAGCTGCAGTTAATGGAAATCTCTGTATTATGTGTATTGGGGTATTTGAAAGTTTCCAGGTGGAAAGACCGCCAGGTTTATAAAATTGTCCTAATGCCCTAAAATTGTTCACAATAGGAACAAGAGGAATAAGGATTGCTAGGATGTCAGTGCCTTGTCACTCATTGCTCCTGTGAGGTCGAGTTGGAAGCAGGACGTGGTCAGTGACTGAATGGACAGGGGGCTGTGAGGTGGGTCCCTGAGGAACTGCTGGGAAGGCTGGTTCGAAGAGAAGCATCTGCTGCAAGAGAGGGATTTTCTAACTGCAAAGAAGAGGTTATGTGGACAAGGAAGTCAAATCTGGTCTATGGAAGAGGGCAGGAGAGCACAGAGCATGTTTGAACAAAAAGACGCGGAGTCCCTGCAGAGGCTGTAGTGAAAATCCTTTACCCAGATCTTTCTGCGTAATACCATCAGGGGATCCTCATCTGGGAAGAGCAAACTGAGCCTCTGAAGAATCTTGAAAGTTTGCTTCTGCTGCAATATCCCATTTCTTCAGCAAGAAAACAAAGACTAACTTTCCTCTCGGGAGAGTCTCTGAGGGCCATACCTGGAGCTGACTGGGCCCAGCGGCTACGCAGGGGCTGCTGGAGGGAACAGGGCTGCCCAGACACAGCCCGGTGCTCCAGCAGCCTCCTGGTTCCTTGGCAGGGAGAGCAGCTCCTCTGGGGTCCTGGCTGATCCCCCATGGCCAGCTTGGATGCACAAGAGGAGAGAGGTACCACGTCCCTGCTCCAGACACACCCTGAGTCTCTCCTGTGTGCCATGGATTTAAGGGGCACAAGCTGAACCCAGACCGGGACAGGGAGATGCTCTGTAGCTGGCAAAAGGGCTCCAGGCTTCTTAGATTTAAGGTCTAAACCAAGGTGTAAACTTCTGCCTTAAAATGCACCTTTGTTTAAGCCTGGAGCTCTGCGTTTATAGGGTGTTAGGGCAAATGTTCTGACATTTGTCTGTGGGTTTCTGTGGATCTTGAACTGATGCCAGGTTTGGAGTGGTACCCTCCCAGCTCTCCGGAGTTCTTCCCCACCCGCAGGGGTTGGTGCTGGTGTGCAGAGGAGCTCTCTGGGATCACCCTGGCAATGGGGAGAGGTTTGTTGTGGTCCTGCAAAGCCGCGCCTGCGCACACCCAGAGCGTCTTCACTTCCACATTATCTCCTGCAGCTTTCCCTGCACCCTGTCTGTAACCTAATCAAACAGGCTGAGCAGCTGGTGAGTGGGAGCCTTGCCTGTCAAAGACAGGAGTATGAATATCAGCAGTCAACAAGCCATCACTTCAGCTACTGGCACAAAATGGAATCGGGAAGGGTAGGCATCCCTCCCAAAAATAAACCCATTGCTGTCCACAGGAGCCACATGAACCCCTGGCTGACTGAAATAGTTTGGGAAAAGAAAGGATGAAGAGTGGCTTGGCTGAAAAGAAATGCAGGATGCTGCAGTGGATGAAAGGAAGAGGTGTTTTAGAAGTGTTTTACATACAAGGGTTTCTGGACAGTCTCCAGTCAAAAATAGTTCATCTGCACTGGCCATACACCTATGGAGTGGGTCAGGGAGCACAAAGATGAGCAGATCTTTCTGCGTTGTCTTCTGATTTTGCCAAAGATTTGAATGTACTCATGAGTGGAACAAAACTTAAGATGGGTTGTTTCGTCCTACAAAAATCTTACGGATTCCTGGTATGTCACTCCGGTCTTCAAGCATAACAGTCAGCAGGCTCCCAAAGTTTTTAATTATTTATGCAAAGAGGAGCATCTAGAGAATCCAAGAGCCTGGTAGTTAAATCTCTCAGCAGAGAGCTGGGGAAAGACAAGGAAAGGCTGGGATTCAGGCCACCAATACTGGTCCTTCTGTAGGGAATAAAGATCAGATTTGTCAGAGTTATTTGCTCTGTCTGGTCCCTGCTCAGGGACATTTCCAGTCCAAGGCTGAGTTAAATTCTCAGAATTTCCAGTTCTTGGAAATTTTCCAGGCTGAAGGGAATTGTGGCTCTAATCAGCCTCTTCTCTCTCACCAGTCCTGGGACTGGCTATGGGTTGAATTGCTGGTGAAAACTGAAGGGCTCCTCTGTGACCACAGAAGCAGCAGTGGGAAATGAAAAAAATTCCCACTGACTTTAGCAAGATTTAGATCTGGGCATGAAGAACAATATTTTATTTCAAATGTTCTCACTATCCTCCGAAGAGTTTATTTTCATTCTTTCTTAGGGCTTGCTAGGTGATAGCACCAAAATTCAGGGTGAAGCATTTGGAGTGTAATTGAAAGAGTGATGTTGCTGCCATGACCTTGCCATACATTTTGGGATTAATCTCTCCTGCAAAAATCAGCTGGAAACAAGGCTCCCTCTCCTGTGTCACTCACCTGTGCAGAGCAGGCCAGTTCAGGGCTGTTCTGTGTGTTTGCTTTTTTAGCATCAGAGCAGTTTTTTCCTGCTTCTGCATGCAGAGCTTCCCCTCAGTGACCAGAGGGGTGTGTGTGGTGCAGGGACACCTGACTCGTGCCAGTGACCTCTTCAGGAGCATCCTTCTGTCCCTCCCAGAATGGGGGCTGACTCAGCCCAGAAGTTTGGGCAGGAGTTGAGGCTCAGCCCTCGGGAAGCACAGAGTTACAGATGAGGGATAAAAGCTGAGTGTTGTTCTGAACTGTGACAGGCTGAGGTGAAGGGAACTAAGGAGTTGCTCAGAGTCACAGAGGTGTGATTCCTGCAGTCCTGCTGCAGAGCCCCTCTCAGAGTCTTTTAATCTGGTTGTTCTGCTTGGCTGAAGTCATTTAACCTCCAAACTTGGAGCACTGAGGCTGTGAGAGGATCCTGTGCCTGATTGTTCCAACATTTAAACCAGGATAAGACCACAAACACCTGTCACATCTCTTCTGTCAGATTATTCACAGCAACAACATAGTTACATGGATTTTTTTCCTTGCTAATGGCCATTTCAGACCCTGATCCAGGGTCTACCAATGGCTCTGGTGTTCCTGGATGTTTGGCCAAACATGCTTTTGCCAGCTCGTAGATTGGTCTCTCATTTTCCGTGATGCCTGTAGGAGATTTTGGGCAGCCACAGGATGCGGTTCTGTTTGATCCAGACACTGACTCTTGAGCCTCTGAGAGCCTTTTCAAATGCTCTCTGATCATACGGGCAAGGTGAGAGCTGTTACACACATTAAAAGCGGGCTTTTCTCCCCTTCCGAGGGATCACCAGGCACAGCTGAGGCACGCGGAGAGAGCAGCCACACAGCACTGAGTCCTGGTCCAGAGCATGTTCCTGTGCTGAAATATTAAAGCATTATGAAGAGAATGTAGAGTTCAAAAAAAAAAGAAATCAAATTAGGCTTTCAGTTCTTGTTCTCTTCCGGAAAATCGGAAGTATGTTAATGGCATTAGTACTGTGCCCATATTGCAGCTTAAATCGGCTTTTTGGATTGAGCCTCTTAGCATGGAGTTAGGATAGATTAGCAGCATTTCCACCCATTTTACAGCCAAGGAAAGAGAAACACAGCAGCACACCCGTGATTGTGCAAGATTGAGAAATCCAAGCCTGGTTTCTTCCTTCCCTGAGGCTGTGCCACACAAAGCTGTCACTGAGTTCAGTTTATTAGCTCAGGAGCAAACGAACAGTGTGCTACTAAAAATGTGCGTACATGAGGGGCACCACCCTGCTGTGTGGATTTTGTGATGGATGGATTCCCATCTTATTCATCTTTTATAATCTCAGCATACAGAATATGCCTTTGTGAGTACTAAATGGGGAATCAAGTCATAAAGAATTGAGACTTCAGATATAAAAAGTGAAGCGTATGGGCAGTTCTTCAGTGGAAGTGAAGTCTTTTATAGGAGAGATCATTTATAAGGATCACGGATAACTGATGCTGCTCAAAAGTACTGGTTTGTTTCCAAATTAACCAACACATAAGTAGACCTGCTTATGCCTCATTTAAATGCATTCTTTTTATATCTTGGTTTGGAACCAGAGGCACAATCTAATGTTTTTCATCCAACTCTCTTGTTTAATCCATATGGATCAATTATCATTATCAAGAGCTGCTCCTAAAGAGAACGTCCTGCACCTGAAAAATGAGCTCTGGGAACAGCCTCCTTCAGACTGCAGAATTTTCCTATCCCAGATGGATCACCTCAGTGCAGTGGAAATGCTGGGGACACAAGGGTTGTTTGAATACCAGGTTTTTTAGTCGGAGCATCTCCATTTTTGTAGATGTTTGGAGCATGACTGCACTTTACATGAGTGCCTGCATCCCTGGGAACTGATGGATGCTACAAAGTAATGGGCTGTTCCTGGTGGAAACGCAGTCATCTGCTGGCATTAGATGTGTTAGTAGCACTGCTGACAGTGCCTTTCATGTTTGGGCAGCTGGGGAGACCTCATGGGGCAGAAAAGCACAGCTTTAGTTCAAAGGAAATGTTAAAACCCAGCAGCGTGTGATTGTGGCAGGAGTGAATCCTGTTTGTGTTTGGTACAGGCCAGAAGCAGGCCGCGACCCGAGCATCTTCACCCTCCGGGGTAATGTCAGAACTCTCTTTGCAGAGCCCCCTCAATGTTTCCTACTACCCCACGCCCTATTTGTGCACACAGATGTATAGGGCACAGGGAGATGGTCCTGTTTTGGTCCATATTTGTGCTTTATTGGGTTCTAAAGCTCCCCCTGAGGCTGCACGCACCCAAGCCCAGCACAGCACCGGTGATGCATGGAGAGAGACATGCTCCTGATTGTTCTCTTTTCCTACTTTTTGGGGTGCTGAGGAGGGGAGATAGAGCCCAAAAGTGAGAGTGATAACAGACTTAAGTCAAAGCTTAGCAGGCTTTGGGGCTGAGAAGTGAAGTTCAGTAGCAGCATGTGACAGACCATATTGCTGGGACATGAAACGGGAAGCAGTGCACAGAGATGCTTTGATGTGCTCCCAGAGCTTTGCAATACCTTCCCTGCTGAGCTGGAGGAGAGTTTTAATTTGGAGAGTCTAGTCAATGGCATCACAAGTGCAAGGAAGCAGGAAGGAGTCCCGGATAGTGACCTCTCTTTTCAGTTTTAGCCGTGCAGTTGGGAGTTGTGTTCCTGGAGTCTGCAAGACAAGTGGATCTGCATAAGCAGAGTGAAATTCAGAATGCACAAAATTCATTTGAAACAATTTGGCTCTGCTCTGGCTGAAGCAAAGTGAAGGAAGAGCATAGTAAATTAATAACTATGACTAGAAAAGAAAATAGGAAAGGAAGTTAAAAGAATGGCTTGGTCTAAGTGCTTTTGTGCTCCGAGATGTCGTATAAATATATACAGACTGAATTAGGAGAGGGTTATTTGAAATCTCAAAGCCAGCTATCAGCCTCTCACTTTCTCACAATATTTTGTTACAGCCTACTATAAAAAAGGCAGTTAATTAAAACAGATTTATTCATCCAATCATGCAGGTGTTACAATGAGACGCTGTTTCCAGAACCTGGGTATTTCTGTTCAGTTTAATGGAAAGTCATAATATCATGTAGGAGGTACCTCTAACAGGCAAGATCCATCCCTCGTTCCTTCGGTGTGTGTGGTGCCTCTGCCCTGAGCCCAGCAGGCTGCAAGCACTCCCTGAGCTGCTGTCCTGCACTTCGTGTGTGAGGAGGGAGGATTTTCCCTGTGGTTTCGTTGGCTGCAGGGCTGCAGTTGCTGATACTGCTTGCTCAGGATTCGCAGTGTGCCCTCAGGATGTGCAGCCCGATGCTAATGTAATCCATGAAGTGGAGTCACCTTGACTTCGCATTTATCAGCTTATGCAAGTGCAAACCTGCTGCAGTGCAACAGAGATGTCACTCCTGTTCTAACCAGCCCCATCGTCACCAGCAGATCCGGGAGCTGGATGGCTCCGCGCTGGTGCTGTCTAACACTGCACAAACCAGAGTGCACACTCTTGGCTTTTTCCCCCAGGGAGCAGGGTGTGTGTGTGTGTGTGTGTCTGTGTGTGTCTGTGTGTGTGTGTGTGTCTGTCTCTGTCTGTGTGTGTGTGTGTCTCTCTGTGTGTCTGTGTGTGTGTCTGTGTGTCTCTCTGTGTGTCTGTCTCTGCGTGTGTGTTTAAGCAGTGTCACCNTGTGTGTCTCTCTGTGTGTCTGTCTCTGCGTGTGTGTTTAAGCAGTGTCACCTTTCAGGCTGTAAGGAGGACATGCTGGAGGTGTGCTGAACACTTCCCCTCGCTGTCTGTGGCATTACCTGGTGCAGCGTTGGCGTGTGTTTGTGAGTAGATCAGACTGTGGGATCTTTGGCACGAGTGCAGCATTCCCAGAGCTATCACTGCCCCTCATTTTCTTTCACAGAAAGTTGAAGTCCAGAAAGAAATTTGGAAAACATATGGATAGCGTTGGATTTTTTTCCCACCTGAAATGTCAGCCAAGTGACATTTGTTGTCATTCACAGTGTGCCAGTCTGGACTATCCTGCTAAGGGCTTACAAGGGGCCTCAGGAGCTCTCCTGAAATACAGGGAATTCTTGGAGGAGTCCAGCTTCTTTTACCCAGACCCCTCAGTCCTGTAGCTCTCTTGGAAGGTGATCCATGGTTTCTCGGCTAAGTCGGCAGAGGTTTGGGACTGGCACTGTGGTTTGCTGAGCAGGTTTCTTGGCTTCACAGGGCATCTCACTTACAGGTGGGACACTGCTTCACCTGGCCCAGCACATGCAGAGTGAGTTTGAGTGCTGCTGTCATTAAAAGCACCACAGAAAACTCAAAGTACAAATAAAGGGAAGCTGGGTAATAATCCTCACATAAGGAGAATCCCACCAAAACCTATTTTGAGGTGCAGAATATACCCTTAGCAAAATACTTTGATTTTGCTAAGGAAAATAAGTCATCCATGACTGAGCGAGGGTGGACTGTTCTGAGACACTTCAGGGATGAAATAAAATCCAGAGTACCGGGAGGAAAAATAAAGACTTGAGGTGGAGAATCATCCGCAACTTGGAATCTCTCCAAATTGCACACTGAATAAATGGCACTTGGAGCCTCAGGACCTGGCCTTGGGGAATGGGACACGGTCTGCAGTGCCATCCTCCCACTGCAGGAGCGTGTGGGCAGGAGACAGGCAGGACTGAGGGGGCAAATACAGCAGTGACTGGGGCAGGGTGTGATGCACAGCAGTTGCCAGAGTCAGTTGGATCAGCAGCAAGCAGCACCTTTAATTATTTTAAGGTAGAACTTGGAGTAAAAGCAGGACAGAGGAGCGAGCCGTGGTCACCATGATCATATGGGTAGAGTCCATATGGCTCCTAGCCCTCCTCCTCTTCATCGTGGAAATCCAGGGGAAACCAGGGGGAAAAAGGAAAATTTGTCTCTTCAAGTAACAAATTACTGACAAACACAAAATGCTTGGGTTCGTCCATGGAGGATCCTTACAAAGCTGACATGGAAAGAGTTAATTGCAGGAGACTCTGAGTGTGTCTTTTAGGAGGAATTCCTCAGTGCACAGGATTGAACTGAGACATTCGAGACCTGCACCACTTCTCTCTCCAGCTGGAACACCCCCTCTTGCAAGGAGAAGGGCTGACAAAGGAGCGGGTGAGTTCCTAGCCCTGAGATCTGTAGGATGAGCAGTGGCAGCAGCATCCCTGGCTCACTGTGGGGAGAAAGAAAGTGCTTCTGCTCACACAGATAGAGCCAAATAGGTGAACAGCTGACTTTGCAGTACCTAAAATCAGGGCACGGCTGATGTCTGTAGTTTTCCATGCTTGCCTGTGTGAAAGCTGAGGAGAACGTGGCTGTTTGGCTCTGTTCGCCAGAGCTTGGCTGCAGGGGCTGCACTGGAGCAGTGTTTGTGCTTGTCAGAGGTGCTTGCTGGTGGTAAAATCCACTCTGCTGTGTTTTGATCAGAAATCAGTAAAGATGGACCTGAGCTGCAGCTCTGGGAGGAATCAGACCTGGGCCAAAAGCAGGTGAAGAAAGCAAATAGCAAACCACTGGCCTAATGCATTTTAGACAGAATTGAAAAGAGGTCATCACTGGCAGCAAGATCCAGCAAAGAAAACAAAATACAGGGGCTTCTCAAAGTGCTGGAGAGGACAGGAAAGTTGGTGCCGAATCTGGCTTCCCACTGGAGAGCTGTGCTGGCAAAGGTAATTAATGAGCAGAGCGTGGAAGTCTCAGAGAAACAGGCTGAAGAAACTGAGGAAAGATAGACAGGCTGCAAGTACTGTAACACTAAACAAAAACCAGATCCCTCATGGCATTTCAAAACACAGGACCCAGGGACCATAACCTCAGTGCATTGGGAAGAATTTGGCCTTAGTTCATCAGAGTAAAAAATTAGCTTTGATTAGCTTTGATTTTATTAATGCATATACTAGAGGTAACTAGCTGCTAAATACAAACCCATTGCTTTAGTATAGTTACAGAAAGAGACCTGAAAAATTAGGTTTTGAGGAAACTGTGAACCTGAATACTTCCGGTGAATCCAAATTAAGTCCTGTATGTAATTAAGCTAGCAGGGATGCAGGATAATCCTAAAGAGTCAAAGAATTAATTTTAGATTTGTGACAGAAGCAAGATCAGACTCAATATTTTAATCAGTCATGCAGTCTGTCTAGGAACAGCTCAGAATTTGAAGAAAGTCCCAGTTTTCCCTTGTGATGATGCATGTAACATGTCTTCCATGGATATCATTTTTGCAGTAATTTTTGCTGTTCTTCTACGAAAACTGGATTGTGGGTAATAAAATTTAATGGACGGTGTTGAAGAATGCTAACAGCTAATTACATGAACAAGGAAATGTGTAAAACTAACCATAGAGTTTGAAATTATGGAGCTGTACATGGTCATTATGTCAATGCCCATTGAAAGAGTAAGGGGAAAAAATCCCCAGGTCTTCATTTAGTATCTGTGCCAGTTGCTTGTTATACAAGCTGGGTTTAGCTCTTTGTATCTGTTTTTTAATCAGACACTTTATCTGATTTTCTGTATCTGGAAAGAAGAGTGCTGACAATGAAGAGGAGAGCTGTGCAGTGAAATGTATTGAATATAAGCTGTGCAGTGAAATTTATTGAATATAGGAAGAAGCAAAAAATGAATTCTAGGAACAGAAGAGGTTCCTGTTACAGCAACCAAGAGCAGGGCCCCTTGTTGTGCTTGCTTGTAGGCACCAGTGGTGCCACACACCCTAAAACCAAATGAGAGGAGCAAACAGAAGTGCAGGTATGAAAAACTGCTTGCCCAGGAAGGCAGTGCAGCAATCCCCAGTCAGGCACGTCACTGGGATGGGACTGTGGGATGGATCAAATGCTGCTGCTGAAAGTTCCAGTTAGAGTCCTGGTTACTTTTCAGCCCCAGAGAAGCTCTCAGGCACCTCAGGGATGTCACCCACAGTTTATTTTGCCACATGATGTGGGGTGTACTTTCTAACAGACCCCATTCTGGTGGGAACAGCAGGCCCTTCACATCAGTGACACGAGAAGCCAAAGCCAGGGCAGAGCTGGGCACTAATCTCATTTCCCACACATTAATTCTGCTTGTTTTGCCATGGACCTAATGATCTGTGAGGAACTGGGCTGGTGTGGTTATGCTGCTTTCCCCAGCCCTCCCGGGAGCTGTGGAGGAGAGCAGAAAGCCTCCGGTGGCTGTGCAGGGGCATCTTACACTCCTGCCTCCAGCCAGTGTGGAGAGCTGCTCCTCTGGAAACAGCCTTGGGAAGGGAGAATTACATCTTGAACTCTGTGTTCGCAGCAGGAGGTGGTTCAGAGTGAGGACTGGGGTCAGCCTGAGCAAGCAAAAGCTGAAGAAGTAACACAGGCCAGGTGAAACCGAGTCCAAGTGATGTCTGACGGCTGCAGCGGTCCCTGCAGCGTTTTGGAGGAACTTAAATTCTCTGCCTGTTGGCTGTGTTTCAGTGAACACCTTAGTCATAGCTCACTTCTTGTACAAATTTTATTCATGTAGCTCCTTTTAGGTGGGGCAAAATAGGTGGGGGTATCTTCAAACATCACCCAGGCATGGAACTAAAAAGGATAATAAGGATATTAAAAAGGAGAATAATGCAAACTGGTAACTTTCCATCTCCTCTCCTGTATAAGGATTGGAATTGTCACCAGCAGTGATCGTGCCCCAGGATTAAACCCTTCACTGAGTTGGATGGGACTGTTCAAACCTCTCTAAGCCCTTTGTTCCTTTCCAGGCTGTCTGCTAACTCCTGTAGCTGTCTAACAATCAGATACCTGAATTTTCAGACCCTTCAGAGCCATCGAGGATGGAAGCTTTCAGATGAAAAAGCAAGAGGAAACCAAAAGAAAATGAGGATTTCAAAGAACATTGCTTGTCAGAAGAGACCAGCAGTGCATCATCACTGTACATCTGCTGCTCCAGTGCCTTGTTTGAGGGAAAACAACAGGGAAAACATCAGTAGGGAGGTCTTACTCTCCTCTGCAGTCCTCCAAAGGGGTTCAGCTGTCAGTCAGTGGTTAAAGTGTGGAGTAGAATAAGGTTCTTTACTGCTCTGGATATTCTCTCAAAAGTTGGAAGTGTTTTCTGCTTTGCTTCCCTTAGAAAATGGGAGTGATGGTACTTCCTATTTTTCAGGGCTCCCTAACCAGATGTGTCAGTAGGCAGGGATTTGCAGGAGGAGGGCCCTTTGAAAATAGTGTCAGGCCACTATTTGGCCTGAAAATAGTGCCAAAAGATCCACTGTTTGCATTTCTGTCTGTAGCCACAGTTATGACTGTGCTTAAATAAAGTTCTCGAGTGTGTAACATATTTTCTCAGCTGATTTTAAGCTCAGCGTGGCAGTAATAGAGGTGTCTTGCAGCAGAGAAGCTTGAGCAAGCCTTGGCTGTTAAGTAGGCATGTACACAAACGCATTTCACCTCTGCCAAAATTGGTGTTAAATTGGTGGCTGCTTTATTGGATTGAGTCAAAAGGATCCTCTGCTGGTCCATGTGAACATGAGTGGATGATATCTAGCTGGAATGATTTAATGGACTTACAGAACTGCCTTCATGGAGAACACCAGTGATGCTTCTGCACTGTGCTGAGGGAGTGATAACACCCTTTTAGCTTTATAAATAGCAGAGCAGCCAAGCCCTGAAGTGTGGCTTGAGTCAGTGTACAGAATGCCACTGCCGCCCTGACCTGCCACCAGAGCAGAGCACAGGCACATCCCTTGCTGCAAGGATCATGCTGGGGTTTTTTCCAGCCAGGAAGGGACTTGGGAGGAGGTTTGGTGGCCCGCAGAGAAGATCTGGCATCCCCAAATGAAGGAGCTGTAGTACTGGAACGGGCTCCCCAGGCAATGGTCACAGTCCCAAGCCTGGCCGAGCTCAAGAAGTGTTTAGACAATACTCTCAGGGATGCACAGGGTGGGATTTTTGGGGTGTCCTATGCAGGGCTGGCTGATCTTTGTGGGTCCCTTCCAGCTCAGGATGTTCTATGACTCTATGATTCTGTGATTCTAGTACTGCCAAGTCCATGGGCTCCAAGGCCCATTTCTCTTTTCTCCGTCCCACACCTCAAATCTGCAAACTTTGGCTTAAAGTTAGGAGATTTTTAAACCCAGAGAATTTGGGACACTTTCTGTCTGGTTTCTGCATCAATGAAGTTCACTCTGTGACTCACACTCTTTACTTCACACCCCAGAGGCTAGAAACCTTTTTTTTTTCCCCCCCAAGAAGAACACATTCTCATATAATTATTGAACTCCCAAAGCTCAGGGCTGAAAATAAACCCGAGCAAGTGTGGCTAGACTCCCAGGGAAGTGACAAGCATGGCATGACTGTAATCTAGTCTAGTCGTGCAGACTGTGAGCAGTTAGGGGAGCACACAGCCCTGGGGAAAGCTGCTCTCCTGGGGTGAAGCAGCTCCTTGGTACGCTGCTGAGAGTGATGCTTCTTACATGGCCTGCTCCTTGGTGTGCTTTATCCTCAGTCTCGATCTTAATGCCAAAACAGTTGCTTTCAGAGTCACTTTAGAGCCACTTTGCAGACAGTGCAGTGCTGCTCCCTTGGCAGAGATCAGTATCTTGTAAGCCATCTGTCCTGTAAGAAACAATGCTGCCTTGTCAGGGAGATGGTGAGAACGATATCCTACACGTTGTAATCTGTGATTTAGCAGCTCCACGCAGACATTCAGGAAAGACTGGCAGCATAAAAAGCACAGCTTTTATCAGGAATGCACAGATAGGAAGAAACCCCAAGCGGGCAGGGACGTTCTGCAGGCAGTTGTTGTTGTTTGGGTAGGTGAAGCAGTCAGTCACCTTTCCTCTGCAGGTCCAGTGCTCCCCATCCCTTTCGTGTGCAGTAAATCACAATTTTGGTGCGTGTCTGCCATGATGATCTGACCTACGGTTTCTGTAGAAGCCAGGAAAGCATAAACCAGGTGTGCAAAGTGATGTGCAGGGAGAGCAGAGGAGCAGCTGGGGAAGCTCTGGGTGCGTGAGGAGGAGAGCTCAGCTCCTGCCTTGTGGGGTGCACACGTTGCCTCCGGCCTCATTCCTTTGCCAGAACTGTAACTCTCCTGCCTGACAGAGGTGTCTGAGGGAGGCACAGAGGACAGGAGGGGGACGGAGCTCTGTGGCACCCCAGGAGCTCCAGGCAGGTTCCAGGCACTGGTTGTGAGGGATGGCTGGAAAGAGCAGGGCAGGGAGCCTTTACAGAGCCTTGAAGAGACATCAGCACCAAGAGAGGAAAAGAAAGCTGGTGGAGACATCTGTGGTAATTACCACCTTGGGGGTGATTTTCATTGAACTGTGAGGTCTGCCTGTCGACAGGTGTCAGACAGAAAAGGAGAAGGTGAGGCTGTATCAGAAGAGACCTGAGAGGGAGGAGAAAGGAGAAAGGGAGGACAGGACATCTCCTCAAGAGAAAAAGTAATGCCTTGGACTGGTCTGTGAGTCCAACAGTTAAGACAGACCCCAGGGGCAAGGTGTTCGTTAACTGTTTTCGTTTTAAGGTTTGCAAAACATTAATATTTTAAGTAGTTTATTCTTCATTAGCATAATTAAGAATACATAAGTCTAAACTCAGTGAAAACAGAATTAACAAATTAGCAGGTGCAGGAATTTGGAAGAGAGAGATTTGGGAAAACAGAGCTTGCAAATGTCGGCATTAAGTAGAGCAGGGAAATCGTGCCAAGCCTTATTTATGGATTTGTGCATTTCCTTTGCATAGGCCCACTCCTGCAGCCAAAGGAATGCAGCTCAATTTAAACATGAACCCCCTGCAGTTGTACTGTAGCTGAGCCTAAACCCCACAGCAGACAAAAGAAAATTCTGCTGAAGAGAAACTGATGAGCCTCACCTCGGATGTCTCTTGAAAGCTGAGGTGTCTTGAATCAACGCTTAACTGAACTGAAGCAAACTGCAAAATTAAATCCAGAAGAAAATGGGAGAAAATTTTAGAATAGTATCTTGATGAAAGGAAATACAAAAAGAAAAAAGCAGTGACATTGAGGTATACTGCAGAGAAAGGCTTGGAGGGGAAAAAAAGGCATCCTATGCCCATGTGAGAAGTTCTCCTTAGGAAGACCAAGAATTGGTTTCCAACATAATGTCCTGCAGATTTTTCAGTGTGCGACAGAGTAGCCCTGTGGGATATCTAAAATAAGGTTTTTCCCTGGTAATATGGAGCATAACTAGTTTTTATCATCCCTTTCATGGGACAAAACTACTACACTCCAGATCGCTCTGGCGTTGGGCTTGTCTCAGCAGGCACCAAAGATCTGTTTCACCTATTAAGCTATAGGTATATAAGATATGTAAGTATCTGCATTTATGGGGTTTCCTGCCCAGTTATCACTTGCTGTCACAAGGGTGAAACAAATAACTTGTGTTTTGCTGCAGATTTCCAGCCCATACAACATGAGGATGAATGCTGTCTGTCCTTTTAAGAGGACTTTTAGATCTGTGGCTCAAAAGATCAGGGTGTTATTGTTGGTAGCCACAGGGCACAATGTAAGTACGGCAAAGATCAAGGAATAACCTGGTTACTCTTACAAATCTCTGACCCAAATCTCTGACTTTATTGGAATGATCTGGAGGTTGAATAAGCAAGTTTTATACTGCAGATATTATTCAGGAACCTTTTAGGGCATTAATGGAAGCAAAAACCTGATTCTATGCATTCCTTCACCTAGAAGCAGTGTAACAGTGTTCTTCCTCTCCCAAGCTGCTTTATGTCTGTGCAGCATTTTCGGTGTCTTTTGGATTTGCCTGCTTAGTGCTCTTGAGAACAACATTTTTCCACTTTAAATGAATGTGTTTTTAGTGCCTGCAGCCTTTCTGTGGGTCTTCAAAAACTGTCCAGTCTGCAGTTCTAGGCTCTTTCCTGGGCTTTCTTAACGAACTAGGATTTGGCTTTGCTTCTCTGCAGACTGTTCTGTTTGTTATCACTGTCAGGAGGAGCTCCCTCACACTTTCTTTCTATGAAGATTTCTCTTTCCTGGATGGCATTTCCACCTCCCCATAAACCACCCTGCTTTACTGGCCAGCCGAGGCGGTTGTTTTGTCCAGGGCCTGTGAAGGATGTGATGACCAGGGCTGACTTGTGCAGAACTGCGGCTGAGACAAACTGTGACTGCGCTGCAATCTGTAATGCTCCGTTTCCATCCTTCCAAAACACATTCAGAGAGACCTTTTGCTTGTGGAAATGTTTCTCCTTCTCAGCTCTACAGCCATCTGGGTGGCTCAGACTGCAGGATTTGGTGGTGAGGTGTGCCTGAACTAGGCGGGATCCAAAGTGAGGAGGAAGCTGCATGGAAAGGGGACTGTGAGCTGCATTGTCTGGAGCTGGTGAAGGAAAGGTGATCTCCCCACACTGAGATGTGCTGGTCTCAAATCAGTCACCTGCTCTGAGTACTTCAGATATCTGGATTTTTCAGACTTTTCTTCCTCTGTCTGGAAGCCCCTAAAAAAAAAATCTTTTTTTCTCCCCTGAAGGTTTTAGAAAGGGGAGATGTCTGGGAGTTTGTTCCCTGTCCACAGAGTGCAGGCACACAGTGACTGCCAGGCACCAGCACCCTCATGAGAGCAGGGTGGCTGCTCCTTGCCCACCCAGGGCTCTCTTTTTGGTCCCATTTGTTCAGACAACTGTGAAATGCAGGTGGTGTGCTTGCTCTCCAAGGGGCACAGATTCCTTGTCTTCCTGTCCCCAGTGTTCTACAGATGCAATGAATTTGGCTTTTAATCTCTCCATTTAACTCAGGAAAAGAGAATTTGTGGGTCTTGCACTTTCTCATATCCGAAAGGTGCTGCAGGTGAACACAGTATTGTCTAAAATACTGGTTTTGCAACTGGGAAACGTTCATTTGAGAATGGAGCACATGAGTTTGCCTCTTCCTTCCAAGAACCTCCAGTCAGGTTTGAATGACAGAATTGGGAAAAAAGCCAGAATGGAGCCAGAGGTAGAGGTACTGCAGCACAGGAACCCTGGAGGCTCAGAGCAGGGGCTGCAGGTGATGGATGCTGCATGTGCTAGGTCTGACTCTGTTCTTACACAGGTGCCAATGAAAACAGCCCAGCAGAGCTTGTTCAGAAACGGGAACTGAGAACCTCTGATGAATCCACTCATTGCTAGATGAGAAAAAGAGCCTAAACTGTGGCTGTTGGTAGTTCAGAGCTTGCTGCCGCTGCCTTTTCCTCTCCCTGGCCACTGTGCCATCGTCTCGTCCCTTCCCTCCTGCCTGGGTGGTTCACTTGCACTTCCAGCCGGGCTGAGGCAGGTCTGACAATCCACACAGCTCTCCCCGAGGTGATGCTCCCAGATTGTCTCGCTGATTGAAGAAATGATGAGCCAGAGTGGGAACAGGCAAAAAAAAAAACAAAACCTCTTGTTCAATAGCTACAGCAGCCAGAGATTACAAGCAGCAGGCACAGAAGCAGTGGACACAGAGGCTGGAGATGATAATGATGCCATGCTACATTAGTGCTGCATTAGCAGATAAGACAACAGGGCAGCATGCTTGACAGTATTTCTCAGTTCAGTTGACATCTCTTTTTTGTGGAAAATGAATACAAAGCCCATCTCAAACAAGTAGGGGCTAGAGTAGTGACGTCAGACAGACAAAATGCGCTTTCTGTTCTGCCTGCATTTGCAAAGATACATACTATGAATATATCCCAGGGCCTTTTTTTTTTAATCTCCTCACAATGGTACATTTTTATTTATTACCACCTGCGTGATGGCTGTGTGGAAAGAAGTGGGAAAATTGCAGACTGTAAATACTTTATTATAAGAGTAGCTAAAAGCATGTTCTGCAGCCATTCCATCACTAGGAAGCAATTTTAATCATTTTAGTAGCCCAGACTGATTTTTTGTTGAGGTAATACTGAAATATTCCAGGGCTGGGTCAGTACTTGTCCCTCCTGCTGTCTCCCAAAGAGGAGCTTTGCATTTGGCTCAACATCAGAGGCTTTTTCTGTCATCCTTCCCAAAGTCGTGCCTTGCTTTGCAGGTCCTGCACCTCTGCTTCCCTCTCCCAGGTGCAGGGATAAGTCCTCTGGCTGTGCTGCAGGGAAATCTGGTTTGCAGCTGGTTTTTATTGCAGAGCTGCTCTCCCCGTTGCCAGCCCAGCGCGGCTGAGGAGCTCGGCTGAAATTTTAGCATCGTTCACAGCCCATCGGTGGCGTGTGAAACGCACCTGTAGGCCAGCGCTGCGCAGGTGTCCGTCTGCACTCATCCCTGGCTGCACCAAAAGCACACAGAGCCTCTCCTGGACCTGCAGGCAGCTCTGCTGTGGGGAGAGGAGGCTTGAGGGAGCCTTGAGCATTTCAGACTTCTGGTCAGGCCTGGCTGTCCGCAGCCCAAATTCTCCGACCATGAATTATGCTCTGCCTGGCAGAGGAGATGTAGAGGAGAGCATCCTATTGCAAAGGGAGCTTGCTCATCTTTGAACAGAGTGAGCCAGGTGAATCCTCAGTGCTTTGCGAGAGGATACAGAGCTGAAGCTTCCAGCAAGGAGCATATATTTTTATATATATATATATATATAAAAGCACATACACACATATAAAAATATGTATATATCTCCCCATATGCAGTGGTCATGACTCATCAATTGATTATGCAGTGGAAGAGACTTCTACCAAAGAGCTGTCCTTTCCAAATCAAACATATATATCTTAGATAATTGTCACCCTCCCCAGGAAGTTCAGATTTGCAGTTGGGACTTGAGTCAAATTGTGACAATTTGCGTTACTGGCAAAGAATTTTCTTCTGGCGTCTGTCAACTTTGTAATCCGAAGTTTGAGGTTGTCTTCCTTTACAAACACTCTTGGGTTAGAAGGTTCTGTGCTGTACCCCAGGGAATTTATGTGTTCTTAACTAGGCCTGGAGTGATGATGAGTGAAAAGCATTTTATAGGGAATTTTTCTCTGCATCTTCTGAGGACATACCTCCACTGTGAATCACGGACCGCTGCAGCCTTGCATTTTTATCACATGTGCTGTTAGTGCTCTTCCTTTCTCTCGTGTTGGGCAGTGAAAGTGGATTACTCATCCCCAGTTTTATTAGCTGTCGGTTTCTCATTTTTGTGTTGTACTGCGGCCCTGTAAGTTTTGGACAGCACATATTCCAGTCAGTGATATATCTTACATAACTTATGAGCTGGATATAAACTTTCTGAGATCATGGGGCTTTAGCTAAAAGGAATTTACACAGCCATAGACACCAGAAGGTCAGCGCAATTTTATAATTTTAAAGCGCGTCTGAGGTCATACATTTATTCAGTCATGGCTCTCTTTGCGTTTAAAGGCATCAGGAAAAATTTCTGCTTGTGGTGGTGAGTGTGATGCACAGACATCATGAGAAGCAGTGAGACTTAGGGCTGTGATCTGGTTCCCACTGAACTCCATGGAAAAAGCAATTTTCTGGAACAAGAGGGTATCTTTACAGAAGGAAGGGAATTGCAGAACGTTACAGTGTCGGTTTTATTTCCTCATACTGTGCTCAGCCAGGCATTGTTAGTAAATAAGATCTAGAGCACTTAAAAGAAGGATCCAATCACAAATTCAATTGGTCCATTAACTACATGTAATATTATTTACCTAAGTGGCCCTTCTGGACTATTTCATAGCTCAGGTTCTTACCCTTTTTTAAGAAGATCAATAGTACTGAGCACGCAGTGTGTGAGCACGATGAAAGTCAGGCCATTTTCGCCGTTACGGGCCGTGATTTCCAGACCTGGAGTCCAGATTAGAATTGCAAAATGAGGAAAATGCTCTCCCTGAAACACTAAAAAGAAGAAACAGCCTTGGCAAGAAGGGTGGGGGGAAGCAGTGAAGCAAGATGTGTTGCAAGGGATCAGTTCTTTGATTGGGCTGATACAGCTGGGAAATGCAGGTGGCTTTTCCAGCACAGGACCCCTTCAGCCCTTGTGCAGCTCTGAGGGAGAAGGTGTAGGGGCACCTACAGCCAGGCACGGAGCTCTGCCGGGGTGCGGGGTCAGGGAACAGCCAGCCCTGCTCCGGGCAGCCTGGCTGGGGGCTTTGTTGTCCGCTCTCGGGTGTGATACAGAGCCCCAGGAAGGGGGAAAGGTTACTCCTTGCTGTTGGTCTCGTGTCCAGGATCCGTGTTTGATGGGTTCCTCAGGCTGCCAGACGCTCACATCCGCTGGGAGCTAAATTCAGTACCCACAGAGTCTCTGCTGCCTCCATTACAGAGGGAGCTCAGCCATCAGGAGCAACGGTGCTTTCCCACCTCTGAATCAGCTTCGTGATGATGATCAAAGCACATAAAATCCAGGAAGGTCCTGTTTTATAATGGGCCTAGTGATACATGGCTGTAAACTGGCTCCATCCCTTCGGTTCTGCTCATCCCATTCCATCCAGGTCGTTCTGACTCCCCTGAGACAGGTGTGTGGGAGTGTGTGGTGTCTGTGAAGTGGGAACTGAGGGATGGCTCAGCTCCTGACAGACCCTAAAAACTTTTTGTAGTGACAATTCATGAAATTTTTAGTGGCAAAAGGCCAGAAGCTTCCCTTCCCCAAACCAGGCAAGCTGTTCTGGCAGGTATGGCTGCTTTTCAGGGGCTAAAACTCTGATTTCTTGCGCCAGGCACCACAGAAGTGGTGTCAGGCTGACAGGGCTTGGAGATTTGGACTGATAATTCAGGGAGAAGGGCATCTCTGCTGGAGAGAGGTGATAAAGTCCAAACTGAGTGCTAAGTCTTCTTGCCTGTATTTTGAGTAGTTTGTTATGTTTCTCTTGTTATGTTTCTCTTGTTTCTCTCCACCTGTTTGTGGTGCAGGTGTCACCACTGCATTAACCAGCCACTGGATATTGTCTGAGGCATCTGCAGTCAGGCATAGGCTGGAAAGAATTTTCCTTGCCCCAAATACTAACTCAAGTAGCAGAAAATGCTTCTCTGTGAAGAGAATTCGTATGGAAAATGTGTTTTCAGGCTCTCTGCTCCGATTCCAAAATTTTAGTGTGACTGTGTTTCTATTTTTACTACCTTTCAGGAATATCAGTGCTGCTTCTCTCTAGGCAGCACCTGTGCATTGCCTTCACCTTCTCTTACTTGGATTTCATCAATATTTTTTGTAATTTTTTAACTGTTAAGCAGGAGACAGGACCAGTCTGGGAAGCACAGCATTGTCTGCTTCACCAAGAGATGCTGCCCCTGGGAGGCTGGTGGTGCTGAGAGGTGACAGCTGGAGCAGGGATCTTGTGCTCATTCATTCCATCCACAGGTTTGACTGATGCTCTGTTAAGTAATTTTGGTAGACAAAGACATCAGATTTGGAGTGTCTGTCTGTAACTGTGCTGGATCTCTGGCTGAGGGGCAGCTCAAGAGATAAAGGTTTTGCTGAAATCTTCCATGAACTCCAGGCAGACGTTTTTATTATTTTCCTTTAATCTTGCCTGCTATTATTTCCAAACCCAGTCAGCAGCATGTGTTTGTTGGGCTATGCAGGTGTTGGCATGAGAGGAATTCAGGAAGATCATTAATTTCGTGAGTCTTTCCTGTTTGGTTTTATTGCAGCTCCTTATGTGCTTGAGGTATTAACATTATTAGCTTTCTTTGGACTGGAGTTGTACTGGGAAATGAGATCTCACTGAGGAGTTAAGATATTTGAAGCTTTCTTTTCTTTCTACAGAACTGTTGGGAAGGAAAGGGATCCAATGCTGGCATGATGTTTCATAAGGTGACATTTGTTATAACTCATTGCAAATGTTACTCACCATCTACAAAACGTCCAATTAAACTAAAGAGCAGTGAAAAATACCCAATTCCACTTTAGCAGCTGCACTTGTTGCCAGAATCCCTCATGTTTTTTGGAGCCAACAGATTCCCCCAGGAGACCTTTACACGGTGCCTACTGTCCTCTGGCATCAGTCCCACTGGTTGGTGTTCCCTGCTCCCATCAGCCAGACTGTCACACAAGGACAACATTTCCCTTCCCGTTTGGGTTTATCCTTACTTTCCCAAAGATCTCTTTGGTCCTTAGTTGTTACCAGACCTGTGCTTCATCCTTTTGTCTCCTGTCAGTGTTTCAGTGGGAATTAGCTGGATTTCAGAGGGATAATGTTTTCAAAAACAAAATTTGAAAATGACCTGTGATCCTCAGTCCTTTTCAAATCAGAGTAGTTGGTTCTACATGCAGTTTATTGAAACTTAAAGCTTCTGAGTCACTGAGATTGGTCCTTGGTTCCAAAAGCTTTAGTGGCATAATGTTCCTGTAGAAAATAAGCCGATATATTTATGGTTTCTATTCAGATTATGGGTCCTTTTGCCTCCAGTGTGTATTTTGAGGTTGAAACACTGGATTCTGTGGTTCTGTCTGTGCAGAGAGACACATGTGAGCAATGTGACAGCATCTCCGGGTGTGTAACAAACACAAACTTCTCTCGCACTTGGAGGAGAGCAGGATCCTGAGCGAGCACATTCCCCGAGGTGCCAAACTGGCTGGGACGGATCCCTGGCTCCCCAGGAAGCTCGCAGATGCAGCTCTGCTGTCTGCTACAGCCACCCACTGTTCTGCAGTGTCAGCTGGAGCTCAGATCCACCCACTCCAGAGCTGGAGGCAAAGGCAGAAATGCAGAAATGCAGAAATACAGAAATGCAGAAATGCAGCCGGGCTCTGCGGCTGCCTCGGGCACGCAGGGGGTGCTGCCTGCAGAACCCGGGCTGCTCTGCAGCCACCACAGCCTGCTCCTCATTAGCTTGTATCAGCACCTCCTGTTCCCCCTGGATAGGGCGCTAAAAGGGACCAAAGCTGCGGCTCATCTGCTGCAGGAAGCCGTTGAGCTTTGGCCAGGGAGATGGAGTAAGCCACCCAGTTAGTTACAGCTGCTCGTGTCCCCTGGTGCTGACCTCGTGCCTTTTGACAGTGCCAAGCAGAGGTAGGCAAGCCTGGTTCTTGTTTGCCTTACCTGTGAACACCCAGCCCATGTTTCCTATGACTCCAGTCACCTACTGGGATCTTCCAGGCGTGGGAAGGAACCCCAATTCTTTCCGTTTTACTGCACTTGTTCCAGGGCAGGATTTACTTCTCGTTTTCGTAGACCACAAAAAAACATCGCTGCCTTTGGAGAGCAAGGGTGGGGGCTTTCTACATCAGCCTGTCCTTAGGTCCTATTTATAAATGAGAAGACTGAGAAAATATGTTTAAAAACATGCAAGCTTTAAAAATAAAACCGTGACCTAGTCAAAGAGTAAACATTAAGGAAAAATAAAAGACTGTTTTAAGAGATGGAAGCAGAGAAGAAGCAGTAAAAATGTTCAAAATGGATCTATTACTGTAAAGAGGAGGGTGTAAATCAGCAGCTCCCATCACTGACAGTTCAGAGATGCTGAGGACCTGGCTTCATAGTGGAAAAGGAGGAAGTAAAAAGAACTTGAGTGGGAAATAAAGCAAAGATGAGAAATCCACCTATTTGCATGTGATAGATTACCCATAGACATCAAGATCACGCTTCTGACCAGCCAAAAGACATATCAATGGCATAGTGTTTAAACAAGATAAAAAATGATACTGAGTGTCTGTCATTTTGAGTAGTGGTGTCACCTTTGTGCTTTCAGGTGGCCCTTTGACGTGGGGTTGCTCCGAGGGTGTTACAGTCACCACATCTTAAAAAGGGATGGGGAGCTTTTGCCGTGCCGGCCCTTTGGGAGTTTGTCCCCCGTGAGGCTGTGTTGTCACTGTTGCGTGGTTCTCCTCCCTCACAGGTTGCCTGGTCACTATGAACAATGGCCCAGCTATACTACAAAAAGGTCAACTTCTCCCCGTACCGAGACCGGATCCCACTGCAGATCGTGCGAGCGGAGGCAGAGCTCTCGTCGGAAGAGAAAGCCTACCTCAGTGCTGTGGAGAAGGGGGACTATGCCAGCGTGAAACATGCCTTGCAGGAGGCAGAGATCTACTACAACATCAACATTAACTGTATGGATCCTCTCGGTCGCAGTGCCCTTCTAATAGCCATAGAGAATGAGAACCTGGAGATCATGGAGCTGCTGCTGAGCCACAGCGTGTACGTGGGGGATGCTCTGCTCTACGCCATACGGAAGGAGGTGGTGGGAGCTGTGGAGCTGCTGCTCAATTACAGGAAGCCCAGTGGTGAAAAACAGGTTGGTCGAGTGTTCCCCGTTCAGTTTTGAGTCATTATCCTGCCTTAGGAAAGTGCTGCTGCTCAGAGCAAAGTCCTTGATGTGGGTCAATGGCTTTAAATGCCCAGAGCAGACCTGGGCAGCCCTGTTTGGATGGCAGTTCTCCAGTCTGGGCAAACATGTCCTGCCTGACTTTACCACTCAGTTTTTTCTGTTTCGCTCAGTGTTCTTTCCAGCCCAGCACTCTTTGCGGACACGCTGATTTATAGGTTGATTTACAGACGAGCACTTTCTAAAGGAATTTGCGGCTCTCTGAAATTATATTACAATCTGTAAATATGAACTATTGCCACGCCGTTGTGCTGATATTAAGTGGAATTGCTTTTCATAAGTAAATCCTGAAAGCACACAAGCTTATTTATAACTGCAAGCAAGCAGTCTGCTGGGTTTCAGTCCTTCGCTGTGGTGCAGACAGATCATCTTGGTCTCCCTCTCCAGAGAGCTCCAGGGCAGAAATGCTGAGGCAGGACATAACTTACAGCAGTGAGCAGCTATGACTTGTAGGAAGGATGCTTAGCTGCAAAACAATCCCTAAGTTGCATAAGGACCTTCATGTAAAAACCACCGAGTCTGAATCCTGTCACTTCAAGTGTCACTTATTGCACTACCCTGACTGCTTTTGTCTGCTTTTCTCCTTCTCATTTGTAAGCACTACTTCCAATAACTAGAATAATTTCTATCCATTGCTGACCACTGATAATTTTTGCATATTCACTGCTTAGAAAGGAACATCCAAAACTTGGATAATCCTTATATTTCAAGCCTCCTTTTGAAGGGAACACATTCCTCTGCATGTGAAAGATTAATACCAGTCAATCATAGAAGAAAATGTTTTCAATGCACAGGCCCCTTAGCACACAGTTTTTCAATACTAATTTTATGTAGCCAAAGCAAACAATAAAGATCAACCCTGACAGAATTCAAGAGTGCTCAGCTTATTATTTAGAAACACAGCATTGTGCATGCTGTAGCAATGTGATTCTAATGCGTGGTTTAAAAACTAGAGAGATAACGAAACTCCTCTATCTGACCTAAAAATTGAGATGTTAGAACTGGGTTTTAGTCTGGCAAAATGTAAGTAGCAAAATATAGACCAAACATGAAAAATGAGCCATTTTTCTCTTGGTCTTCTAGAAATTTGAGCATCCTGCAGCTCAACAGGACAGAAGGCAGAACAGAATAAAAGTTTTCTTCAGCAGCATGAGGAATTGCCACTGATCATTGCACGTTAACGACAAGTTTCTCCTGAAATGTCATGGAAAGCAAGTGATGGGATTCATGTGGATTTCTGTAACATCCCTTGAATACCAAAACTTGTGTCCGCTCAAATCCACAGCCCTGCTGGCTTAACTGGACAGAGACAGAGGTCCGTGAAATGAGGTTGATTTATTGCAGCTGAAATTCAGCTTCAGTGTCTCTAGTTCAGTGATCCATTTCATAGTAGGTCTGTTCCATTTTTCCTTATCTCTGTGCCAGCTCTCCTTCTGTAGCTAGAATTGTATCTGCTGCAGGGTTTACAACTTGGAGGAGAGCGTGTGTGGGGGAGAAGAGATGCGGTGCCAGTTTCAGCTTTATTTACAAGGTTTGTTACAAGACCAGATTTCGTCAGCGCATTTTAAACTAGCACTGGCTTGGTGCAAGATTCTATGAGCAAACGAGGATTAACTTCCCTGGCTGGGGTTCAGGCTCTTCTGTAGACTGCAGGACGTGTTTGCTGCGAGAGGGCTGCAGGACTGGACTTCCCTTTCAGCTGTTTCACTGACTGCTCATCAGGTGATGGTGATGGACATTTATTTCATGTGTAGTGATAGGAGGGGTTGGGCCAAAGTTGGTTCATTTGTCAAATCACAAAGCTGTTACAGGAGGGGTTTCTGAACCTGATGCTAACTCCACAGCAGTATCAATATACATTCATTAATTGTCCTTGCAGGACCCTTTCTCAGAAAGTCCTTTGGGAACCCCACACCTAATTGCTTCCACAAAAAGCACCTGATACAGCAGATTAGCACCGCTTTGTCCTCATCAGCTACTTAGATGTTCTAGAACATGCAGAAGCCCTGCTTTTTTGTATGAGTAGTAACAAAAAAATTGCACCTCATAGGAAGGTTTCTGTCTGGCTTTGAAATTTGTAATATGCTATCACTGCACTTCTTACATATTAGGTTTAGTATAATCTGTTAACTAAATGTACAGAGGGCTCATTTGCCTAAACAAGCCTGTGTGAGGACAGCTTCTTGGCTCGTGTGTGGCAGCCTGTTTGCCATCAGGGACCGGCTGTGTTTGCTGCTCTCTGGGCAGAGGTGCAGGAGCAGCATCCTCTGATCGCTCTGTATGAAATGTTCATTCACCTGAGCCTGGGGTCTGGGAGAACCTGTTGGTTCCATTCTCCTGCTGCCTGCCTCTGAGCAGGTTGTTCTTTGCCTCTCTCCCAAAGCCTGGGAGCATGAAGAGCTGTTCCTATTTGCGTCTGTTCACGTCAGCTCCGTTAATTGTTGTCTTTGCATCTCAAAAGCAGCTGAGCAGCATCATTCAGCGTAATCCATTTCATGGGTGTGTGTCTTCAGCCTTATCACCGTACCACATCCTGACAGCGACTGTTGCAGGCTGCCTCATTCCAGCCTCCTGTGGAGTTACGGTGACGGGATAAAGAGACACCCAAAGCAGGGTGGAAAACCTTGGCCCCTGGACGCCTGGACCTGCGGAGGCAGGTTCGCTCAGCAGCCACAGTCTCCACGAGGTGCCGTGTTCTGGGAGCTCCATACCCGGCTCTGAGAGCTGCCCGAGGGGAAGAGCTCTGCTTTCCACCTGTACGATGACCTTTGCAGGGAGCAGAAGTTAAAAACCTTTCAAATACAGTAGTGACCTTTGCTGTGCTCCTAATGTCAGGGAATCAGGGTCTCATTGATGATGCAAGGGCCGGGGGGGAAATGGATGAAAGGGTTGGGCGGCACAGAGGCTTGGATCCTGTTATTAAGTGAATTTTTATGAGTCATTATTCTGCAAATCTTTGCTAGACTGCTGTTTAAGCGCCGTTTACTGCGAATGCCGTGACAATGGCAGGGGTAAGTCATAGCAGTAACTATAACAACCCGCTGCTCCCGCACTGCAGCCGGGGCTCGGGAGAGGAGCAAATTGCTCTGTTTACATGTGGAGCCTGTGAGAGCCGGGAGCATGAAGCACCCCGCTCCAGAGGCTGCTGCAGAGCACATGGCAGATTAGCGGGGATGTGCTCGAGTAGATGTGGTTCCTTTTAGGTTTATCTCCAGGCAGGGTTTGTGGGCTATTTTAAGATCTCAACATTTCTCCTCAAATCCGTGCTGCCCAGTCCAGACAACTTGGAGCCGTGGTTTTGGGTTTTTGGGTACTGTGCCGTGAGTCTGCTGGTGAAGCTGGGGAGAACAGGCAGGATAATGGCTAATAAACTTACAGCTGTTTGGAAAGATGCTGTTGGCTATGGGAGATTTTGGAGTCAGTGAGAGAGTCCTCACGGTGCAACCATGGGAAGAGCATAGGGATGTTCTGATGTGCTTCACTCCCCCCAGAGAGTAAAAACTTGAAACCCCCCATCCTCCTCTTCAGTAACCAAAGGGCTTTTCCAGTTCTGTGATTTTTACAGGTTAACTTCTTATTGCCAAGTTATCTCTCCAATTATTTCTCCAAGCTTTTTATAAACCATAGTTGGCTTTGACCAGTCATACAGCTGGTCACTTAAACCATGGCATAGCTTGTTTTTTCCCAAACTCACGACAGGCATTTGGAAATCAAGCAGCCTATTCAGGGATATTAAGAGGGACAACAAAACAAACTAATATTCGTGGAACCTGGAGGCTGTGCAAGTGTCACTTTTCCTGCAGAGATTTGTAGTCAGCGAACGTGTATTTTCCAGGAAATAAAAGTGAGCCTAATCTGGTGCTGTGATAGTTATTGTTTGATTTTCTGGGCAGTGCAGAGGCTGATGTTACACTGCATAGTGGCAGAGGAGTAATATAGGTGCACTTGGCATGGCAATCCATCCTCAGTGATGAGTGTCACGTTATTTAAATCAGACAACAAAGCACTGAATAACCATCAGAAAGAGCAGGGATAGGTTTGAAACAGCAAAAGTCAGCACCTGCAGATGCAGTATCGACTTTGGCCCAGGCTTAGTGAACCGGGTGGCTCTTCTCTTTGGGGGCAGAAATGTTAAAATGCAAAGTTGTCTGTGCATGGGACAGGTCCAGTATGTGCAATGGCAAAACAGGGCAGTAGGCACACAGCAAAAACAGAGATCTGGCTGGGGTCTGTGGGGCTGAATTAACAGAGAACTTGAAATTATTATTTTTTTCCTAATTCAGACCTACTATAGGAGAAGGGGAATGTATGTATGAAGCCTGTTGAATGAATTCTCCTTTCCCGTAAAATCTTCTGTCTCTGAACCTATTTGATCTTTCAGTTTTGCTGGGTTTTTTTTCTTAAAGTGCTATCAGGTGGTTTTTTTTTACTATACAAACATTAATACAGTGGGTTATGTTTTCAGCCAAGCTGGAGACTGCACCTAACCTTCGCCAGCAAAGAGCAGGAAATTCATGTCTGAAAACTCCCATTTCCCCCCATACTTGATTCACCCTCAATTTCCCAGTAATAGCTGTATTTCCTGACACTTTGAAACCTGTTGAAATCAGTACAAATTTTCCAGATGAGGTGTTCAGGGGCGCGTTTTTCCGAGCTGCTTGGGTGAGTTGTGCGGAGTGGTGGCAGCAGCCCCCTAAAGGTGCGTCACAGCTCGCAGATCTCGCCTGCTTCTCTGCCCCCCCGCCGGGGCTGTGCTTGCAGCTCACCAGACACGGGCTGTGCCGCCCGCTGAGCCCTCCTTCCTTCTTCCAGGAGCCCTAATCAGTCATCTGAATTACTCCACGTTCGTAAGCACCTTCACGGTGGCTGTTTTCTTCACAACAATCAGAGCTGACATCAGCTGTTTGCATAAGGAGGGTACGAGCATCTCTCTGGTATCTGGCAAACTTAGCAATTTGCTCGTGGCAGATGGCTCCAAATTAAGCTGGTTCACAGATGGGACTACAAATGCAATTCCTCAATAATGAGAATAAAAAGAAAAGGGATCTTAGGATTTATGGCTGTGATTCGGTTTGTTTCAGTGGTGCACAGGCCTCCTGAATCCATGTGATCCATATGTATTCCAAAAGAAGGAGCTTTACAGGTACAGCCTCTGGAAGAGTGCAGTTGTGAAGAGGAAGCGATAGAGAATAAAAAGCAAGTTTTCAGTCTTAGTTGCTAATCATCAGATTGGTGGAAGATTGTTGTACTGGATAGTATCAGTGAACCTAAAATTTGACCTCAAAAATCCTCTTTTAGGTGAGCTGATGAGTGAAAATCCACCTTAATCTTTGTTCAGATCCCATAGATCAACAGCCTAGAGACAGCCTTTTGTGAAACAGAAAATATAGGTTGCATTAAACCATTTTATTCTTGCCCAAATCCAGTAGCTTTCTCGAGACAATGTGATTTAGCTTAATTTCCCTACTCACACAGGGTTCTTGTCCTGTGTGCAGGAACCAGTGCAAAGTTCAGCCCTTACCACTGACAGCCCTTGATTTTGGACTTGCTGGTGCTTTTATGAGATGTACGAGCTCATTGCCAGCCCTGTGCTGCCACTGATGGGACTGTTTAAGTCAAAAGAAAGAGTTCATTTCTCAAAAATCTCACGATATAAAATCCAGATTCTGCAGGCAGTTGGAAAGAGGAGAGTTTTAGGAGCAGGCATCTGTATCAAGGAATTCTGTGGCCGTTCTGAACTGTGGCTGTGCAGCACTGTAACACAGAGGGGAACAGGCTGATGGGTGTGACTCAAGCCAGTCATTTCCACGTTGAGAGGAGGGGTCCAAAGTGAAGAGGAAAGGCTGAACCTGGTTGGAAACACTCCTGAGCAAGAGCAGGTTCTGAAGAACAGAAGCAGTTGAGAAAAATATGGCCACAAGTTCTCAGTGTGGAAATATTTGAAAGGCACAATAAGGAAGAAGGATCATGTCTGAAAACAGAGAAGCAGCTTCAAAGCCTAATGGCTCCATTAGCACCCAAGCTTTTCATTATTTTTATTGATGCAGTAATAATTCACAGTTATAGTTAACATGCCTTTGACACTGGCGGCTGCCTTCAAAATGAATTCCATCTAATTAAACTAAACAACAGAGAAATCACTTCGGCTAATGATTATATTTAACTGTGAAATTCTTTCCTCCCTCCCCATTGCCTCGGTCCTCAAGTAATCTTAAATCTAGGTGAGGAAGAACTGGGGTGAAGCATGTCCTGGACCCAGTGAGCAGCACCAAGGTTAAGGCAGTGACAGATACCAGGCTTCTGACAGTGGCAATAACGCACTGGCTCCTTCTCCTGGCTCAACATAAAGTCTGTTATTATCTGCTAGGATGCTGGTGGGGGTCAAGCCAAGAACTGCATCACAGCATGCACAAACATGCCATGCTTGTAATTGAACGTATAGACAGGTGAGAAGTCAGGAATTATCCAAGGTGCTCCCCAGGGAATTGTTTTTACTGATCTGTAGGAGTGTTCCTAGCTCTTGCCTGCTCTGGACACACTGTACGGTGTGTTTTCAGTCAGATGTGATGGGTTCTCGGGATTCAGCTGGGTGGATGAACTGTTGTAGGGGAAAAAGGTCCTATTTGCGTTGCTACACAAGTAAACTTCTGGGCTCTCTGTAGATCTGTTGATGAAGGAGTTTAATTTCAAAAAACCATATTATCTACCCAGCATCCACGAATGTGCCTACTGTACCCACCTCCCTTTGCTCCTAAGCCCCAATTAGAGCATCCCCTGACATCACCCAGCACGTGTTTGCCTCTGGTCTGTAGAAGTCCCCAAACCCAGAAGTTTGATGTGGCTGTTTAGATTCCCTGACACAGATTTACGGGAGACTCTGCCTGGTGCAGTAGTTATAACACATTTTTCCAAGGGAAGCTTCTCTCTGTGGGAAAAGTGAATGTAACAAATTACAGGCTCCTCCAAAACAAAGCTCTGGGATCTATAAAGATCTGTGAAGAACTGCAGGGCAGCTTAGCAGGACTCCCTCAGCCCTTACCTGGCTGTTGAATAGAGCTGTTCTGGGTTGGCAAAGTCACATTTATGGCTTGTTTATCCCTGTATGAGCAGTATTTTGCTATCCCGTGGCAAAATACTGCCTGGTGGGGCAGCATTTTGGTGGCAGGGGTGGTGGCGTATCAAAAAGGCACTGACTGGGAGCAATGCTGCTTGTCTCTGAATTGCTGCAGCAAGGGAATGCTGCGATCCAAGGTCTTTGCTCTGTCATTGCCATGGGAAGATGCTGGAAAACTGCTCAAGAGGCTTGGGGCCATGTGAATCGTTGGTGCTTAATTCATGGCAGTGAGAGAGGGCTGGTGTGCTCCAAGTACTCCTCAGGCAGGAGATGATGAGGCAGTGCCAGGCTCTGCAGCATCAGGGGCACATCATCACCTAGAGGCTTTCAGCTTCCTAGCACAGGGAATATCACAGGAAGTCACTGCCTGAGTGGGAATAAAGGAAGATCACACAGATTTTTTTGTCTCGTGCGAGCCCCTGCCACCTGTCTAGGTTGTCATTTCTTTGCTGTTGCAAACTCTGGGGTCTTTTCAGAAGCCACAGCATCTTCTTGGTTGGTAAAACAACAGTGCCAAAAGCACAGCTTAGTAGTCAAAATGGAGAATAATGAACCTTGTGAGCATCAGGTTGTGTTTTGTGCACCATCAGGCAGTGCTGGGGTGGCGCCAGATGCAGTAACTCACTCTCTCACACTGTCTCATGATCCAGTCTGATCTAATTTTTTTTCTAAAGGAATGTGATTGAATATGAACACAACCCAAGGAAAAAGCCCTCCCTTTTCAAGCCCTCTTAGCAACATATTACCTCACCTAAACTTAATGAAACATCTCTCATCCGCACAAGGTGATAAATTACAGGAAGAAAGGATGTTTTATGTACAAAGATGATATAAAAGGCTGGAGATAGCATGATTATTAACCTATATTAGCACATCTTGTCCTTGTTACCACTAAGAATAGATAATACAGAGACCAAGAAAAATGAATCAAAAAGCTGGACAGCTCTCCTTCCCAGAATAAAGCCTGAAAAATATTAGAAAAAGAATGGGCTGTTTCTGTTTCACTTGTATTTGGGATCAGGGGAAAGCTTATCCATAAAATGAAAAAATATCTAAGATGCAACAACGTTCCAAGGTCCTTAGAGTAGTTAAGAAATTTATAGGACTGGATGAAGCAAGCTCTTAAATAAAATTAATTTCAAAGCTTAAAAACAGCATTAAAAATAAGGAATAAACCCTAATAACTTTTACTCAAAACAGCTGCTCCTATCACAGAGTAACTCTTAAAATAGAAATGAGGAAAGGTGGAAAAAACCAAACAAACAGCATTTTATGTTTCCAAATGAGGGGAAAAAATCCCAACCATCAGGAACAGGCGACCTAGTCTGCCTGTGCAATCTTGAGGAGATCATTCAGTTCACTCCCACGTCAGTAATTCTGGACTTACACCTGTGCTGGTGTCACAGTCTCAGGTAAAAACTCCAGCAAGCAGCCAGGGGATCTCTGCATTTTGGGAAGATCCATAATACTGCGTTTTTGGTAGACCCATACCGCGCTGTGAGGTCTCCATGTCACTTAGGCCACTCGGGCAACTTCACTATTGTCTGGATTTGTAAGAGCCCTGCACTTCTGTGCCGTGTTTGCTTCGGTGGGAGCAGCGGCCCCGTTCAGCGGGCCCAGCCTGTGCGGGTGTGTGATGGAGCCAAGGTTCCCCGCACGTGGCTGTCCCTGACACAACGCCACATCATGTGTGGTAACTGGGATGTAAGCTGGCTTGTTGTGCCGGTTTGGACACAAATCCAGGAGGAAACAACCCAAAAGGGGCGTCTCTCTCTCTCTCTCCTGCCTGCCTGGCAAGCAGGCCCCGGCAGCGCCTCCCCCACAGATTCGGGAAAATAATTTCTCGAATAAAAGTGAAAAAGCCCCTATTTATTTAACAAACAGAGTCCCCTGCTGTCACAGGGCAAAGAAAAGAAATATTGAAACCCCCTCCCCTGTCCCCTAAAAGAGGACTATGGATTTTAGAGTTCTTTCTGTAGGTAAAACCTGCAGTCCTGAGCTGGGCCGGGCCAGGCAGGGTCCGACGATCCCCCTCGGAGGGTGCCGCCGGGCAGGGCCGGAGATGGGAGCGGGTCTGGGATGAAAAGCAAGCCAAAAACAGTCCAAAAAGGAACAGAAGCCGCTGAGGCAGATCACAGGCCCTTCTCCGCTGAAAGCCGAAGAGACTAGAGAGCAAAAGTCCTCTAACCAACAAATGCTGTCAGAATCGGGAGAGAAAAGAATGCAAAACATTCTAGTTACAAGGTCAAGCTGTCCGCTTTGAAGAGTTCTCTCGGCTCCTCTCTCTCCCCTTTGCAATGTAAAGGTACACTAGAGCTCAAGCAGGCGATGGGGAATACAGTATGGTCATAGAATCACCCCAAGACACTTGTAAAACATGGGTACACCGAGGAGAAGCCATGGCCAGGAGAGGCTGCGGTGCCCCGTGGCACAGCTGGTTCCTCCAGCAGGGGTGGCACTCAGGAGCCCAGGTCCTTGCTGGATTCAGCGGCTCTGAACTGCACCCACTGCCTTCCTCTGGATGGGAATTCGGGGCGAAGCCAGCTCAGGTTGCACTCCGGCTCAGTGCAAGAGGTGCAAACATGAGGTGACTCTTCGGCAGCGTCCCTCTGTGACTGGCAGAGTAAGCCACAGTGGCTGCACTCTTTCTTCATTTCATCACCCAGTGCCTCGTCTCATCTGCTCCACAGGCAGGGCAAGGAGAGGGCTCAGGAGAGAGGGACCCCCAGAGCGAGGGCTCTGGCTGCACGAACTTGCCACAGGCCATTGAAATGCGTATGTGCAAAATCCTTGCCTCCCGAAGGCTCCTCTCCGAATCCCTCTTTTTTAATCCCCAACAGAAGTTATTATATAGCATCAGCCACAAATGGTGACATCTTTTGACAATCTTTCTGGCTGTGCTGCGTTTCCTAAACACATGGCTGAACACAAGCTCTGATGCAGTTCTGCCCCTGTCAAGTGCCCTGGGTTTCAGTTTAGCTCTGAGAACTAATCCCTTGGGCCTACCTCCATTTTTAAACACATGGATAAGAAGCCAAATTAAAACTGGAAGAATCTAGAGCAGATCTGTCCATGTTTTACTTCTGTTTACTGGTTGTAGAGAAGGATATTTGGTTATTCAGATATCACAGATTTACTTTTTCACATTCTTTCAGTAGCAATGCATTACATTAATTAGCAATTACTAACAGTTCTATGATTCTATAGCATGCTCCTTTTTATTCAAAGATACCTATTTGAGTGTTAATGTGCACCATCTGGTAACCTTGTATCAGCATTTGGCTTGCTACAAGGCACTAAAAGGTACTAATTTTCACTGTTTTGCAATATCAGTCTGAGGGGCAGAGGTTTTATTTGGCTTTACAGGCACATTTGTAAGTCACTGAGGAGATTTTAGACCAGAAAGAGCCTTTTCTTCAGCTGGGTATTCTGGGACAGCTGTATTGGAATCATTGGAATACTTCAATAACAGCAGAGCTTGCCCATAAGTACGTCTACAACAATGCGTGCCTTATGCCAAAGCTTGTTCATAACCAGTATAAAAGCTCTTAAAATACTTTACTTTTTTAGATAGCAGTTTGTGTTTTTCATTATATTTCATTAACCAAATGACATCATTTCAATCAATGAATTGCTCTTGAGAGAAAACCACAAACTCCCTGTTAATATAAATACTGGCATGACTCTGATACCAGACATCTCTCTCATCTGGTTAAGATGCTGAGTTAGTGAAGCCCACACCACTGTATCACCTAAAATAAATGCTAGAATTTACACAGCCATGTACCATTTTCCCAGAGTCCTGCATAAGGTTCCCTCCAGTGCCTAAAGCGAGCTTACAAGAAAGCTGGAGAGGGACTTTTCATAAGAGCATGTGATGAAAGGATGAGGGAGAATGGCCTTGAGCTGAAGGAGACCAGGGCTAGATGGGATATTTGGAAGGAATTCCTCCCTGTGAGGGTGGGGAGGCCCTGGCACAGGGTGCCCAGAGAAGCTGTGGCTGCCCCTGGATCCCTGGAAGTGTCCAAGGCCAGGTTGGGCAGGGCTTGGAGCAGCCTGGGACAGCGGAAGGTGTCCCTGCCCATGGCAGGGGGTGGAACTGGACGGGCTTTAAGGTCCTTCCAACCCAAGCCACTCTGTGATTCCATGAGAAAGGGACAAATGCTTGTGGGTTTCTGTCAGTGGAGGAATTCATTGACGGGTTCGGGCAGGGAGCAGGACTCAGCTGGCAGTGCCAGTCACAAGGTGTGTATTTCTCAAGACCCTGTTGCTGTGACAGGGCTGACCTGCAGCCTGGCCACACTGACCCCGTCCCTCCTGCTCTGCTCATAGAGCCAGGGGTACCA
This sequence comes from Callaeas wilsoni, assembly GCA_013398955.1. Taxonomy (NCBI): domain Eukaryota; kingdom Metazoa; phylum Chordata; class Aves; order Passeriformes; family Callaeidae; genus Callaeas; species Callaeas wilsoni. The sequence goes on along the minus strand of VWPU01010089.1, from coordinate 43,966 downwards.
CAGGACCGTGGTCCTGAGCAGAATCCCTGTCTCTGCTAAAGCTCCTCCTGACCGCTGAGCCTGAACTGATGTGGCACAAAATCATCTTTATAGACTGACAGGAGCTGGCTGTGCCTGTCGCCACACCTGGGGATGGCACATGCATTTCCCTCATGGTGCCGCTTGCAGAAAACAAACTAGAAACAGGAAATCCTTGGTCAATAAACTGCCCAGGCTTCCATTTCTGTAAGTCTTATATTTGTAGCTTTCCAGTGAGGTTTGCACAAGTTTGTGATGGAAATTAGAAAATCTTCTGTTGCACGTAGCTCTATCAAAATATTATGCAAACTGAAAATAATGCAGATTAATATATTTACAGTTTATCATGGTTATACTTACAATTTATTGCACTGATCCAGGGGAGATGATAGTTTGTGAAATGGAGATGGCTCGAAAACATGACGATTCCTCCTGTAACAGGGAAAAGCACTATGAGTTATTTTCAGACAAAACATTATTATCCGTAAAAGGCAAAAGGTACATTTCCATTAGTCTGTTGGTTTGGTTGAGGAGAATGTTTTTGAGCTGAATCTCCTTGGTTTTCCCATTTATTGCAGCGTGGTTCACATTGCTGAGCAGTATGGAGCACTTGAGCTGGGTTGCTTTTACACAACACTGAACCAGAGGAGCTGCTCCAGGGACAGATACCAAGCTAGATTAAATTCAAAGTAAAACTCCTAAAAGACCTACAACAAGGCCACCAGATCTTCAGTGCCAGCTTTTTCTTTTTTTTTTCTCTGTAGTTTAATTCCTCGTACACTGTACTCATGACTAACATCAGAGATTCCTGCTCTCTTTCTATCCAGAGCTCCTTTCTAGCAGTGCACTATTTTGCTGCAAAACTTTATTTTTCCATTCAGAGGAGAGCTTAGCTGCACTGAACAGTGCTTTTATGTGAGCTAATCCTTCTCCTTTAATGAATTAAGCTTGTTTCTTCACCCTTCTTTTCAAATAAAGGGGATTTTTCACTGGCTGCAGCATCTTTCAGAGCAGCAGTGGTACAGGGGTAAGCAGGCCACCTTATGAGGATTAAATCTAGGCAGATGATAACAAGCATTCAGTCACTTGTTGTTAATGGTAGCATTAATTTCTCAAATGAAAAGAACCAAGATGAAACACAGACAAGGTGTTTGCTCCTGTGCAGGTAGTGACAGTAGGGTTCTGAAGGACTCGGGTTAACAGCTGCTGTCAGGTGATGAGGTTAATGGAAAAGAATTTTGTTTTTCAGGTCACTTAATGAAAATAACCTTGGAAGAGCTTAGCAGAGCCCTTGGGGTAGAATAAATTATTCCTCTTCTGCTTCCATCACTGCCAGTTAACCCGAGACACAGGAGCAGCTGATCTAAACATGAACTCAGCTGGGCACGGGAGGAACATCAGCGCTGCTGTAATCTCTGCTGCCCCTCCACTGAGACAGCACAGCCCCTGAGCAAAGGCTTTGCACAGCCACAGCTTTAAAATAGACAGTTTAAGGATGCAGGTTATCAAAAACCACTGTGTGAGAAGACAGCGGAAATATTCATCACAAGACAGGCAATTTTGGGCCAATTCATGGCCTTTGGGTCAGGCAGACACAGAAAAGAGGCCGCAGCAGCCCCTGGTGACACTGTTCCTGGTCTGTGTTTTGCTGGTTTGCTTTGCTGCTCAGAAATAGCTCCAGCTGCTGTGATGGGAGGCCTTGCTCTGGTCTGCTCCCCGGGAGTCTCTGTGTCTCTGCACGACCGTTTCCTTCTTTATCATTTAATTAAAAGTGCTGCCCAGGAAAACACACCTTCCCCATCACTGCTCGAGTCCTGATGAAGCCGTGCTCTGTTTTGGGGGTGAGGGCTTGTGGTATGAGCCGGAATAAGGGATGAGAGATCACTTCATTGGATTCCAAACCTTGGGAAAGCCATTCTGAGCACCCTAGATCCAGATTTAGAAAGCCTCTGGAGCAGACAGGATTGGCACTATCCCCACCTCTAACATCACTACCTTCTTCTTGAGTGCCCATTTCATATTCCAAGCAACATGGATACCTCATCTGTGTAAAGCTGAAAATCCCTTTTCTACAGCCCTGGGTACAATAACTTCCATATAGAAAAACAAGATTAAACTTGACAGTAATAGAAGTGATAGAGGAGGAAAAGTGTTCTTCCTTTGAGGCACAGGCTCTGAATGCAGCAGCCAGTCGCTGATTGAAAAAGGACAGGAAGAAAGATAAATGCAGTTATATTCAAGCATCAGGTCTTTTAAAAAATATAAAGCTTCTAAGAAAGAGAAAAAAAGAAAAACTCACACCTTTCTCTTGACATTTAACAAACTACCTAAATGAGCTAAGCAAAGGGAAAGGAAGAAAGTGCAAGACCTTACACAGAGAGCTGCTTTCAGCCATTTGTTACTGGATATCTTAAAATACATTTATCCAACCTTTCTAAGAGACACCAAGCCCTCCGTGACCCACTGCAAATCCTCAGGACTGTTTTCTCTCCCTCCTGCCTCTGTGGGGGCCAGCCTGCTTAGCAAAGCCTCTCCACATCTGTGTGTCAGCTTGCCCGGGATTTAACTCCTCACGTGCCGCATCCAGGGGAGCAGATTTATTGCCCAGAACGCCTGCAGCCACCCAGTGAGCCCTGCTCCTGTGGCTGACCCTGCAGCTCAGTGTGGTGAGCACCTTTGGGAGCACGCTGTGTGGCATGAACAGCCCCTGGCACGCTGTTACTTGTAAGGACTTCTCGATCAGCTTCGGCTCTTGAGTGCTCTCGAGGCTCTTAACTCCCAGGGGACTGGGATTCCCAGGCTGGAGGTCTCATCACCAGCCTTAGGTGTGTCCTACAGAGGGATTTCTTACCTCGTGCTCCTTCATCACTGCTTTGCTTTTGCATTTGGGCAGACTGAGGAGAGTTTCCTGCCGTTAGGACTCTTTGGTAGCACTTTCTCCAAGACATCTTTGTATTTACAAAGGGAAGCAGACCCACCGTTCCCCCAGCCCAGCCGTGCCCCCTGGAGCAGCGGGATGTGCCAGGGCAGGAGTGGTGGGCGCGGGGAGAACAGAGTGTTTGAGTAGTGATTAACACACAACAAAGAGAGCTGCCTGCCTGCAAATGGAAACACACTGCGTGCTTGGGATGTAAGAGCATTCCCATCTAATTCTGCACTCTGCATATAGTAATAAGACACAACAGGGTGTGCATTAAGCTCATCTTTTGAGAAGTGCAGCAGTAGCTGAATAATGCACACCCCGGAGTGGCTTATTTGTAGTGGACTATGGCTCATTAATTTTACATTTAATTTTTTTCAAATCTGTTTTTAAAAAACCCACAAGTCTATTCTGAGGGCAGTTATGTAATGTATCCTTACACTGAAAAATATTTTCAAATAAAAACAGTAGGCAAAACTGAGGAACAGTTTTGCCCAACTGCAGACCGGGGTTTGGTGTGTGCAGGACCTGCTACGAGCAGGTTCTTGGCCTGCTGATGCAGATGTATAGTGCAAATAATGCTAGTTATGGAAATCTATTCAGTGTTCACTCTTTTCTAGACCTTTCTTTCTTTTTGTATAATTACCTGGGCCTTTTTTCTTCCTTTTTTTCCCGTTCCTTTTTTTTTTCCATTTGGTATATGAGCCAATACTCATTTCAGACCAGATTCACGAATAAAGCATTTGGATGGGGATGGGACTGACTTTTACACCAGACTGGGAATCAGTGGTCAGGAGGCAGATTTGCAGGATTTGGGGGAAAATGGTTTTGCCAGAATAGCAGCGTGCGGATAAGCCTGCCTACAACAGGCTTTAAAGCACAGAGGGTGTTATAAAAACCCTGTTTTGTGATGACATCACTCCAGAAGGATGAAGGAGGGACTTCTGAATTCTGCTGCTCCACGTGAGAAATGACTTTATCCCCTTGCGGTTTGTCCCTCCACGCAGGTTCCAACCTTGATGATGGACACCCAGTTTTCCGAGTTCACTCCAGATATCACCCCGATCATGCTGGCGGCTCACACCAACAACTATGAGATCATCAAACTGCTTGTCCAAAGACGGGTGACAATCCCACGCCCACACCAGATCAGGTGCAACTGTGTGGAATGTGTCTCCAGCTCGGAGGTGGACAGCCTGAGGCATTCCAGGTCAAGGCTGAACATCTACAAAGCCTTAGCCAGCCCTTCGTTGATTGCCTTATCGAGTGAGGATCCCATCCTGACCGCCTTCCGGCTGGGCTGGGAGCTGAAGGAGCTGAGCAAGGTGGAAAATGAGTTCAAGGCTGAATATGAAGAGCTTTCACAGCAGTGCAAGCGTTTTGCTAAGGACCTTTTGGATCAGGCACGGAGCTCCCGGGAGCTGGAGATCATTCTCAATCACAGGGATGATCAAAGTGAAGAACTGGATCCCCAGAAATGTCACGATTTGGCAAAGCTAAAGGTAGCAATAAAGTATCACCAGAAGGAGGTAAGAGTCGCCTAGTGTGAAGGTATTGGGTAAAATAATTCGTTGCTTGAGTTGCTGAGGGTTTGTTCTGTGCTGGCTCTCAGGTGGGATTTTTTGATGTGCCCATGGATTAGTGACAAACCAGGAGGCTTGGGGCACCTTGGTGTCAGCGTGAATCTGACAATATTTGGGGGCAACAGGACTAGGACTTGCTGCTGTGGGTTGTGCCTTCTACAGCCCCAGTAATTTCTGTCTCAAAGCTCCTTGAATCCTATCTCATTGTAACCCGTGCCCCTGCAAAGAACAGCCTTCAGACATTTCCAGGTCTGCTAGCTCCGACAGCTTTTCCCAGTGGCTGCTTTTGTACAGGAACCCAAAGCTAGAAGGGTTTCTGAAGGCTGACTCACTGGATTCCTCATGGACTGCAGGAAGTAATACAATACACAATTCACTTCCTGCAGCCACCAAGCACTTCCAAGCACCCATCAGCACTAACTCGAAAGGGCCAGGGAAGTGACAGCAGCTAAAGAGAGCAGGAGAGGTTGGGAGCACTCCCAGAGTCCCAGGTCTCCAGGTTACCAGCAGTTTTGTGAAGTTACTCATGTGGTGCAAATATTTCTTCACACCTGTGACACCTCTTGATCCTCGGTCCTTGACCCATCTCGGTTTTAGGAACTGAGAAGCAATTCCCAGAAATTCAAACTCCTGCCCTTAGTTCCAGAGAGGGAAGCCATACTTCGGCTAAAGGGCACAGAGCCTTTCAGAAGCCCTGCAAACCCACAGATTTATAAGTTGATTCAATAAAGGCCATGAACCCCAGGAGAATGCTGACAACAGTTTCATTAGTTGGCTCTGGATTTCCTTTCTCTTTCCAAACCCAGACAGAATTTAGGAGATGATATATTGCTGTTGGCCAGCGATGTTCCAGGTTATCTGAAGGAGGAATTTAGTTGCTTGGTTGAGGAACTGAATTTCAATGTGTATTACATTCTTCTGTGTCTGGAGGGTCACCTGAGTGGTAGTGACGCCTTAGGATTTCAGCTTTTATATTTTCATATGTTTGCAATCCTGCAATTCTTTAGTGTGTAACTCTGAGCTCCATATAGAGTGTGAGCAACTGCTTTTCCCATTTTGGTCAGACACAGCAATTCCTCTCCAGGCCTGAGAATCAAGGACACCTCACTGTCTCAGCCCCTGAAAAATGGAAACAAAAGTGAGCTGGGGGGAGCAAACTGAGAGAATGGGACTGCACTGCCTGAAGCTGGAATTGGACAATTAACCTCTGATATGCAAATGGCCAGAACTTCTATCTGTCCCAAAAACGTGTGGCTGTGTCCATCCTGGGTGCAGTCTCTGTGAGACTCCTGCACTGCCCAAGGTGTGCCCTGTGAAGGCCTTTCCATAAATCTCTGCCCTTTATCCTCTAACTCTGTCCAGCCTCTGCTCCAGGGCAGCCTCTCCAAGGCATCAGTAGAAGATCCTGTCACACTCCACTTTCCCCTGTCTTCCCCACATCCTGCACTGACCCAGCATGGTAGGATCCATTCCCCCTCCCTGAAGGGCTGCACGTGTCATCCGAGGTACAAATAGCCAAGAGGTGAAAGATGCAGATTTCCTTTCATCCCTTTGGGCTCTTGTCCTCCCCAGTGCCAGCCCCTCGATGCAATAAGCTGGAGCCAAAGCCTCAAACTTCCCGGGATCCAGCACTTGGCAACGTCCTGCTCTTCCTGGGCTGCTCTGGGGCAATGTCAGCGAGGCTCACTGGTGTCGTGTCAGGTTGTGTTTCTTGCTCTGTGACGGGGTTAGGTAACACCACAAGTGCTTTAGGGACACGGATGAGTAGTGAAGAGTTACTCTGGAGAAGGGCAACACAGGTAATCAGGTCAATGTTCATTGGATCTAGGAAGGAGCAGAGACTCTGCTTCTGTTTGTCCCCTGGCAGGCCCAGACTGCAGCCACAAGCCCCAGGTTACCCCAGCGCTGCTGTGTGCGGATCACGGCCGGTCCCACTGGGTCACTGGTGACATCCAGGTGTCAGATCTGTGGCTGCCCTTATCTTGTGTTCCTACTCAGAAGCTGCAGGTCTGAAGGAGCTCACTGTATTTGAAATGTGCTGCTCAACAGTCCTGAAGCTCTTTTATTTTAAAATTTTTAATCGTTGCCTGCTTTCTTGACAGTTTTTTATCTTTTTTTTTTAGGCGTATTTGACTGAATTCCAAGCATATGGACAAATTCCATGTTTTGTGACATATTCATGACAGTTCCAGCCTAAAAATGATAGCAAATATGCTCTGTGTTGCCAGCTAAAGTCAGTGCTGTTTTCAGGTGGAATACTGGTGGGCAGGGGCCGACTGAATGAGCTTGGGAAAGCAGCTACTGAACCCACCTGGTTATTCACAAAAACCCTGAAGCATCCTGCAGGGTGGCTGGGGTTTTCTTATCATGATAATTAGACCATCTTATAATGGTAATTAGCACAACACAAAACATCAAGCAAGATACAAACATCCTTGCCAGCTTCTGAAAGAATGAGTAGGAACATTTGCCAGGGAGACACTGAGAAATGTTTTTTAATCCTGACTGAAGAGTATCAGACTGAGAGGATTTTTGTGGGGACAGGAAGGAGAATAGAAGCGAGTTTGGTTTTCATGAAAGACAGTTCTGCAGAGAAAAACAGCAGACTTTTAAAAGTAGATCATCTTGTTCTGCTGAAGCTTTTTATGTCTTCATGTTAAATGGGATTGGATTGGATTGGATTGGATTGGATTGGATTGGATTGGATTGGATTGGATTGGATGGAGAAGTTTTTTACATCTTAACGTTGACAAAGATAAAAGTCAAATCTCTGTTAGCCTAAGAGGAGAATCCAGTGTGGACTTTGGTTGTTTTCTGGGATGTCAATTGTTACTGCAGTTGTTAGTTCTTTATATTCGGCACAAAGACTGTGTAATTTCACATTGATTTCAGATGAACTTCCTGCAGCTCTTTTCTTTTTGAGTGATAAACCTGAAATTTCCCCCCCAAAATACGAAATTATTCCATTTCAGTCTAATCAGGCAGATAAGGTCAGCTTCAAGATTCTTCTCAGAGAAGCTGTTAAGGGGAGATGGGTGAAGAGATTGTGGAGTTTGTCTTTACAAAGGCTAGAAAAATCTCCCATTCTGGCTTTTTTTTCCCAAAAACCCCCTTGGGAGGTACAAGTTTTGATTACTCCCAAACGTGCTAAATATTTTCTAAACTGAGAAATGTGTTGCTTATGAGGAAGGAGGCCATTCTTCTTTGGAGGAAGGCCAAAACAATAGAGAATAAATTTGTTGCTTTTCCTGTTGGTTTTTAATAAGCCCGTAAATCCTAGAAGGTAAATTACTGTTTGCACAAAAGGAAAAAAAAAATCAGTTACACAGGAAAGATTAAAATGTGCCCTTAGGTAGCTTTGTATTATATTTTATGGCAGTAAATGGTAAAAACACGCTGTGCAATGTTCTCAAGCTCCCTCTCCCGTCTCATCTGAAGTGTAGAATGGTTGTGTCCTCAGTTTCAACTTACTCCGATCATTTCTCTGGAAGATGGGAAGGACTTAATAGCGGTGATCCCTGTTTGCATGGCAGTCACAAAAGCTGAGGAAAAAATAAAGGCAGCCCTAAACACTGCGGAACACGATGAGTTAGACCCAGCAGGGACACGTCAGTTCTCTCAGTCCACTGTTAAAGAAATTATTTTCCAGGAATCACAGTAATTAAGGTCTAAGAGAGCAGCAGGCTTTTCATAAACGCTCTGTAGTATGTGGCATTTGTCTTCATATTACTACTTTTCTAGTTCTTTTATTCATTACTAATTTTGGAAGGAGAAAGGGTGCTGAGGGCCTAATAGGAAAAGGCACAGCTCAGCTGTTGAGGATCAGTTTTCACTGTGCTCTCCTGGCACCATTCGCTCTGCATTTGTTAATTTGTTTGCATTTCTAAGAAAAGATGGGGAAAAGTCATCTCTTAGGTTCTTGCCAGTCTCGTAAAGCACAGTTGTGTATACAGGGTATGTGGCTGGGTTAGGGAATCAGGGCAGATGCTGCATGCAAAGAGAATTTTTATGTCCTGTAAGTTCTTTTTTTACTTTGCTAATAATGTAAAACAACCACAGTGTAGCAGTGAGTCAGGTCTAAAAGGGCAGATTTCTCCTCGTATTTAACATTCTGCTGAGCCACAAGAATAGCAATATACATTCAGCTTATTCCTGCTTTCCTGCTCTCCATCACGGGTCATTCACATCTTCGAAATGAAGTGAAACATCACAGTAGTGGGGGTTTTAATGTGTTTTTTCTGGTGCTGGCAAATAGCTGGGCAGGTTTAGTTTATGTGTCTGTAAGAAGTCTACACAATGCAAGGCACTCAGAAAGAAAACATTATTTTATCTATGACTCTACTGCTTAGCACTTCCACAGAATTAGATCAAAGGAGTGCACAGAGAAATTCCCTCTCAGAAACCCTTCACCTCCATCTCTCTTCCTCACTGTGCTCTAATCAAATGGCAGGAAAGAAATAGAATAGTTTGCTTTTCTAATTTAAAAACAGTGCTCTTTGCCGTTTTTCTCTTCAGGATGAAGCTTCAACTGTTTCAGTCCTTTTTTTTTTTTTTCCAGGACATTTACATAGACAAGTACCTCTTGAGATGCAGTTCTGGAGTGAATGAATAATCATTCCTGCCATGCCGCATATTTTTCCGCTGTGTCTTGACTCTTGTCGACTGTGTGGCTGCAGTCAGAAGCACAGCATCCCTCTCCAGGGAGTATGCATAAACCTGGGAAATTTCTAAGGGCACTTCACTTAGTGTATAAAAAGAGCTTATAAAAATATCAGAGATGCATGAAAAATGAAGTGCGAGGTCTGTGAAAATCAAAGCTCGTCGCCTGCACCTTGTTTACCCGTTTTGAAAGCCATTCAGGTATCTTGATGGATGGCCACAGATCTTTCTTTTCTTGCAGGCAAAGCTAAGTTATTCTCCTGTGGGTTTGTCTGTTTTCTTGCCATACTGCCTGGAGGAATAATGATACAGGGCTGATTATTTGTACTGTGCTCTTTAAGGGCACAATGAAAAGTCTTGCTTGAGCCTGCACAGCTCAGAAGAGCAATAAAGAGGCTTTTACTTCCAGATTTCTTGAAGGAAATCAGCAGGTCGTGAAAAGATCTTTATTAGGACTAGGTGAGGGAAGCAGAGCTGCTCCTTGCGGAAGCTTTTCTTGGTTTCTAGTGATCTGGAACACCCGTATTTCGTAGTGAGTTTGATTGTGAGGATGGTGTGGTCTGTCCTGTGCCACAAACCTGAATGTAAGTTTAGGGATTTCAGAAGCACCGACTGTCCAAATGTGACCTTCCCTTTTCCAACAGCCATCCTTTCCTTTGCTCACTGTTGTATGCAGCGATGTTCCCATCTGGTGTGTGAGCAGTGGCCTGTGCTAAATGAAGCTTTTTTCTCTCAAACTCCATCCCAGCAGCCGCTGACCACCTTAGAAAATCTTCCGTGAGCGTGGCACTAACTGAGCCGTTATCAGCAGCCTCAGAGGCAGGAATTCGGGGTGGCAGGCGGGGAGTTTTGTCTGTATTTGCACCCTTAAAAGAGCCATCCGTGCTGATCACTGGTGGTGCATGACTCAGAGCCCCTGCTCTACGGCCTCGTGCGGTTGCCAGATCTATTTGTTCCGTTCGGGAAATTGCCACGGAAATCTAACCTGTACAGCTGCATCATCGTGTTACAAGAATTAGGACAAGTGGCGCTTAACTCTTAACTCCTCTCTGAACCTGGAAGAAGAAATAATGTTCAGAGGGCTGATGGTTCACTGGTTTGACAAAGTGGGCTGGAATGTTTATTCCAGGGAACAGCATTATTTGGTACATCGTTCACGTAACGCCGAAATGTTCTCGCTTGATGAAGGTTAGCCACATATTGCAGCTGTCACAGAACAGAACTGCAGAACACTGTCTTTTGACAGCAAAATCATCTCTGACTAATCTTGTCATGCCCAAATTTAAAAAAGCACCCTAAGACTGGTATGTAGGTCAAGGACAAGGACTTGGATTGCGTTATGATGATGTGTAGTGGGCAGAAAATGCCAGGATCATTCTTTAAGTCAGTTTGGGTGCCTTGTGCCTCTTACTTAATGATCTCCTGGACAAAGACGGGAAATATGTTGAAAGCTAAAGAGGTTGCCACTGTTTTAACAGCATTCAGGAATGATTTAGTGAGTTTGACAGTTCCCTTAACTTCATGTTTCCCATCAGTCTTCTTGCCAGCCACAGAAGAGGCTTGGGAAGCCAAAGCCGAAGTACAGGACATGATTGATGGGCTTTCTATAGACAACAGGAACTGGAGAGGAGAAGTGATGCCTTGTGTATTGTAACAGCCGAGTGTTCAGTGTCGCCACATCTGAAGGTCTGAAGTGTATCTGGAGTCAGCTTTATGTCAGTGGAGAAGAGTAAATCATGTTGTTTCATACTTTGAATGACTCCCTGAAGCAATAAACTCTGGGGGAGAACTGTGCATGTGGATTCTCTCATTTGGATATGGAAGTGATCTTTGTTATTTACCTGATTTCCGAGAATTTCAGCTTCACTCTTGTGGCTTAGAGAAGCCAGGTATGAAGCTCCATTCAGAAAAGAACTGAGACTGCACACTCCTCACACCTCATGTATAAATCAGGTCCATCACCACCTCGATGAGGTGACTGAGAACAGGTGGCTCCAGGAGAAGTGAGATGAAGAGATGGGTTTGTCATGACACCCCCCAAGCTGAGCTTTTGTGCAGACTGACATTTAAAAGCTGTGGCTGCAGGTTTTGTTCTTACTCTCTCCAAACCCCAGCTGGCTGAGTAAACTTCCTTCAGCAAAGCGTATGTTCTGCCAGGGTGCCACAACCCGGAGCAGGGGTAGCCTTTGGAGGTTCCCAAGGAGGTGAGAACTGTTTGTAGTGTTCTAGTCTGCTCTTTTGTGGATATTGGAGTAGGTTTACTCATTCACGAGAAGGTAAGGCAGAAAGAAAAAGGAATCCAAAATTACACATTTTCAGTGTAAATTTGTCTCAGGTCAGAAAGGAAGCAAAGGAAAACTAATTTTGGAACTTTTTATTAACACTAATCGGGTAAAGTAGGTATGTATTTAAAAATACTCGTGAATTGCTTTTAAAATTTTCATGTTTGCTTTACTTATCACTTATTTAATGTAAATGTTAGTAATTCACCAGAGAGAATGAGCCCAGCCTTTTACTTAAAAGTCAATACCTTCCCTACTTCTGCTGAAGCCCCGGAGAGCTCCCAGTATTCATTTCCAAAACCTGTAACTCCTGAAGTGCTGCCTGAAAGAGGACTCAGGAAGTGCTGATAGATTTGTCTCTAAAGAGTTTTTAGCGTTTTCCCACTGCTTCTGTGTCCAACATCCCCTGTTCAGCTCTTGGGACCCAGGAGAATGTTGGGAATTAACTCACTGCGGGAATTAACTCATTGCTCATGTTCAGCATTTCAGCACTCTGCCTTTGGAAACCCAGCCCAGACCTACTGCCCCTTTGCAAGAGAACTGTATCCTGGGGGGTTTGCTGGGATGCATCCCTCAGGAATTTACTTATCAACTGTAGTCAGCTGTCTGCTGAAATAAATACTGAAAAGCTGTGGTTGTGTTGGGCTCTTGCTCAGGGTCTGACCCAGAGGAACCTGTTCTGGTGGGGTGTCTGCTCCAGGAGCAGCGTTCAGCACCTTGCCTTGATTCAGTGCAGAATTAGTGCACCTAAATCCTGCTGACACAGGCCATAAATAAAAACCTACAGCTAAACACGCATTTAAGCACTCTGAGTAGAGATGGATTTAATTTCAAGCTTAAAGACTTTATAATTGCTTCTTCCATGGGTAGGCATCCAGGATTTGCAAGCATCTGTCTTTGTCCCAGGATATGTGGGACCTTTTAATTTAAATATTTAAGCCAATCCAACTTGAATGTGTTAAAGCCATGAATTTTGATGGAACAGTGGCAGGATTTTAGAGGTTATTCAGTCTTTCCTTTTGCCAGCATTCACCTCACTGCTGAATTTTCAATTGCTACCACTTAAGCTGAGTTTGTGTCTGCTACCACTGGAGAGATCTACTATGGATAGGAGACCTTTAGTTAAGATTCACGTGTCATCATAATTTAAAGTATTTTAAGAACGGATTAAACTGAATTCCCGTCTAATTTGAGGCCATATGTTCATCTGTGGAGGATCTGGAGTTTGTTTTATTCACCAGCTGAGGGTTTGAGCAATTTGGGTAGCACCTGGTTTTCTTGAAGGGCTGGTCCAGCTCAGCCGTGTGATCTCCTTGCTGGCAGGAACGCTGCCATTTGGATTTTCATCAGTGCTTCACTGCTGGTACTCACAGGCATGAGAGTAGCAGCTGCGTTTTTGATGGGATATTCATCCTGCAAAAAACCTATTATCTCTTGGAAGTGTCTGATGAGGAATGTTGAGTTGTGTAGTCCCTTCCCCTCACCTTATACAGCCCCCCCTCCAACTGCTTTGTCTCATTTCTCCCTATTTTTTTTTCCTCTTGCAGCAAGTACTTAATTAACAGGATGAACAGCCATTAGGTGTTTACCCTCTGTAGCTCACACTTCGGCAGCAGAATGTAAATAACTTTGCAGTTATTAACAAGGTTGAACTTTAAAAAGCAACGTGCTACAAAAGAGGGTTTTCTTATTCATCTCACTGTTTGCAACACTGCAAACTTGAGGAGGCTGGCATTTCTTATCTAGAATATGTGGTCTCACAGGGCTCACTGACTCTCTGCAGCAGCCATCAAATTAGGCCACACAGAGTTTCTCTCTCCTGTCTTGGGCTAATTTAGAAATGAGGCTCTGACTGTTGCCCACTGGAATTTCCCTTAAGGGCAATCAGCCTGATGCAACCACCACATTTCAGTTTTTCCTCTTGTTCTAGGTACAGATGGAGGCAGAGGGGTTTGTGTGGCCCTGGAATGGCGTGGTGCTGCTTGAGTGGAGAATGGCAATGGCGTTTATCCTTTTCATGGGAGACAGGGATCCACAGGAAATCTGCAATCTTTGCAGACTTCTCTAAAATATATACTTACACTGCTGCATCAGACACTGCACACAAGCTGCAAAATCTCGCTCTGTTCATGAGAAAATCTGCCTTTCCAAAGCCAAAATGTCTTTGATTGTGGAGGGCAGCACCATACACTATTATCCAGTAGCCCTGCAGGTTTGAGATGCTCTGGGCCCCGGTGGTGTTGGTGAGGTCTGACCTGCTGAAAGGAGGGAGCTCACGGTGATTTCATGGCTCCCAGGCCGTGTTTGGCTCTCAGTGGTGACCTCCCTCCGAGCTGCTGCAGCTGACTGATAGAAGAACTCGGTCCTGCTTATTAAGACAGAGCTCTGCAGTTCCAAATTAGCGGTTATTCATCTACGAAGAGCATTCGCCCTCACCATGCACAGCAAAAGTACAGACAAGGACTCCAACAAACTCCAAACAAGAGGCTGTTGGCAGCAGTCATGATAATCAGAATAAAGGCAGAGGGATGCTGTGCTCAGCCCCTGTGATGTCTATCAGGGAGCTATTTCAGTTGCTCCCTGAGGCATTCACATCTCAGCCCATCTGTGTCTGATCCTAAATTACTTATGACTGTGAGAGATCAGGGATTTCCCCATAGATAAGGGGAGGGGGGTGGAACATAATTTCTGTGTTTGACAGCATGCAGAAAGCATTTAATTCCCGAGAAGTGGAATTTAGGTGACTTAAAAATATCAGTAAAGAGTAGTTATTAAGGAAAATACACTCCATCCAGTAGCAGCTTTTTTCCCCTTAAAAATTTTCCCCTTGGTATAGGATTAGGTGGCAGTGAGCATGATGAACATTGAAAATGAAATTCTCTAATAGCACAATCCACCTGCAAGCCAAATGTTACACAAAGACCCTGGCAAGGCTGAGAGAAGAAAAAGAGAACATAAAAGACTTTGTACTGCAGTAATCTCTAGAGTGCTTCCCAAATATGACTGGAGTTGCTGATCTCATTTCTTGGAAAGGCAAAGATATTTATCCCCATTTTCAAAAGCCAGGAGACTGAGCACCTTGCTGACAGGTAACACAGGGGTGTTGTGCTCACGAGGAGGGACTCTGAGCTGCATCTTACCTCCCAGTCATTCACTTGGACTGTATCTTCAGCTAGGGACAGGTTCTGCTCAACAGGTGATAGAGAAGGAGATTGGTTTTGGGATTCGTGTTTTCGGGATTAGCTCCTCCAGAAATGCATCTGCAGGTGGGGACCACCCTGGACAATGTTTTGTACAACCACAGGCTTCAGTGCTTCTGTGGTGATTTAACCCCAGCCAGCAGCTCAGCCCCAAGAGCCACTCGCCCACTCCTGCTGGTGGGATGAGGGAGAGAACTGGAAGAGAAAAGCGAGAAAACCCGTGGGCTGAGATAAAGACAGTTTAAACAGGTGCAGCAAAAGCCATGTGTGCAAGCAAAGCAAAACAAGGAATTCATCCACTGCCTCCCATGGCAGGCAGGAGCTCAGCCATCCCCAGGGCTCCATCAGCTGTCACAGTGACTTGGGAAGACAAACACCTCCCACTTGCTCCTTCTCCCCCAGCTTTGTGTGCTGAGGGTGATGCTGTGTGGTCTGGGACATCCCTGTGGTCAGCTGGGATCAGCTGTCCTGGCTGTGTCCCCCAGCTCCTTGTGCCCCCAACCTCCTCCCTGGTGGGGTGAGGAGCAGGAAAGGCCCTGGCTGTGTGTAATCCCTGCTCAGAGATAACTCAAACATCCCCGGGTTATCAGCCCTGTTTCCAGCACAGAGCCAAACCCCAGCTGCTGTGAGGAAAATTAACTCTACCTCAGCCAAACCCTGCACAGCATCAAATGTTCAGTTCCTGTATTCGCTGAATTGAGCATAAATGCCACCTCTTGGTGACATTTCTTTCCACTGCTGCAGCTGTCAGAACATCCTCGGTCCTGTCTGTGGGTGATGTCTTGTGCTGCTGTTTGTGGCAGCGAGTGGAGGCTCCTGTAATGCAGCAGTCCTTGGTAAAACGCTTGTCAGGTGTTGGAGAAACAGTGTTTGATAGTCATGTGTTCTCTTAGAAGAGCTTCTGGTGCAGTGCATCTGCCTCTGACTCTGGGCCATCCACAAAACTGGGACAAAGTGCAGGTTTTTCCTGCTTTTCATTGTGCAGAAACTTTAACTGATGCCAAATCCTGTCACACACGGTAGATTCATGTGAAATGATAAAAGGCTGTGATATACACAGGCACTATTTCTGTCTGTGGCACATGAAAGGCTTTGCAAAAACGTGAAAAAAACACATTTGGGGTTACTTACGTGGAAAATTAACTTTCACTCAGGAAAGGCTTTGGTATAAGTAGTGTTGAAGATGTCAAGTTGCTTTTTCAGTTCTCTGCTCTGCTATTTGCAAAGTAGAAATTTCCTTAACTTTATGGAGAAATTTGATATTATGGAGGATAAAAAAAATTCCACAATATAATCAGTGTTTCTGGGTACTTCACACCTAAAAGGATATATTTTTGTATTTTGCGTGCATTCATTTAGCACTTTGACTCCTAGACAATCTTTAATAAGTTGAGCATTCAATGGTTTAGTCAGGTCAATGAATTTGGTGGTTTAGTTTAGTTAACAGCACCTAGAAGTAAAGTCACCAAAAAATAATCAATTCTTTAGGCAGCACACCAGTGGCTTGGTTGACTTCTTTATTATAATTCAGAATTCCAATGTTTCTGCACACTGGAAGTTCTGTTTTTCAGCCAGCTGCACTACTGGAGATAAAAGTGTCAGTGCTTACTGATTTTATATCTGTGATTAATAAGCTGGACTAATACAAGTTAGTAAAAGTCTACTTTAGTAAGTGCATGGCCTTACCTTTAATAAACACAGCATTTGGTGGTTTATGACATTAGGGAGTCTCTTTGTGTGGTGTGCTTAAATTTCCCTTGGGCAATTTTCATTGAGGTTGAGACCAGCTTGATTGGAAAATTTAATGGCTTTTTCCATTTCCATTCCCTTTTGCCAATCTGCTCTTTAAAGCTGCTCTTTCATGATGTGTGAATTTGTCTCCATTTGAAGAACTAACATCAGATACAACTGAGAAAGCAGATTTTAGAAATGAGCTATTAGGCAGAGAAGAGGCACTTTTAAGATGCTTGCAAGTTGCACAGCAACCAGAGGAACATATAGTCATTTGATTTCTCAAATGACTTTGACTTTGACTCAAGGGAAAAACAGTTTTATTCTCCCCTCAGAGCTTTCTATCATATGTGATAAAGAGAAAATGTGTTTATAACATTTTCTCCCTCAAAAAAAAAAATTTAAAAAAAAAGTTGTGCCTCATCTCAGAGAAGCAGCAGCATCTCTTGCCCTGTGAGTCACTGCAGAACACATCCAGTAGCAGCTCCTCTTTGGGATTTTGAGAAAACAGAGCAGTGTAACCTTCTGTTTCTCCAGGTTTTAAACACAAAGCACTGACCCTTCTGAGATCAGAGTGAAAACACAGCCAAACACCAATCGATTCTTGGCGGTTTTTTGGTTTCTGTAGAACTGTTTCTCTCACCTGCCCAAAGAAGCTGTGGCTGCCCCTGGATCCCTGGCAGTGCCCAAGGCCAGGCTGGACGGGGCTTGGAGCATCCTGGGATAGTGGAAGGTGTCCCCGCCCAGGGCAGGGGGTGGAATGGGATGAGCGTTAAGGTTCCTCCCAACCCAAACCATTCTGGGATTCTCTGATTTTATGATCACTGTCCCCAGGGATGGAATTTTACAACAATATTTTCGCATCATTACAAGCAACAGGTCTTGGCTTTTTCTGGAGGCCATCACCCCCTGAGCTATTGCCCATTTTCACCTGCCTGCGTGTGCTGGTTGATTCCAAATCACACACTCTTCTAATATGATTTTCCCAAGCCCTCTGTAGCAGAGTGTCTTCAGTTATGTGCCAATGCAGAAATCATCAGAAGCTTGTTGTTGTAATAACACACAAAAATCCAGCTTCATAAATGCCAGGTAGTTCTCTTGGAGATCTTATTTTCAGCGCTAATTTGGGTCATTCTATATATTTGAACTACCCAATCCAAAAATGGTCTGATTCTGATATAAACAGCCTGTTAAGACATATAAAATATATTAACAAAATCTAAAAATACAGAAGTGAATGACTTCACCAGAACAAGCTACTAATTTGTCCTTTTGTTTGACCTTGGTTTAGTCATTTTGAACATGGCAATGACAGTGCTCTGCTTGTTTAGAGCACTCTGAGAACTGTGCTTAAAAGTCTTCCCAGTACTTGGACAGGTTGTGGTGAATGAATATTTAAAAGATTTGGGTGTGGGCTAAAGATTTTTGAAGAAAAACAGAGTTGTCTTGGTCTTGCAGACATCTCTAGTTAGTTCTGGGTCTGGAAAGCCTTGAAGACCATGGGGCTGTCCAGGTATAATCAGGAACATGAAGTCTTCTGGCACTGAGCAGAAATATTGTGCCTTGGTTTGAAATCCCAAAGGCTGTTTGGTATTGGAGCATCCTGGAGGAGCTGCAGGCTGAGCAGGTGTGGTGTGGCCTGGGTGAGATGCAGTAAATCACCATCACAACGCTATTTTTTACAGAGTGAAAGCGAACTGTCAAAAGTCACTTCTGCTGCCGAGATCAAAGATTCCTTTTGGCCTCTGCTTAATCCCCTACATTACAGCTGCTCTCTCCCTGGGCAGCGAGGCAGGGTTTCAAATGTGCTGTCCTGCTTCCCAGCAGATGTCACCTGGCCACACCTCGCGCTGCTGTTTGCTGTCTCATGCCAGCCCAGCCCACACACCCATATTGCAGCACCCCACACGCTCCGTGAGACATTCTCCCTCTCACACACACTCTCAGAGCTTTGCACCTTTTCCCTCCTGTCTCATCTTTTAGTCACTTTTTAAAGATGCTGACGGTGACTTGTTCGAGGCGGTCGAAGCCTGAAACGTTCTGAGAAGGAGCGTGCTCCAACACATGGGGAGAGAAACAGCTCGTAGTAATTTTTGTGGTGTTGCTTTTGCACGAGGCTGCATGTGTGGTGAGTGGCTGATCCACATAAGGATGCTGCAAGTAGAAAAAAATTTCTTCCATGAGAAGGAATCCTAAATCCTACATCGAAAAAGAAGAGTGAAATCTCCCTCCTTTTTTCCCTTTATCTCCAAAATATGCTTTTCCAGCCCATAGCCGGCCCCAAACGTAATCTGAGGGTCTGTGTGGGCTCTAACACATATGTGAGGGGGAGTGCACGGGGAGTACCAGTCAGTAATAATCCTTCTTTCTTTTTCCCTCCCCAGTTTGTTGCTCAGCCAAACTGCCAGCAGCTGCTAGCAACACTTTGGTACGACGGCTTTCCAGGATGGAGGCGGAAACACTGGGCAGTGAAACTCTTGACCTGTGTCACCATTGGACTGCTTTTCCCCGTGCTATCCGTGGCGTACCTGATTGCACCCAAGAGCAGGCTGGGACTGTTCATTAAAAAGCCATTTATCAAGTTTATTTGCCACACCGGCTCTTACCTGACCTTCCTGTTCATGCTCCTGCTGGCGTCTCAGCACATCGTCAGGACCGACCTCCACATGCAGGGGCCACCTCCCACCATCGTGGAGTGGATGATCCTGCCCTGGGTTCTAGGTAAATCCCAAACCCATCCTGCCTTGGGTTCTAGGTACATCCCACACCCCATCCCGCCCTGGGTTCTAGGTACCGCCCACACTCCATCCTGCCCTGGGTGCTCTGCAGATCCCCCACCCCATCCTGCGCTGGGTTCTAGGTACCGCCCACACTCCATCCTGCCCTGGGTGCTCTGCAGATCCCCCACCCCATCCTGCGCTGGGTTCTAGGTACCGCCCACACTCCATCCTGCCCTGGGTGCTCTGCAGATCCCCCACCCCATCCTGCGCTGGGTTCTAGGTACCGCCCACACTCCATCCTGCCCTGGGTGCTCTGCAGATCCCCCACCCCATCCTGCGCTGGGTTCTAGGTACCGCCCACACTCCATCCTGCCCTGGGTGCTCTGCAGATCCCCCACCCCATCCTGCGCTGGGTTCTAGGTACCGCCCACACTCCATCCTGCCCTGGGTGCTCTGCAGATCCCCCACCCCATCCTGCGCTGGGTTCTAGGTACATCCCACACACCGACCTGCACTGGGTTCTAGGTACATCCCACACCCCATCCCGCCCTCGGTTCTAGGTACATCCCACCTCCAATCTTGCCCTCGGTTATAGGGACATCCCACACCCCATCCCGCCCTCGGTTCTAGGTACATCCCACACACCGCCCTGCACTCGGCTCTCGGTACATCCCACATCCAATCTTGTCCTCGGTTATAGGTACGCCCCACACCCAGTCCTGCCCTCGGTTATAGGTACATCCCACACCTGATCCTGCCCTGGGTTCTAGGTACATCCCACACTCCATCCTGCACCCAACCCTGCCCTGGGTTCTAGGTACACCCCACACCCAGTCCTGCCCTGGGTTCTAGGTACATCCCATAAATCCCACAGCCAGCAACGCTGAGCCACAGCGCCTGACTCGCACCCATGGCAACTGTGTGGGGACTCATCCCCGAGCCCAGCATGTGAAGAGATTTGGCAGCCAGCTCCAGAAACTGCACAGAACAGCTGGGCTCCTTCTGGAGCAGCAGATCCTGCTGGCCCAGGGCTGCTCTGCTGTTCCGTGCCATCTGATGTGCCTTTAGACAGGACATGACCCGAGTGAAGTGCGGCAGCCGCGGCTCCCTCCCTGCTTCCGCCACGCTCGGTGCGAGGAGCGGGCTGGAACGAGCTCTGGGTCACACAGTGTCACCGCTGCTGCTGGCTCTGCCCTCCTGGCTGGTTCGGGGCACAGGCAGCGCCCAGAGCCCGGCTCTGCTCTCCCTGCTCCCGGAGGCGGTGAGCAGGAGCCAAGCCTGGCTGATTGCTCCCACATAAGCTACAGGAACGCAGGAAAGGGAAGATAAGCCTCACGTTTAACTTTCAGATAACCAACACTCCCTCCTTCTCCTGCTGATATCAGAGCACCTGATGTCGATGTGGTCAGTGATTGTCAGCACAGACTCACTCCAGTCTGGCGTGGGCAGCCACAGCTGGGAAGAGAAGGAGGTGTCTGTGTGCTGAGGGCAGGATGTTCAGGTGAGAGAGTGAGATGGGACGAGGTGGGAGAAGAGCAGAGAAGCACAGCTGGATGTATTTTTGGTGAGAGAGGAGTATTTACCCTTCCAAACTGAGCTTTAGCTTGGAGCAGCAGGTGGAAATCTGTGAGCTCCATTGGAATCCTGATCTCCCCTCTGGTTCAGCTCTCATGTCCCTTGCTGGGCCAGTGCCAAACTTCAGACTGCTGATGGAGAATGAGGAAGAAAGGTAAGAGTTGCAAGTGTTCACAAATCACTTTGGATGGTGGCCCTGGGCACTGTGCTCCTTGCACAGCTCCACCACCAGCCTCACTGTCCAATGAAGTTGATTTATGCATTGAAATGCAGGTTTTGGTAGGAACTTCAAAGTAAGCTCAGGAGGTTAAATGTCTTTTCTGAGCTTAGGTGATATCTTCAGTTTATCTTTAAATTTGTGGTTAAAATTGAGGGAAATGTAGGCATTTCAGCAAAGTTGATTTACAGATGAAAGAAGGATAATCCATTTTATAAAACCTTTCAAAAGTATCTCTTAAAGCTGTCTGTTCTTGAGTTCCTTTGTTTCAGATAAATAGAGATATTGTATGACTGTTTATTAAACGGAGAAATTAGAACAGTTTCACCAGATTAAAGGTTATTATTTACGAAATATTTTCCACTATAAAAGGAGAACAGGCACACACAGCATTGCTGTAACTATAGTAACCAGGAACGATAACTCACTATAAATACAGTGTACGAGTTCTTCAACAGGCTCCTCTCCATTGATTTATTTCATTTTATGGGTTTGCGTGCATGCAGAGAGGTGGAGGCAGCTGTAATAAGATTATCTGACTGGCCCTGACATGGATTTTGTGTGGCCATTGACCTGCTGGCTGGCAGCTGAACAGCTCGGATTGGTATCTGGGGGCGTGCAGCAGCTCATTGCAACTTTGCCTGCTTTTCACGTTGAACTTCCAGGTCCTTAAAGCTGAGTTGCACGCAGAACATCAGTGACCACTGCAATACCCCGTGGTTAGGCAGGGGCAGCAGTTTGGGTAGTTATATCGGTAATGCGCCTGGACATGTACTTTGTTTTGTTTCATTTTGTTTCCTTTTCACGCATGTTTCAGGTTTTCATTCAGGGATAATGTAAACTGGGTAATCCAAAATACCTGAGGCTCTAAAGACATTTTTAGAAGCACCTAGGGCACGAAGGAGCCTAGCTGCCTTTTGCTTTTTAATGGGACTTAGGCTTTCAAAAGTGCTTAAACAGTTCTACAAGAAAGGACATAGAAGTTACTTAAAATCAGAACTGTGCCAGGCGAGTTTAGCAGTCCAGTGATGAACTTCAGAAGCTGCCCCTCACCCCTCCAGCTACATGGAGGTCTAGTGAGCATTAGCAAGTGCCAGAAATTATCACCAGAAGGCATTTCAGGGCTGACATGATGGGCTCTGGCTGTATCCTTGGGAACAAACACTCACCTCCCAAACCCCACAGCCATATCTGACACGAGGTGAGTCACTGCCGAGGGATGTGGTGCCAGGCTGCAGTGCCCTGTTTCCTGCTGAGTCTTACCTTTCCTCACAAATAATCCCTGTGGGCTTTTTGTACAGCAAGATGCAGAAATACAGCGGCTGAGCACAGAGAACGGATCTGCTTCTTCCTTCTTGGGTGTGATATGTCCAGGTCAGGGAGGAGCTGTGCTGGCATGCAGAAGCTGGTTCTGGTATTGCTAGAGAAAGTCAGGGCAAATCAGTGCTGTCCAACAGAGCAATGAATTGCTTATAGTGTCTGTGAGAGCAGACAGTCTGTTAGAAACTATACCAAATACAGCTGCTTAAAGAGTTTATTCACGTAGAACAAATTTCAGCTGAGCCAATTCACTCATACTGGTTATAAATAACATGTGCAGTCTCCTCATGTGCATATCTGGAGCCCTGGGTAGGAAACCAAGGTCTTTTTCAGCTCTCTCTAGACTGCATTCCCCACAGACTTGTAAAATGTCTCATTGTCAGCAGCATTGTACTTTGTAGAAGGCCGGAGGGATGAGGCATTTTTTCCAAGCTGTTAATTTCAAATTGTCTGGTATTACATCATATATATATATATACACACACACATACACAGAGATTTAATGGCAAATAATGCCTTGTCATGGCAATGATCTCCTTTTCTTTCCACAGGTTTCATCTGGGGAGAAATCAAGGAAATGTGGGATGGTGGATTCAATGAGTACGTCCATGACTGGTGGAATCTGATGGATTTTGCAATGAACTCCCTCTATCTTGCAACTATCTCCCTTAAAATTGTTGCCTACGTCAAGGTACAGTAAGTTGGGAGAGGGAATTTGTAACGTGCTGGTGAGAGCTGTAGCACACAGGGTACAAACTGTACAAATCAAAATCACAGAGCAAAGAAAACAGCACCTTTTCAAGGAGTCCAGTTTTGAAAATTCACATGGAAAGCTTATGAATTTGTTTGGAGAATGAACATCCTGCTCACTCTGAGCCTTTGATTAAAAGTTAAATAGATTGATTGGGAACTGGGGTGAAACTTCTCCACTTTCTGTGCCTTTTGTAGCTACTCAGTTGCCAAAGCACTTTGTTTTCTGTATTGGCACTGGACCTCCTTCAACAATGCATAGGGAAAATACAGCTTTTAAATTAAATGGTAAAGGGAAAACAAGAATAGGGTTACCTGAAAACTTCCAGAGCCAAGATTTATAATGTGTAGTCCTACAGATCTGGAGATTACTAATCAGGAGTTTGTAACAGGTCTACTGAGAAGAGCAAGACTTATTAGGAGGCTTCCATCTGATCTAAAGGGGTCAACTTACTCTTCAGTATGTAACCTATGGGCAGGGAAAGGACAAAGGAGCAAGCTGGGGCTTTAACACCCTGTAGGTTCTTCCCTGTCATGTTCCATTTGTGGTGAGAGCCACATCAGAGCTCATCCTTAAAAGCACCTTCCACATTTATAAACTTCTGATGCTCCAAATTAGCATATGCACAGGGTTTGAAGCCAGGGGATGGCCTGAAGCAGTTTCCTTCTGTCTCCCTTTTTCAAAGACAAGACACAAAAGGCATCCTGTAAAATTCCTTATGCAACAGCTCTCTTTGGCTTCAGCTGGAGCTTCGTGCTTGGCCTACTTCTTCCCTTGGTATGAATCAGCAGCAGCTTCACTGCAGTCAGTGAAATTACTCAGGTGGAAATCAAGTAACTGGGATCTGCTCCTTGGTCCCTCCTGCTCTTCCCAGTCCTGCTGTGCTACTCCCTTGCTTCTGCCCCGGTGCAAGGTCTCTACCTGTGGCAGCCCAGCTCCCAGTAACCAGGACAAGCACTTCCCCAGGGCAACCTTGTTGAGTCCTGCCCAGCAGGCAGAGGGGGAAAGAGGAGACAATTTCACAAAGCCCATTGACACCAAAATGCAAACAGCCCTGCTATGGGGCCTTTGTAAAATCCTGAAGGCTGCAGTCGTGGTGAGTCAGATTTTCAAAGGGAAAAGCTTTAAGCTGGTTGCTGCTCCCTGAAGAGGCAGCTCTGTAACAGCATCAAAGCAGGAACAGATTACGTCTTTTATTCTCCCAGCATTCAGAACCAGGGAGGAAATTACAGACTTGAAAGGTTGGTCTTTAAGCCGCAAGCGGGACAAAAAAAATGCTGGAAATGATAAAATGCATGGACAAATCTTAAAATGTTAACAATCTGGTTCTTTCTCACACACAAATTACTAGAGGAGCCGTGCCTCCGTGGGTTTATGCAGTCACACAGAGGGATTTAAACTCGCAGCCAAAGCACAGGTACAAAGGAGGTACAGCTCTGTTTGCGTTCTCTGTGAGAGCTACAGAAACGTGCAGCTTAACTACAAACCCCATGTGCCTGCACACAAAGGAGGGTTTGCAGGAATAGATCTGGTTGAGCCCGGATCAAACCCTTTGGATTAAACCTGGCCCATCTCAGGTCAGCTCCTGATGAGGGCCAGTGTCAGCCCTGAGAGGTGCATAAAATCTTCTGTGGGGGCAGTTCTGAAACACACGGTCACAGAAGCTCCCTCTGCCCCGTGTCACTCAGGGGCTGCACTATGCTCAGAAGTGTGAGGGTTTATAACGTTGATAATGGCTTCAAAACGTTTTGCAACATGATTTGTTATTTATAGAACAGCCCTGAGCTGGAAGAGGCTGGGATAGATGCCAATATACCATATTCTAACACTTCTTAGAACTTCAAAGGATTACATGGACATTTAACTTTCTGCCAAATATCAGAAAAAATAAATTGCATACTGACACTAAATGTTTTCCATCCTTGTTTTTACGTGAAGACTTTTTTTTTTCTTGATTTGACTGGTTCCAAGACCTGGCTCTAATATTGTCTGATACCAATGGACTCTTCAGGCTAATTATAGGGTAGAAATACTTTCTTAATCACTTTTCATTTGCTGCATTGAATTATCATGTAATGAGGAAGGGTAGATGTGACAGCATGGTGTAATTTATTTCTACTATTCTGTGTACATCTCTGCTGTGTTTCATCTTCTGAACCAAACTACTCCAGCCTACCCAGAAACCCAGTTATTAGATAACTCTGAAATCTGCTGTTCCTCTGTTACCTGTGGTGCCAGGCTCCTCTGAAGAATCTTTTTGCCAAGCAAGGGCATATCATCAGTCAATAAAGGATCAAAATATGGCCTTAACCAGTTGCTTTAAAAACAGGTGTGGGATACAGAAGACCTTTTCCCATACCTTTATGTGCAATCTGTGCTAAACCTTGGCAGAGAGCCCCTGGGCTGCTGTGTCCAGGCCCCCTGCACAAAGGAATTGGGAAGAACTGTGCAAATCTGCTGTCCAGGCTTCCCAATCTCAACCACCCACCCCCACTGCTGGATATCCACAAAAAGTTAACCTCTCTGCCTGCTTGTAGGCATTTTAAAACCCATCTTCAAATCAAGTTAACAGGCTCAGGCCATGATGTTCATGTAATAAAGAAGAGTTTGGAAATGTCAGAAGCAATCCGAGGTCATGCTGAAATGCCTTTGTATCGTGTCTCATCTCCTTCATGCAGAGGGACAGTTTGAAATATCAACCTGCTTTTTGCTGAGCCCTTGAAAAAGTTGGGAGCTTGTGTATTGGACCTTCAGATTTAAACAGAAAGTCTCTGCAATCTCGTCTGTCAGTGTGATATTGGTACCACTTCCTTTTCAAAGGTACCAAAATTATTTTAGGAGCCCTAAACACACTGGTTACAGTGTTAGCTGTGTTATTCTGAGTACAGTTTTGCCTTTTTCTGCATGCTAAATGAGCGGAGACAAATGTTAAAAGGACAATGATTCCTTGATGTTGAATGTGTTTGACTCCATTCTCTGTGCCAGCGTCGTTAAGCTAGAGCAGTTAGATTTTACAGAACCAGAGCAGTTGCATTTCACAGAACCAGCTCTTTTGTGTTACCTGCTCGCATCTGGCTGCACTTTCCTGTGCTTTTACAGTTGCATTACAAAGCCAGTTAATGCTGTAATTGATGCACTCAGCTGTACCCAGTGTTTCAGCTGTAATTAAGACCTCTGCTTTAGCAACTCTCCTAAAATTGCCATGACAAATTAACTAATAAGAAAATTAATATGAAGAAAGCATTTTGGTTCTGGGCTACTGGCACTTTTTTCTTTGAGATTACATGGGAAGGAAAGCATCCAATAGTTCATTGCTTTTCTTCTTCCCTTCCTTTTCCCTCCCTCCCACTGTTGCTGGAAAGTACAGTGTTTATAATGTGCAGTCATATTTAGGAGGAAAAAGAACAAAAAGTAATTTGAAATTTACATCTAGAACCTGCTAAAATCTGAACCCCTCTAAGTGTTGAAAGAGAAGGAGATTGTGTATGAACTCATGGACCTAAGGAACTCACAGACTGTGAACTCAAAAGTAAAACAAAATGTTAAAAATTCAAATTTTTCATTTTAGGCTAAGAAAGCCCAACATACTCAAAGCCTCAAAAGAAAACCTGGTCCCACATCTCTCACCACCAAGGGGTCATAATGTAGTAGGCAGAGCATCATTAAACCTTCATCTCTGCCCTAATCGAGTCAGCTTCAGTCCTGAATCCCAAATGTGAGTCTGACAGCAGCTGAGATGTAAGGGGTTAAAAGTCCTTCTCGTGCCACAGTAGCTGGTTGGGATTTACCTGTGCAGGGCTAGAATCAGCAGGTGTGACTTTGGGAGTTATCTCAGAGTCACTACAACACAATTCACTTTTACAGCCTTGTTCTTTCTTTCTTTCTTTCAGTACAACGGCTCTCGCCCGAGGGAGGAGTGGGAGATGTGGCACCCGACTCTCATCGCAGAAGCCCTCTTTGCAATATCCAACATTTTGAGTTCCCTGCGTCTCATATCCCTGTTTACAGCCAACTCACACCTGGGACCCCTGCAGATTTCTCTGGGACGCATGCTGCTAGACATCCTTAAATTCCTTTTTATCTACTGTCTGGTGCTTCTGGCTTTTGCCAATGGACTGAACCAGCTTTATTTTTATTATGAGACCAGTGCCTCGGAGGAACCCAACAACTGCAAGGGGATCCGATGTGAGAAACAGAACAATGCCTTCTCCACGTAAGACATCCTCTCCTTTCTGTTTCTGAGGCTGCTTCCCCTGTCCCCTGTCTCCCTGCCCTTGCCTGCTGCCTGGCACTGCACTGACAGAGCCTTTATTTATTCACTGCCAAATTCCAGGTGAGGTGGTTGGCTCTGCAGGAAAGGTGTGAGGTAAGTGGGGCAGACGTTCTGCTGAGCTCTGCTGTCACCAAGACTCTTACGTAGGTCTGGCAGTGGGAGACCTTTTTGTTCTGGACCAAAGAGTTTCCCTACATGATCCTGCAACTTAAATCTTATTATGTCTATGCACAATTTCAGTATATTTGAGAAAGGAAGTGTCGTTTTGCCTAATTACTGAAGAAAGGAGGAGAACCTGAATAAAATGTAGAAAATAAGGGATAAACCTGTTAAAAACAGATATTAATAAAGAATATGATACAGCTACAGCAGCAATCTCACCTACACCATTTTTATGGATACGTGATGTTGCAGGCTTCTCTGATTTCCTTGCAGACTAAAATCCCAGCAGAAGCTTTTTGTGCTGGGAATGCTGGTACTTCACTGAGATGCTGGCATGGAAATTGCTGTGAGGACAGCTGGCAGAGCTGAAAGAGAGAGCACATGCTGAAAAATAGCATGAATTGTCTTTCTGATGTATTTGTTTTAATTACTAATAGTAGAAATAATTATAATAATCAGCCCCCACCCGATTGTTCGTGCTGCTTGCACAGTACTTAACTCACAATGGCAGGAGAAATAAATAAAGCACAGTCTAGAAAAAGGCCCACGCCCTGCAAACAAGCAAAACAAAACTGTTGTCCACCACTTTATGCTAAATTAAATAAAACTTGTCATGATGCCCAATAATTCTCCACCCTCTGTCAGCTGAAGGCTTGGGGTTAAGAAAGGATTTGGGACGTATTTGCACCGTTATCAAAAACAGATGATGGCCGAGGCCACATGACTTGGTTGGGAGAGGAAAGGCTCCAGCATTGTCCTGTGGGCTCTCTCCTAAAAGAAATATGGAATTTTCATGGGATAGAGCCCATCCTTCAAGAGCAGCACAGCCTGGTAGACCAGACACGTGCCATTTCCCACTGCAGAGCAGGAACACCATAGGCTTGGTTAATTTTCTCAGGAAACCCATCTCTGTCTGGGGGAGAGTGAATGGACCTGCACTGTGCTAATGAGAAACAGAATTAAAGATTTCAGACTTTTTTCTGTTTCAGTTGCTTCACATGCCCCAGAAATGTGTCGTGCTGCCCTTGCAAAGGAATTAAATAACAAATACATTCCTTAATCTGCGTCCATATTGATGCAGCAGCCAGAGGGAGGAAGGTTTGGCAACCACAGTGTGTGTTAAGGGGCAAATTCTACCTCAGGAAGGGTCAAACCCACAAAATCTAGTACCAGATCCTGCCTTTCTCTGGAGCTATGGTGAACAGATGTGTTCGGTTCTGCATTCTGGTTTGGGCCTGCCACCATTGCAAACCAGTTTTTTACAGATTTTATTGTGTCAGGTAAGTGGAGAAAGCAACAGCAGGATTTGACTGAGGAAAAAGAGCATTGGGCCAGCAGGAAAAAGACAAAAAAACCCAAACCAACCATCCTAAAGTCTGTAAGAAGGTGTAATGTCTTGGGAGCCAAAAATGATACAAGAAGCACTTAGCGGAAAGTGTGTAGATCAGCTTAAATACAAACCACAGTTTCTCCCACCCTAACATTCACATAAGCCCCCTGCCAAGGGAATGTAGCACAGAAAGGAAATTGAGGGGGCTCAGCCTTTGTGGCAGAGGTTTGTGTAAAACAAAATCACAGTGGGAGGGGATCCATTAGGAGTGAGGTCTCCTGGCAGGGGACAGAACGCGCTGCAGGTACTTTTTGTTTGAGGCTCGCTTAAGATATTTATTTAACTCGTTCTTAAAAGTTTAAATGATCATTATTAACACCCCCAGCACAAGCTGACATTTGGCTGGGGAGCAGATGCACAGCATGGGGCAGTGGCTGGGAAGGAGCAGCTGCAGAGCCAAATATTGGACTGGGGGGGAAAGCGAACGAGGCTGGAGCCAGTCCAGCTAAGCTGGGTACCCTGGCTTTGCTCATGGTTCATTCCCTGTGAAGGAATAAATCTGAAAAGCTTTGAATCAGCGCACTTTGATTCCCACCAGCATTCCTAGGCAGTCACACAATGAGCTCTGATTCTGCAAGGGGAGCAAAGAGGACGCCCCTCGTGTGTGTACAGCTTGTGTCAAGTGTGACACCTATTTACTGGCACATTATTTCCTATTACTCTCAAAGAGTGGGTTTAACATTTTCTTGGTGAGGAAGTTTTCTGCATTGCACACATACAGATCATGGAAAAGTAATATTCCTTTGTGACAGCAACGAGGGGAAGTCATGAATAATTTAAGGATTTCTGCTTTGGCCTTGCCATCCCTCAGAAAGCAGAGTGCCTGCTGCTTAGGCAGATGATTGGAAAATATGTTTATAGCTGTGATGCTGGCAACTGAAGGAGGGAGAGGAGAGTGAGGAAGAGGAGGAAGTGGTGGAGGAAGTCAGACCTGCCTGCCTGCTGTGTCCTCTCTGGAGGGTCTCGCTGCCTTTCCCCCAGGTGCAGAGGGGGCACTTGCTGCCTCTGAGCTGCCCTGCAGAGTGGTGGAGCTTTGAGAGCTCTCCTGTTTGATTAAGATTCAAAATACACTCAGCAGGACAGGACAGCCTCTCAGTCACAATTTCCAAAATTCTATTTTTTTAAAGCTACTTCTCCGAAGCCGTGTGAAAGTGTTAACGCCCCCCTGGAACACAGACTGTGAAAAGAGGCTGTGGACCTGTCCTGCCATTGAACACTGGGGACACAGTACCCAGGTGTGTTGGTTTGGACACAAATCCAGGAGGAAACAACCCAAAAGGGGTGTCTCTCTCTGTCTCTCTCCTGCCTGCCGGGCAAGCAGGCCCCGGCAGCACCTCCCCTACGGGTTCGGGAAAATAATTTCTCAAATGAAAGTGAAAAAAACCCTATTTATTTAACAAACAGAGTCCCCTGCTGTCACAGGGCAAAGAAAAGAAATATTGCAACCCCCTCCCCCCTCCCCTGAAAGAGGACTATGGATTTTAGAGTTCTTTCTGTAGGTAAAACCTGCAGTCCTGAGCTGGGCCGGGCCAGGCAGGGTCCGACGATCCCCCTTGGAGTGTCCCGCCGAGCAGGCCCGGAGATAGGAGCTGGTCTGGGATGAAAAGCAAGCCAAAAACAGTCCAAAAAGGAACAGAAGCCACTGAGGCAGATCACAGTCCGCTGAAAGCCGAAGAGACTAGAGAGCAAAAGTCCTCTAACCAACAAATGTTGTCAGAATCGGGAGAGAAAAGAATGTAAAACATTCTAGTTACAAGGTCAAGCTGGCCGCTTTGAAGAGTTCTCTCGGCTTCTCTCTCCCCCCTTTGCAATGTAAAGGTACACTAGAGATCAAGCAGGCGAGGGGGAGTACAGTATGGTCATAGAATCACCCCAAGACACTGAGCCTCACTGCTGTGCAGAGCTGCAGGAAGCACTTGGTGCCTTTGCCAACAGGACTACATGCCCACGTGTGAATGTGCTGGCCTCCGTCTGGGCCCGTGTTACTCACCTGGTTAATATTGTGCATCCAGAGCAGTGCACCCATCACTTCTAGAACTGATTGCAGTTTAATGATGAGAACCTCTGTCTCCCCTGTGCCTGCAGCCCAAGCAGTACTTCTACTGTTAATAGTAAAAATACTATAAATATTTGGAAAGACAGCTAGCACTCCACCACTTTTAGTAAAGACATACTTGGCATTCTTTGGTTAATCCTTATTTTACCACCTCGGTTATTTAATAAGCCTAACAAACAGCCTGAGCTTTGGGAGAAAGGATTTTTGCTTTAAAGCATCTTTATGATTTTGGCCAGTGAAAAACATAAGATACATACACAGAGTATAAACTAAATCCTCATATAAGGCATGGGGATACAGTGAACAAATGCCTGAAGATGATGGAGAATGGATTCCTAGTATGTCAAGTAAAGCATCTGAATTATTCATATTGATTTGTCTAGTAGTTGCATTTGAAAACATCTGCTGACCTCAGGCCAAAATGGAAACTCTTAAACAGGCATATAAATGTCATTTTTGGATGATATAAATGCCATATTTCGGAAAGCCAAAACAAAGATGCCCAAATAGAGCAATTATTTAGATTGCTGATTACGCATCTGACGTGACTGCGAAAGGTCACTTGTCTGTGGCTGAAGCAAAGAGAGACCTGGGATGATCTCACCAGCTCAGTGGGGTCGGGTCTAGTTCATCTCTGGAAGGAAGGCTTCAAAAGAAGAGAAACTCTTGAGCTGAATTAATGTGATGACTCTCTTCAATCTGAGTCACTACTGAGCAGTGGTTGCAGGTTCTGCCAGGGTTCTGCCAGGGACTCTGCCCTGTGGTGGCTGGGAGCTGCTGCACCAACCTCTCAGAGCCACCAGCATTTTGGGCAGGTCCACTGCAAAGAGAGCAGGATTTTGGGCAGGTGCACTGCAAACAGAGCACGATTTTGGACCCGTGCACTGCAAACAGCAGGATATTGAGCCGGTGCGCTGCAAACAGAGCAGGATTTTGGACACGTGCACTGCAAACAGCACCGTTTTGGGCAGGTGCATTGTAAACCGCAGTGTTTTGCGCACGTGCACTGCAAACAGAGCAGGATTTTGGAGACGTGCACTGCAAACAGCACCGTGTGGGGCAGGTGCATTGTAAACCGCAGTGTTTTGCGCACGTGCACTGCAAACAGAGCAGCGTTTTGGACAGGTGCACTGCAAACAGAGCAGGATTTTGGGCAGGTGCATTGCAATCAGAGCAGGGTTCTGGGCGGGCGCAGTGTAAACAGAGCAGAGATTTGGGCAGGTGCACTGCAATCAGAGCCATGTTTTGGGCAGGTGCACTGCAATCGGAGCAGGATTTTGGGTGGGTGCCCTGCAAACAGCGTTTTGGGCAGGTGTACTGCAAACAGCAGGATTTTGGGCAGGTGTACTGCAATCAGAGCAGGATTTGGGGCAGGTGCACTGCAAACAGAGCAGCGTTTTGGGCAGGTGCACTGCAAACAGGGTCACAGCAGCTGAAGCATTTGCAAGCTCTCATCCTGTATCAGAGCAAAAGGTGCAAGTGGCTGTGATTTCTGCCATCTCCCACCTCGTGGTGCCTTGTTGTTGTGCACTGTTTAACTGCTGCAGTCACGCTGTACTTGGGGATGGGTTCCCTGAGCATTTATCCTGCAGACATGTTAATGATGCAGGCACTG
Organism: Callaeas wilsoni; assembly: GCA_013398955.1. NCBI lineage: Eukaryota > Metazoa > Chordata > Aves > Passeriformes > Callaeidae > Callaeas > Callaeas wilsoni. Next base: position 11,494 of record VWPU01010089.1, on the reverse strand, counting down.
ATTAAACAGGAGAGTTTATAGATAGCAGCAGTATCACAGCATGGCAATTTTAATTAAATGGAATATATTGTGGCTGTTTTTCGCTTGTGTGCCGAATGGGGAAGGGAGCCTTGGGTTCCTCAGGGCAGTTAATGCTCACTGCACCTCACAAGGACGTGGACTGGGCTCTTGGACAGACAGCAAATGCTGTTGATGGGATAACTCTCACATGCACTGGCTGGTGGGTGACTGTGGCTGGGCACAGGCTGTCCCCAGGGAGGGATAGAAGGCTGTGCTGGGTGCTGCTCTGTGGTGTCCCCCAATAGCTGTGTGTTCCCTACCTGAAGATCATTTTCCATCCCCTAGCATCAGGTAGCCAGCTGAAAATCTGTCTTTCTTTGCAGACTTTTCGAGACCCTCCAGTCACTCTTCTGGTCTGTGTTCGGGCTGCTGAATCTCTACGTCACCAACGTGAAAGCCAGACACGAATTCACAGAATTTGTTGGGGCCACGATGTTTGGGACCTACAACGTCATCTCCCTCGTTGTGCTGCTGAACATGCTCATAGCCATGATGAACAACTCCTACCAGCTCATTGCTGTGAGTTACCTCCTTCTCCTTTTGCTGTTATTTTTCCCCGTGTGCCTCATTTGTGTGACTTGCAGCGAGTCCCTTCTGGGCTGCTGGAGACTGCTGCCCCCAGTCTCTGCTAGCAGGTAGTTGGGATTTCTGCTCACCAGCCTGAATCATGCCTGCGGAGGAGGTTTTGCTCTGTCTGTAATGCTTCTTAGCTGGAAAAGGCTCATGGGCTGTGATCTGCCCCTGTCTCCTCCTGTGGAGTAACCTTGCTGACCACCTTGGGTGTATAAAGGGAAACCTTCCCACTGCTTCCTGATGTTTGGTTTTAACTTGGGGGGCGGGTGTTGTGGTGTATTTTTTTATCCTGTTTCTGTTTTCTCATGTGAAACCGTGTGTGTTGGGAGCCCAGTCCTGCAATTTCTTTTTCCACAGTCTTCCCACTTGAAATTAGATCATGTCCATCTGTAATACCAGACTCTCCTGGCTGTAAAACCATAATCTGAGATTCCTGAGTAATCCCAGTGCAGGATGGATCTGAGCTGAGGCAGCTCAGAGCTGTAGAGCCCTTATCAAACTGAACTTTCATATGAATGTTCAAAACTGGTTTCTCCACTGTAATCTCATTCTGTGTACCCAAAAGCCAGTCTGTACCTTGACGATTAAATTTGTCAACAGACTGAAAGCTAAAGCAGCGTGGCTCTGCATTTTAAGGCTCTTAAGGTCAGGAACAGCATGGAAGGAAGCGAAATCTTGTGCGCAGTCAGATAAACCAGTGGGCACTTAACTCTCCAGTTGTGACCACTATCATGATAGGTTTGGAGTCAGTGAGGTGATGAACTGCATCATCTGGGAACAGAAACAGGAGTGGGGGGAGTTGTTTGTGCCCTTGGCTGGTCCCTCGGTACAGGCAGAGTAGAGGCTTTCTCCTCTGCTTTGGGTGGCTCTTGGTTTATTCTAGAAGATAAACCAGAGGAAAAACGGAACCAGCACCAGCTTTCCTATTTCCATTCCCGAATTCCCGGACAAGTCTCCTGGGAAATGTGTGGGTGAGCTCCTTTCCTGGCTAAAGCACAGACAGGAGTATCGAGTTGTCTTCTTGAACAAGTTCCACAACTGTTGTTGATTATCTGCTGATTCAAGTGGCTCCTAAATTCACTTGGTCAAACTGAGCACAGACCCGTCAAATCGCTGATACTTTTGGACATCTGATCTTCATCATGGTAAAAAGTATAAGAAAAACTGGACCACTAACCTTGCAGATGAGCAGAAAAGCAGTTTATCACAAAGGCATCGCTGCTTTATCAGTCTGTTTCAGTGCTTTAAGTGCTTTCTCTTTGTTCACTGCTACTCCTCACATTCCAGGGAGACTGGAATGAGGGACAGAAAACAAAGATTCTCTCCTTGGCCATTTTCTCCAATTCCCCTTCCTTTATTGTCATCGAATAAGCTTGTCATTAAGACAAAGCCCAAGCCTAAGACTGGCATAAGAATAGCAGTATTTGCTATTCACTGGGCCACAAACCACTCATCATTCTTTCCCCTGAATAATTCGAGTGATGCAATGACACATTACACACAATCCCACATGAATTAGAGGGACCCATCATAACAATTAACTGAAGTGAACGGTCCAGAGAGGGCTGTTGTGTTAATGGGTTTGTGTCTGGAGCAGCTGGGAGCGGGGACTGGCCCCATCAGAAAGCCTGCCCTTGACAGCCCCGGGGGCTGAGGACTGAACTCCCAGATAACCGAGGCAAAGCACGGAGTTCAGCCTGCAGCATGAGCCCCTGCTCGGGAAAATGACACTGGCAATGCTACAGGAGACTTCTTTGTCACTTAAACTGTCTCGCTGCTGTTGATACCGAGAGCAGTGACATTTCCCGGGAAGGCAAGAGGCCGTCACTTCCAATCTCTTCCCGTGCAGTGCACGCACTTGCGTTTGGAAGCTGCGTTTGGAAGCTACATTTCTGCATGCTTTCTCTCAGGGACAAATTTCCTTCACGTGTCTTCTAAGGGCGAACATCAATTAATCTCCCCCTGACGAAAACACGTCGTTAATAAACGTTGAGCTTTACAAATGTGGCTCGTTCTTCAACCTCCCGTAATCAGGTTCACCCCTTGCTGAGTCACAGCGGGCTGGGTGCTGGACTGGGCATTTCTTCCTCCTGGTGTTTATATTATATTGGATACACATGGAACGACAGCATTCCAGGGGGGAAAGGGCCAAGAAGCCCTTGGGGTGGAGGTCTTCTTCTCCGGTGCACCAGCAGGAAATCTTGTGCCAGGAGCATCACTGCAGAGAAATAAAACACGTGGGGGATGAGATGAGAGTGCATCTCTGCCTGCTGACTCCCTGCCGTGGAGCGGGGAGGACATCCTCATTAATCCCGTTTGTTAGTGAGCCCCAGGCACTGCTGCAGTGCAAACAGGCTTTCTGCCCTCCTCTCTTGCAGGGACAAACACACTTTAATGCATTTCTAGCAGCCGTTCTTCAGGCCAGCTCTTCTCCTGTATACACACGTGAGTTTCTGCTGTTTGAGAAGGAGGCTCTGAGCTGCTCTTCCTTGGCCCTTCCTCGTGTCTCCCCACTCTGGGAATTAGGGCTTGGTGCTTAATTAGGCAGGCACACAGCATGAAACCATTGGTTTCCTTGCTCTGGAAGGCAGAGCAAGGCAAGCAAAGAGTAAAACCTCTGCACAGCTTTGAGTGGTTCTTGACTCAGAGAAAGAAGAACTTTTCTGCCATAATTTTGTTGTTTTTTTCCTCTGCTATTTCAGACTTCAATAAATACCTACTTCTAGGAGTGCCCTGAAGCAGTTTCAGTATCGATTATTTTCAGACAGCCCATTTTTCTCTTTTGCCAAACCATAGTTTGGTTATGGCAGACACCATCTTTCACCAAGAAAGCAAACAAAATCCAAATGCAATCCCCCAAATTTCCATACGCTTTGTGCTGTTTCAATATGAGAAGATCAGAATGTTTTATACAAGCAGCACGGGATGCACTGGGATGTTATGCACTGCCAGGTCCCTCATCCCAATACCTTCCCAGACGTGACAGGAATACCATCACCCGAGGAAGGGGAGAGGAATTTGTCACAATCACACGAGGAAGGACAAGGGAATGATGTGAGAGTAGCCAGGAGGCTCCATCATTTGTAAGTGGCAGAAAGTAACTGAGCGGGTGATGAGGACACTTTATGTGATGGGCTGTTTCTCATCAGAGCCACTTGGCTGCACCTGAAGTCATACAATCCTCCTGCCAGTTGGTAATTTTTCCAAAATAAACGGTATAGTTGGTGTTCTGAGGGTGCAGGTGCCTTTTGACCTCGGTGGTGCCCTCGGGGGCAGGTACACCTTGCAGGGAATTAACACTTATTCTCTGAAAGCCTGTTCCTTGTGGCCACACCTGTGATATTCTGGGCAGTCAGGCAAGAATTAGTCACTGGAACTGCACCAACAGTTCTGACTCTGCAGCAGCAGGAGCAATATCGATGGAAGAACAGCAAGCAAGGGCCACGTGCGGAATGAAAACCACGGGCTGTGAGCTGGTGCTGAGAGCTGCAGGTGAGTTAGGGTGATAAGTGGAGTACAACAGCTCTGCAGCACGACCCACCGGCACATTAAAGAGAGATGTGAGCCCTCACAGCTCTCAGATGTTCTAGGATAAAAGTACAAAGATGCTTAATACCTCAGGGATTGCTTACACCAAAGTGAGCCTGAGAAAAATTCCCTCTAACTCCCATGTGTGAAGGTGTTGCAGCCTCGAGTGTGTAATGCAGTGTCTGTGTGTGATGCTGGAATAATGACTTCACTCCAGCAGCGAGTATAAAGTTACAAAATTGTTCTGTGTATTGTATTTTCTATCCTCCTGTTGGTTGGTATGTCTGTTATTTCAAGCTAGATCATCTCAGACAGCTGTTAAGACTGCAGTCTTTAAAATCAAAAAAAAAAAGTTCTAAGTGTGTCTCTGAGAGTATGACCAAATTGGAACTTAGTTTGGGTTGGAGGAATCAGGGCATCAGGGTGGAGATTTAGATGATGAAATTAAATGGAGTGGATTAGCACATGTAGTTAAGGACAAGAATGAAGAAAAATATTTTGCACAGCAAAACAAAAGCTGTACAGTAAACAGAAATGGCATATGCAGCTAAAAAATAAATAAAACTCTGACTATAACTATAGGGATATTAGACATGGAATTGTCTCAATTTTTGCAGACTAGAGAGCTTAAAAATTAAGGCACAGAGAAACATAAAGATTTTTCAGCTCCCTATTACACTGTTTCCAAGATAACTTTGGATTTCTCCCAGGTGGCAGTTTCAAACTTTTCTTCATCTGCAAAGCACACGGATTCCTCCACTTTTCTGCACCAGCTGAACTCCCTCAGCACCATGGCAGTAATTGCTACCCAGTTTAATTCACAACACCAGCAGAAACTCTCTTCCCCACTGTGATTTGTGACCCTTAGGACTGTCAGAAAATGTTCCTCTGCTTGCACGACCTGCACAGTTATTACCTGGTGGTTTGGCTAAGGAGGAGTTTTATGAATCAACAAACTTAGTTTGAAATACAACAGCTGGCCAGTCCCTGCATGTGGAGGGTTTTGGGGTGGTAGGTTTTCCCCTACAGAGGTAAGGCCAGCTCCTAAATCTGGACTCAAATCTAAGCTCTTGTAAAGCATCAGGAAATGCTCATCTCACCAGCCCCATTTCAGAACATTAATTTGAATTTCTTGGAAATGAAGCTGTTGGTGGTTTTTAACTCTATCATACAGCAGGAAATGAAATTATGCTCTTGTTGTGTTGCCAATACAAGCTGGATTAATACTTCTTGAAGCTTTTTATGGTGCAGTGAAACGAGGAGGTTCTGGGAAGAGGATGAAATGGCCCTGCCTTGGTTTGCCAGCTGAGTGAAATACCCCTCTTTGTCCCTCAGTTTTGTGGCCCTCAGAGCCTCCTGGTGACCAACACACCCATCTGCTGGCCACTGCCCACATGCAGAAGCCGTGATTGAGGTGCAGGTGACACACTCAAACCTTTTCTTCATTCTACAGCACAGCTGTAATTACCCAGATCTCAATTACTGCGCTCCTAAAACTCATCCATGGCATCAGCAGTAATTAATTGAAATGGGAAATTCTCCTGCACTCACTCAGTGCCTTCAGTGACACTTGGACAGGCAGACAGGACAAGGGGGAATGGCCTTGAGCTGCAAGAGGCTGGATTTCCATCAGACATAAGGAACAAATCCCTCCCTGGGAGGGTGGGCAGGCCCTGGCACAGGGTGCCCAGAGAAGCTGTGGCGGTCCCTGGCAGTGTCCAAGGCCAGGCTGGACAGGGTTGGAGCAGCCTGGGACAGTGGAAGGTGTCCCTGCCATGGCAGGGGTGGCACTGGATGATCTTTAAGGTCCCTCCCAACACAAACCATTCCATGATTCTGCGATTCCTGCTCCATTTCCCCATGGAGTGCAATCCATGTGCAGAAATGCTGGACCCGCACTCCCTGTTCCCTCCTGAGGAGCTGCAGCCCACCTCTGGAGCAGTGGGATTGATTCCCAAGGCTGAGTGCTCTCTCTGGACCCTGTCACTGGATGCAGGGGGACTCCCAGCAGGTTTTTATTGGACAGTGAAGGGAAATGGGTTGCAGCAGTGGTGTGTTGGGATGCTCCCATGCAGCCAGAGGCCTGCGTGTGAAATTAGCCCTGGAGCCTCTCTCCAGACTGGCAGGCAGCTTAATTGCTTTTTGTTACCAAGCTAAAGGATTCATTTGAAGGTGTAGAACTGTTTGTCTTTTTGCTGGCTTTGGCCTAATTACACGTAACCCCTGGACTTGAATCAAGTTGTTAATATTCATCTGGTGTTTGCAGAGCCTCTAAATAGAGGCACTCGATGTGCTCCAGCTTCACAGGCTGCATCTTCTGTTCTTAGAGCAGACAAAGCTCATCCTAGGATCCAATCCTGCCACTCCTGTGAGTCCTGTCAGCATCAGGAGGTTCATCCCTTCTGTTGCTTTTAATCTTTGAAACCACAGGTGTTTGTATGTCCCTGGGTACCACCATGGCCAAACCATTTCTGGGCTTATTCAGGGCAGAAACGTTACACTGAAGCAAAAAAAGATGAGCTTGCAATCTGTAGATGAGCCCTGGCCGATTTAAGATATTCCAGGGAATTTGCTGGCATTTATTTCTGGAATGTTCACGGCCAGGCTCTGGGGTTTTTTGGTTTAGTTAACACCCCAGTGCCCTGCCTGACAGGTCAATAACTCTCTGCCCATTACGTGCGAGCAGCACAGCAAGGTTTGCTCTTACTACATGATAGAAGTTGAAGTATCCAGATGGAGCCACATAGGTTGCAGCCCCCTGCATTATCCCATCTTTTATTTAGGCCTGACAAGCTCAATTAGCATTATCTTGTGCTTCTGCATCGAGGGGACTCTTGTTAGAAAGGCAGAAGAAAAGAGGAAAAGTGAAAGATAAAAGAAGAATATTACTGAGGAAAAAGCAGTGAAATACTAAAAAGGATTTATCTGAGAAGAGCTTTCCCCTGGTACTGAACAATGGAAACAGCTATGTTACTAAGAATTCTCTGAAACATGACTTTTTAGATGCCAGTGCTTCTCAGATTTCCTTTTGCAACATGCTGCAATCTTGCAAATAAGGTGATGCTGATCATATAGGTGAAAGAGGATACACACAACCACTCCTAATTAAATGGGGATATGATTAATAACCTGGATGCTTTAGCTCCTTTTGTCTGTTTGCTGGTCCTGTCCCCCGTAGCCCCTCAGCTACAACCCCTGTTTTTTGGGGGAGAAAACAGGGACTTCTCTCCTGAGTCAGTGCTATCTGCCCAGCTCAAGGTGCACTTACAGACTTGAGCAATTTCATACATTTATAATCTGTCCCTTCCCTTCGGCTCAAGGATGTATTTAAATGGTCAGGACAGAGGATTTTTTAATTTTGGAGCAATTACTCAATTTTTGGCAGCTAAGCTCAGGCACTGCATTTAAGTGGCTGTGCAAGCAGGCTGCCTTCCAGAGGTGTTGGGCACCTGCTGCTCCCTCTGGTGCTGTGACCTTTACAGGCTCAGTAAAACACATAATCCAGCTCCACTCCCCTGCTGAGGGAAGGCAGTTCATGGCCAGTCATAAAAGAGCAAAACGCTGAAGCATTTGGTGCCTGAACACATGCACAGGGTGGTGTTCCTGTGAGGAGCAGCGAGAGGGACATGAGGAGCAGCAGCCTGGCTCCCAGCTGACTTCGATTGTGAGGAGATAAGGGAGTTCTGAGATTTGGGGAGGTGAAGCCTGGCACCTCCAGAACCCCCTGCAAACTCCTCAGGCTGTTCCAGCCCAGTTTCAGTGTTCTGCTGTGGGCCTCAGCAGGACCCTGTGACTCACAGGCTGCACGCTGGCCTTTGGGCTCTGCCCGTGGCTTCAGGCACACCTGGTGGGGCATCATGGTTTGTCCTTCCCTCTGGAATACACCTGCAGCACCTCAGCTGGAGGAGGCAAGGTCAAACCAAGAGCTTTGCACGTGGAGTGGAAAGTGGTGGATTTTGCAGTGCTCCTTCCTTGCAGGGCAAGTTTGTGCCAGAGAATCATCCTGGCTGTGTCCAGCAGAGAATCCAGCTGTGCCAGGGTTCCCATCCACCATCCCATCCCTCTGGACTGACAGACTGAGCACCCTAAAGCCGGAAGAGAGAACTGAGTTTGATTCCTAAGCTTTAGGGATGGTTACTCAGAGAGGAACGGCTGCTTTCTGCCCAGCAATATCTCCAAGTGCAATGCAGATATGATACCTTTAGCAATGATAAATTTATAGACTCTTAGAATGGCTTGGGTTGGAAAGGGCCTTTGAAGATCAAATCCCAGCCCGACTGGCTATGCAGAAAAAAATCAAAGACAATATTCTGGAAATAGGGCAAGTAGAAATGAGGCTAAGTTTGTTTATTTTTTGCCTTGGTACTAACACAGTCATCAGCACTGAAGCACTTTGGGTTAGCCATGCCTGCTCAGCCCACCCGTTCTCCATGGACATGTGTGAGTTACTTGATTTTGACCTGGCTGGAGGTAGTTAACATTATCAGCACAGATGCCCCTTATCTCTCTGACCTTCAGCATGAAAAGAGGCTCTTATCAGGCAGTGATGAAGGAGAGAGAATGGATGGCAGGAAGAACAAAGCCTTGGTGATATCTTCCTCATTGTTTCTTCCTGCCGAGGCTTTTTAGAGAGCTGTTTCTCTGCATGACCTTCCCACTGCTCCGATTTATTTGACTATTAAAACAAAAACTAAACCAAACTGGAATATGACTGCAGAAACCAAAAGGTGTCAGTTCCCATAATTTAACTGCACTAAAACCAGCACAATCCCCAGTTCTCTGTGTTTTCTCCAATATTCCCTGGCCTTCTCATTAGCTATCGTTGTTTCCATCCAAGATGCTGGTGGGAGATGAAAAGTATTTGATACTCTATATATATGTATCTCTATATATATGTATATATAACCTAAATACATTGTGGAATGCAGCGCATTGCAAGCTATAATAAAAATTTTAATTATGAGTATCTTCTGCACGTGGAAGTTATAAATAGCAGAGATGCTAAAGCAGGCATTTTCCAAGTACAAACAAACTGATTCCCCGGGGCTGGGAGAAGCAGCCAGGGTTCTGGGAAGGGATGGCCAGTGCCACAGCTCATCTGGCAGGTCTGTGCTGCCACCCAGGAGCGAAGGTCCCTGCTCTCTGCCCAGCCTGCTGTGTTCAGAAGCCACTTGTGGTTTTCTTTTCCGTTGCAACCAACCCCATCTCCATAATTCCTGAGCCTCTTTGGCTGTGGTCCAAAGATGGAGTCCTTTATCCACCTTCCAACAAAATGCAGTTCCTGTGCTCTGTCTTGTTGACGTTGGACTGGCCATTCCCAAGTGGGGGGCCTCAGACACTGCAAAATCAAGGAAGCTTTTCCTAACTTCCTCCATTACAGTGTGTTCTTTCATGGGCTTTGCCATGTGGGATTTTCCCCAGCTTTCAGGTTTTTAAGGCTCACAGTCCCAGTGATGGCTTATCTGCTATATAAAACTTTGGATTTGGGGTTTTTTCTCGCTTGTGCTCTGTTTGCTTTCCTCACTTAAGAGCCTTGCTGCCTTTTGCCAGACAAGGATAACTCTTGCCTGAGGTCAGTTACCTGCATCCTGGTCCAAGAATTCACTTTCCTTGTTTCCCAGTGCTAGTATTTATTTATGAGTATTTCTTCAGGACATGCCTAAGCTCCTTTTCTGTACTGGAGCCAAAATCCCCCTGTGTCCCTCTTGGAGCTGCATCCTGGGGAGCTGCTCTCCCTTTGCACCCCGCTGCCTTGCCTGCTGGTGCAGGGGCTGCTCCAGGTGTGTTTTCCCTTTTTTTCCTGTGCCAAGGAGCTGCTGTCCCAGGGCAGTGCCACAGCTCCTCCTCAGAGCCACGGCAGCTGCTCCAGGACTCTGCCTCGTGCTCGTCAGTACTTTCATCACTTCTCTGTCTGTCTCATCCCCTAACTGTTCTAATTGCTTTTCCTAATGCTAGATTGTCCTCCTTTAGTAATTTTTCTTGTATTATTTTTGAGATTGATCCTATTAAGTTCTTACCTTTCAGTATGTCATCCGCAGCTTTGAAAGCAAAGTCATTTGTAGCCAGCTGCAGCTGAATTACCTCTGCATTAATTGCCTTTATAGCTTCCTGATTTTCTCACAGACTTTTTCTTTCTATGACATCCTTTCCTTTGAAAAATGTTAAGCACCATTTACGTCAAATAGCCTGCTTGGATTTTTGCTGCTTGCTTCCCTGAGCTTGTCACCAAACCCCCGAGCTCTGCTGATACTATTTCCAGTTTGCCCAACACATATTACAAAATTAACAGCTTTGGAACTGCACAAGAGTTGCTTGTGTAGAGTTCTGTAAAGATTAAGTTTCTCCTGACCCTCTTTATGCAGTGCTTTCTGTTCAGGACACACAAGGGCATCTTTCTTGTGCTAGCCTGCTTGAAAGCCAGCACTGATACATTTTCTGTGCTGTTCCCTGCTCTGGGTTTAGCACAGAGCAATAAAGAGGCACGTGGAGAGAGAAATATATTAAATAGAGTCTAATGACTTCTCCTATGCTTTGCAGCACCGCCAATTACACAGCAAAAAAGGCACCTTTGAAGTTCCTGTGCCTCTGAGGCAACCAGCCTCCCTTACTCAGTAGCCTGCAAGGTAAATGTTCCATCTCCTCCTTCCTTCCTAGAGGGAAGTACAGCTTGGGCACATCCAAGTCCTGTGGGGCTGCTGGTGGCTCTTCCTAGGGCGGGACAGCGGCAGGGAGCTGCTCGTGCTGCAGAAATCACTGCAGCTCCTGCCAGCACTCCTGGCACAACTAGAAAGCTTCCCAGCCCTCCTTCAGAGGCGCTCAGCCACAGCCAGACAGCCTGGTCCCCAGGGCATTGTCACAGCCATCTGTATCTGCATCTGACAGGCAGCAGCCTGGTTTCCAGCTTAGCCCACTGCCTGTTGTGTAATAAAACACACGAAAGGCACACGCAGCCCTTCTCGTGCCAGCCAGAGTGATGCTGGAGATCTTTGTGCGTTATTCCTCCCAGGCGGGTGTGGGGAGGATTTGCATCCCAGGAACACATTTCCCAGAGGAAGGGGCAGGAGCCCTTGGGTACCTCTGCGTGGCACAGAGGAGCTGGAGCTACTGATAATCCTGTGATCCTTTGGCAGTGGAAAAGTCTGAGGATCTCAGCATGCCTGGCTGCCGAGCATTGCCAGCACCTCAGCGTTAGGTTTCATGGAATGACAGAATGGTTTGGTTTGGAAGGGACCTTGAACATCTTCTCACTCCGCCTGCCATGGGCAGGGACACCTTCCACTATCCCAGGCTGCTCCACCCCTGCCTAACCTGGCTGTGGACACCTCAGAGATCC